>CAXKWD010000004.1:9006756-9606756 GCA_964059195.1 Ectobius pallidus | reverse complement strand
ACACCAACGATTTGGGGGTTTTGGGGGTACGAGTAGGGGTGGGGGTGGGGGATGGATATTAGAAATTTTTGAAACCACGTCTTGTGGGGTATCGTTGAAAAGCTCTTGATGAGTACTCTACAAATCAACAACTAGTTTCACGATAGCTCTCATATAAGGTGAGATTTGAATGTTTGAAAAAGTGCTCTTTCCTTTTTTTGCGTTATTATTGTGGGTTTGTCATGCCAAGGCTAAAGAAGAATAGTGCTACGCAGCGACAGTAAATTAAACCAAAAGCACTCCGAAATCTACCTCAGCCTGTAGGCTTGCCTAAAGGGATTTTTTGCAGTCATGCCAAGGCTAAAGAAGAAGAGTGCTGCGCAGCGACAATAAATTAAACAAAAGCACTTCGAAATCTACCTCAGTCCATAGGCCTGCCTAAAGGATTTTTTTTTATTACTAGTTCAAGGCAAACTAATGTCTACTATAGGATATATCATTATGACCGCAGTGAAAATATAAAACATAAAAACCACTGCTACTGTCTTCACAGGTGAATTATTTGAAACTTCCCTTCTCAAGACCCTTTTTCACCCCATATGTGTCACCCATCAGTGTTAGTGGAGTCGTGTTAGAAAACTTTATTTTTATAGCGGTCTGTGAGACCTCACTTTCATGGCAAACTTTTATTTGGACAGAGGAAGTTATGCGAGTTTCACATCTAAAATAAAAAATCTAGGAACTAGCTCGAGAGTTAGTTATAACTAGGGGGCAGATTTCTATGACCTAAAAAATAGGATATATGCATGCATTTATGACCTAAAAAAAACATTAAAATATGACCAATAAAATTTAAAATATGACTTTAGCACTTACATATTATGTATATATATTTTTTTAAAGTTTCATTAAAATTCATTTTATTAAAAAAATAAAGTTAATTATTTAAAATATCTGCAAATTCTCAAAAAAGTGTTAGTATAATGCAGAATATACAAAATATTATATGAAATTTCAAAATTTCTTTAATATGCGAACAAATATGCAAAAAAAATATGACCAAAATATGCATATTCATACTAAATATGCTACAATAGTTGAAAATTTCCTAAATATACAGTTATATGCACAATAAAAGTCGTTCGATTTTCACCAGGATGCTTGGAATCGGGTTTACATTAATCTGAAACCTCAAATAATGCAAAGGAGAAAATATGACATGACATAGAAATCCGCCCCCTAGTTATAACTGAACTTAAAAGAGCATATCATTTAGCAACGACGCTTACTTAAGGAAAAATATCATTTTATGCTTGTACATATATATTTTTTTTGTTTAATTGCTTTTTGTTTGCATGTTAGAACACGGAAGTGATACAAGATCAATTATTTTGCGCAAAATGCGATGTTGTGCAATCATTTTGACCGTGTACCGTGTTTGACGTGTCTGAGATTTTAGGCACATAATATAGGCTACAAACCTGTTATTCTCTTGTTCTTAAAATGCATTGGTTTTTAAATAATAATAATAATAATAACAATAATAATAATAATAATAATAATAATAATAATAATAATAATAATAATAATAATAATAATAATAATTCAGTGATTGAATTTTTGGAGCGGTTAATCATCCTTGCTCGTGTTGTCCCGTTTTAGTTCACCGTATCTATACAATGCAAGTACTTATGAGATTTTTATCATTTTACACGCTAAAAGCAGATGACTCATATTCAAGTTATCGCGAGTGTTCTGGAAGGCATGGAAGGAACTTGAAATTGAGAACAACGGTAGCTTTCAAACCGCAGCCCTTGACACAGATCGATCCACCCCACCAGCTCTAGAAAGTTCCGACAGATGCACCTTGAGCAACAAGTTTCAGTTCCTCCGTAAATCTCTGTTCAGGGACCAATGAGGGAGCATCTGCTTTTATTAAGTGTCAGAATGATCTGTTGCCATAGTAACTAACAAAGAAAAGCATCGCTTATATGTTTTCAACATTAAAAGGAAGTGTTGTCTTTCTTTCTGTCTGTCTGTCTGTCTGTCCGCGATGCCCAGCGAAATCTACTGAACGCAGAGATCTGAATTTTTAAACATAGGTGGACTGAAGGGTCGGAAAACGCACCTCGTAGCCGGAATTTTAAATTTAGCTTTCGTTCGTGAGTTATGAATGGAAAACGCTCAAAAAACGTGCATTTTTTTTGCGTTTTCGAAGCATTTTCTTTCTTTCTGTCTCTCTGTCTGTCTGTCTGTCTGTCCGCGATGCCCAGCGAAATCTACTGCGTGCAGAGATCTGAAATTTTAAACATAGATGGACTGAAGGGTGGCCGAATGCACCTCGAAGCCGGATTTTTAATTTCCGCTTTCGTTCGCGAGTTATGAGTGAAAAACTGGCAGAAAACGTGTATTTTTTTAGCGTTTTCGAAGCATCAGTTTTCAGTAATACATTTCAATGTCAAATCAATTACAGTAGGCTTTGGCTATTTTTGTCATACCTTGGAAATAAAAACCCACGCAGGTTGATTCATTTGTTTATAATGTCAAGGCATGAAATTTTCAACCTACACGGAAGAGGGATAATCAACATAGACCTAAATATGGTTCAAACATTGTTCGATTTGGACGAAACTCACTATACAGAGGTTTTCTGGGCCAAGGAACTCGAATCTGAGGTCGCTTTTACCAGACGACGCTATCTAATCGTGGTATGTTGTCCACGTGATTTCGGTGTTAATAAATATAATGATTTAACTATTATGCTCTTAATTTTTAATTTTTGTAATAATTATCGTCCTCGAAGCCGCGGGCACATGCTAGTCTATAATATTAAAAGGAAGTATTTGTCTTTCTTTCTGTCTTTCTGTCTTTGCGCGATGCCCAGCGATATCTACTGAACATAGAGATCTGAAATTTTAAACATAGATGGACTGAAGGGTGGCCGAATGCACCTCTAATCCGTATTTTTAATTTTCGCTTTCGTTCGCGAGTTATGAGTGAAAAGCTGGCAGAATACGTGCATTTTTTTGCTCTTTCGAAGCATCAGTTTTCAGTAATACATTTCAATTGTCAAATCAATTGCAGGTGGCTTTACCTATTATTGTCATACCTTGGAAATAAAATCATCACGATCGCTTGAATTTTATAAGCCCATCCTGGTTGATTCGTTTGTTTATAACATCAAGGCACACAGACAACTGAAATTTTCAACCTAGACAGAAGAGGGATAATGAAATACGCCTAAATGGGCAAACAATTTTTTATTTGGATGAAAGTCACTATGCAGGGGTTTTCTGGGCCAAAGAAGTCGCATCTGAGGTTGTTTTTACCCAGCGGCCCTTTCTAATCTTGAAATTAACTCCAAAGCTGGAATTTTAGCTGTTTCTTTGTAATTATTAATCGTTTAGTTTATGAATGATTCACGTGTAAGGGTTAATAATTATAATGATTTAACTGTTATGCTCTTATTTTTTAATTTCTGAATTAATTGTCGCGGGCGAAGCTGCGAGCACCTGCTAGTATTATGTGTATATAATTTATACGAGACGCGACCATAAAGCAAGATTCTCTGGGGCTGTTTACAGAAACAAAACACAATTTGAAGGAAATATTTATTGCAACAGACACAGTCAGTGTTCAGCTATTTTTCAACATATTCACCACAGGAATTGAGACATTTGTTATACAGTGGGACCAACTTTTTAACACTTGTGTAGTAGAAGGTTGCCTCCGTGTGACAACCACCTTCGCCTCTCTGTCATTCTTTGTCATTTCATGACGTGTAGGAAAAGATGGAAATCACTGGGAACGATATCCGGGCTCTAGGATGGATGTTTAAACATCTTCTGGTCGAACTTCTGCAGGAGACTTGCTAGAAGGTGTTTAAACATCCACCCTACAGCCCGGACTTCGCTCCTAGTGATTTCCATATTTTCCTACACGTAAAGAAATTACAGGGAATGCCAGAGAAGCGGAGATGGTTGTCACACAGTGGTTCAAATCCCTGGTGGCAGACTTCTACGACACAGATGTTCAAAAGTTGGTTCCACAGTATGTCAAATGTTTCAGTGGCGAATATGTTGAAAAATAGCTGAAGACTAGTTGAATCGATCTTTTGGAAAAAAAAATACATATATATGTAGTTGAATCGATCTTTTGGAATATATATTCCAAAAAGATCGATTCAACTACTCTTCAGCTATATATATATATATTCCCTATTCGCTATACAGGCCATGGAGGCCCAGAGGGTTCCAAGAGGTTGAGGCTCCTGGATTTTTAGGCAGTCGGCACATGAGGATGGTAAGATTGCTAGCCTTGCGCACCGGCCGCCTTTACCGCCAGGATTGCTCCTGGTACTCATTTCTGTTAGAGGCTGAGTCGACCCCAGGGCCATAGCATAGGCGTAACCAGGCCGACCATATGGGGGGGTATGGAATACCCCCCAGGAAGAGGGGGGTCCGGGGTCCTCCCCCGGAAAATTTTAAAAATTAAGATGCAAAATAACAAGTTTTAAGCTTCCGGGGGTCCTCCCCCGGAAAATTTTAATTATTAAGACGCAAAATAACGATTTTTAAGCTTCCCAAGCTTTATACTTGTATTAAGTAATTTATGGGCAGACTTTAAAAAATTATACAATTTTCCTTTTTTTAATCAATGGGGGGGGGGGGTTCAAACCCCCAAAACCCCCCCCCCTCGGTACGCCTATAGGCCATAGTGCCAGCAGAAGGATTAGGCCAACTGAAAAACTCCAACGACCTCATCGGGGATTGAACCCGCGTCCTTCCGTATTGTAGCGCAGCGCTTCAACCACTACACTACGGCGTACCCCCATATATATCCATGAAATTGTGTTCTTTTTCTGTAAACGGCCCCAGGGTAACTTACCTCGTATGTTGTTATTTTCCGTTACCTTTCCTTTGTCCTGTTCACTGAGTACAGCGTTATCGAGTCCACTGATAAGATAGCTATATAACACATCTATCTCGGTATACTCGATGACCCAGAAAAACCTGCTATAGTCAGAAACTTGCTAAGTTAATCAGCATTGTTTTGTTTTCAGTAGGAGGCCTTGCTTGATTAATACACTGCATTTGCTACCGGTCTTTCACTTCATTACTGTAACGCCCGATTCCATAGACAGCGATTGATAGCGTACGGAAGTTGATTACCTAAAAAGTACCTATAAATTGATCTTAAATTGATGAAAATATGACATGAAAATTTGAAAAAAATTCTTTATATTCCTAAATATGAATTTAAAAAGGGAATAGTCATTAGTATAATAATCAACAAAGGACAAGATTCAAGTATTTTATTTTACTACTTTTATTACTGTATTTTCTATTATTATTGTTATGTTTACTTTATTTATTAATAAGAATGCCTCACAGCTAAGGAATTATGAGATAGCGTTGTCTGTAATAATAGAAAAGTCCATACATATATATAGCCTATAAATATATATATAAATGAAACCAAAGAATAAAAATTTTATTAAAAAATTAAAATTTCTGGATAATTTCTTTATTTCAAAACGAAGATTTCTTTAAAAATTTTGAGATGTGAAAAAAAAAAAAAATAATAAATGCAAGCTATTTTCGTTGGTTTTGAGGCGAGACGAATTTATACGACATCCTGCATTGTCGGATTAAGATCAGGAGTGGATGTTGAACTTATTGAAAGGGGGGGGGGGCGACATAAAGGAAAGTTATCAGTTACTGGGGGGTGTAGGGGATACGGAATATCCTCAAAATAGCGGGAGGTTCGGGGGTTCTGCTCCGGAAATTTAAAAAAAGGAATATTTTTTTTTTTAGGTTCTTTAGGAGGTGAATTCTCCAAATTTCTCGGCACATCAAAACTCTTCTTGAGCAGAGTTTTAGTTCCTATTAGAGAGACAGAAAGAGGGAGAAAGAAAGAGACAGAAAGAGGGAGTGAAGGGGAGAGGAAGACAGAAAGAGAGAAAGAGAAATAAAGAAAAAGAAAGTGAGAGAGAATTGAGAGAAAGAAGGGGAAAAGAGAGAGAGGGAGAGATCTAAGGAAAAAGCTTAAAACTTTATTTGATGAATTTATTTTAGAAGAGATATAGATTACTAGCATGTGCCCGCGGCTTCGCCCGCGATAATTATTTCAAAAATTAAAAATTAAGAGCATAATGGTTAAATCATTATATTTATTAACACCTAAATCACGTGGACTACATACCACGATTAGATAGCATCGTCTGGTAAAAGCGACCTCAGATTCGAGTTTCTTGGCCCAGAAAACCTCTGTATAGTGAGATTCGTCCAAATAAAACAACGTTTGATCATATTTAGGGCTTACAACATTCAAGCGATCGCGAAAGTTTTATTTTCAAGGTATGACAAAAATAGCCAAAGCCAACTGTAATTGATTTGACATTGAAATGTATAACTGAAAACTTATGTTTTGAAAACGCAAAAAATTCACGTTTTTTGCCCGTTTTTCACTCATAAGTCACGAACGAAAACTAAAATTAAAATTCCGGCTTCGCGGTGCATTTTCCGACCCTTCAGTCCACCTATGTTTCAAATTTCAGATCTCTGCGTTCAGTAGATTTCCCTGGACATCGAGGACAATTCCTTTTATTAATATAGATAATATGAATTATAATGCCTCACAGCTGAGGAATTACAGACAAAGCTATATATATATATATATATATATATATATATATATATATATAAATGCTATATATATAAAGCTATATATATATATATATATATATATATAATTTAATCCAAACCCACCTATACAATTGGCAACAATATGTTCTGTGAATTTGTTTCGATAATTCTATGCAAAAAGGGATTAAGTATTTTCAAAAACATTTAATTTTTGGCATTTAGAATCAGAATTTTTCAAAATCCCTTCTTAGTGAGCACCTACATTATGAAACGAAGGTACTGTCAAAATTCCAAGTCTCTACCTGTTATAGTTTAGGCTCTACGTTGATTCCTGTCAGTCAGGACAAAGCCTTTTATATATATATAGAGATTAAAAGCTGTCGTCAGTGAAGTTGTGGATGAAATTCGTGATAAATTGGAATACTTACCTATCGAAATAAGGTCCAAAAAACCCTAAACTGAGAATTATAAACAGGTAGTCCAACATGACAGGTATGTATTCACTCAAACGTGCGGTATTATATGTAGCCTAACGTTTTCACGACACCGGCGATGAATACGATGAGTTATGACCTTGTAATTCTTGCCAATATGACGTATCATCAACTTTGCACA
Organism: Ectobius pallidus; assembly: GCA_964059195.1. Taxonomy (NCBI): domain Eukaryota; kingdom Metazoa; phylum Arthropoda; class Insecta; order Blattodea; family Ectobiidae; genus Ectobius; species Ectobius pallidus. The sequence continues at coordinate 9,599,515 of CAXKWD010000004.1, read as the reverse complement.
ACCTTCATAACTGGTCAGCTTTAAATGTTGAAGGAGATACAGGAAGTACTGGTAAGGCAAGGTGCAAGGCGAGATCAAGTATCTTCCTTCTTCCGGGATAATAGGAGGCTGATTTAAATTCCGCCCGTGTTTTGCATCTATTTTCTAAGTACATAAAATATTATAATATACGGTTTATCAAGTGCCAGAATGGTACTTTTGAGATTGTGTGGGGGAAATGTCTGTCCGTCTATACGTGCGATAACACAAATACGCTTTATCGGATTTTCATGAAACTTGGCATACGCATTTATAACGTCCACGGAAAGAACCCTATTGATTTTGGTAAAAATAGGTTGACCGGTACCGGAGTAATGCCCAGTTTAGTGCCTATTTTATGGTGATATATTAGAAAGAATTTATCAAATGCAAATCAGCTCTCATGACAACATATTGTTTTACAGTGTTCATATACGGCTTTGGAAGTTGCAATACAGGTAGCTTTGACAAATAACACTACCCACATATTCCTTCACATATGCTTATAACACGGCCCGGATTTTGATGACCTAATATTGCTTGAAAAATGACCTATAAAATGACCTTCAATTTTAAATAAAATGACTTAATAAATATATAAAATGACCTAAAAACTGATATTTTATTTATAAAAAAATATTATTGTACACACAAAGTTGTAGACTGATTTTTACATAATTGAAAAAAAACTGCAAATGCAAAACGTATGTTGTAGGTCTAAGAAGTCTTTTCTTTGTTCTTGATTGGAGCATTTAAGAAGAAAAGTAAGACAATTGTTTTAAAGTAGATCCTACAAAAATGTTGCATTATGGTAACCTAGTCATTTATTTAAATATCACCCGTATGGAATAAAAAGCTTTTAAATCCTACCTTATTGAGGATTGCAGTAAATTACTGTCAGCATACGGAGGTTATTGAAGGTATAAAAGTGAATATACTCAATATAAATGCACGAAAATGACTATATAAGGAAGCAAATGACAAGAAAATGACAAAATAATGACGTAAAATTGAAATAAATGCCCTAAAAATATAAAATTGCATAAAATGACATTGATAAAAATGCATTTCTATAATCTAGAGGCCATGATTAGGATTTATCTACAAGTTGGCAATGTCCATGCAGCATCAACAAAAAGATGACATGTCATTAAAATCCGGGCCCTGCTTATTATACTAGACCTTTGTTCTTCCGTAAGCCCTGCTTAATGAATCAATCTGGAGCTTAACTCGGAAATCTTATAAAAAATAACTTATTTTCTCCATTTATTGCAATTATCACTGATTAAACAAAAGCATTCTGGCACTTTGTTACATCAGTTTATTTCTACCATTTTAAGTGCCCAGGGTCCCTGAGCTGACGATAATTTCTGTAGTAAAAGTGTTACTAATGCGTTTCCTAGGAAATTATGGCTTCTGGCATAAGCAATAGAGAAAGTTGAAGTAACACACAGAGGTGAGTTACTATTATTTTCAACCTGCCATTGTGACGAATATGGCCTTTAGCCAAAAACAAAGGTAAGTGAACTTATCTGTAATGGCTCGTGGCTTTGTCACAGCTGTTCTCTGTTGTCGATTGCGGGAGGTTGTCTGGCCAAACAAGTTCATCAACCCTTCTCTGCACCATTTACATCAGGGCTATCCAAACGGTAATTACTCTAAAGCAGGGCCGTATTTAAGCCTAGGCAGACTAGGCAGCTGCCTAGGGCGGCAGATTTGAAGGGGCTGCTTTCAAGCTGTTACTGTTTTTTTAAATATATTAAATATTTTATTCATAACTCTTCAAAATAGTAAACTATACCCTTAGCAACCAGGGAAGGCGGTTGAGGCCAGGTAGATTCCTTCACCCACAGGCACCCTCACATTTAAAAGGGCAGGAGATTTAGGACCAACTGTAATTTCGTCCCCATGAGTCACCTAGTCTACTTCAATCAATCAATCTTAGATTTTTTTAATATGTCATTTTATCTTAAAATGTTTGTTATATATCAATTCTACACATGATTACAAGAAAAATGACACCAAACAATGTATAATTTACTTTAACAGGAACATTTATAACAAATACATAAATAAAAGTTACGAGAAAACTGCTTTCAAGTCCTATGTTCCTATTAAAGTAAATTATACATTGTTTGGTGTCATTTTTCTTGTAATTATGTGTAGAGTTGATATATAACAAACATTTTAAGATAAAATGACATATTAAAAAATCTAAGATTGATTGATTGAAGTAGACTAGGTGACTCACGGGGAGGAAATTACGGTTGGTCCTAAATCTCCTGCCCTTGTAAATGTGAGGGTGCCTGTGGGTGAAGGAATCTACCTGGCCTCAAACGCCTTCCCTGGTTGCTAAGGGTATAATGTAACGCACAATGAAATAAAATTAAAATGTTCTAGAAAATTACAAGACCATTACAAATGCGACGTAGAAGAATTTTTGAGTGATGAGATTGTTCATAAAGGAAATTACTATACAGAGTGTTAATGAATAACACCGAAATATTTTAAGTTACCTGTCTGCAAGCAACTTTTATTAGGAGACTTTTGCTCTAAGAATTCAATTTTCCCTGTTACAGCATAAAATCTCCCAGGGAATTGCCACCATTGACTCCTAACATTTGAAAAATGTAAAACAAAGGAACTTCGTTCTTAACACTGTAGTTGGGATTAATAAAAGCTAATGTAGTGGTGGCCAGTCATGTGATTACTCTGTAAATTTTACAGATTATGAAAACTCTAAATTATGTTATAGCTGTTGATGAATGATGAAGAATAAGGCTTTTATCGATCACTAAGAAGGCATGAAGTCAATTTAATGAAAATTTTAACCCTATTTCGCTTCATTATTGACTTATGAGTACCAAATTGTAACGACTTTAATGCCCTGTAGCATACACATTTTACGTCATAGAGGAAAAATCTCCCAATAGCTGTATCATAATTTAGTGTTTCCATAAACTACAAAATTTGACTAATCACATGACTGGCCACCACTGCATTAGCTTTTATTGATCATAACTACAGTGTTAAGAACGAAATTCCTTTGTTTTACATTTTTTCAAATGTTAAGAAGTCAGTGGCGGCCATGCTCTGGGAGATTTTATGCTGAAACAGGGATAATTGAATCCATAGAGCATAAATCTCGTAATAAAAGGGGCTTGTCTATGTCCCCTCTATACACAGGTAAAATATTTCTGTGTTATTCATTAACACCCTGTATAACGACACTCACTAGACGCCAATTGACTTCTTTTTATGGGGATACCTCAAGGACAGAGTTTATCGCACAAAACCAAGAACAATTGATGCACTGAAATTCCAAATTAACTGTGTCGTGACGTTTGCGTTATCAGCTTTGTCTGGACAATAACGGTCATCAATTTGAACATTTGCGAACACGATTCTTTAATTACATGTTTCTTCTGTAATTCAAGCCTTTAAACTTGTCTCTATGTTCATAAATAATAGTTGACACTCTGCTGATGATGCAGGAACACCACCTGCGAAACGGCCGTCCAGAAGTTTACTAAGGTAAATAAAGTGCGTTGAAGAAAGTGTTTTTATTCAACTATTTGTTACACAGCGCTAAAGTCGGACACAAGAATGAATCATAAATAATGTTTGTATACTCATTCAAAGTGTTACTACATTTTTTGAGACACCCTGTATTCTGCCTCTTCAAAGAATTTTAAAACTCAGTTCTAGCGCACATAAGTGTTTTTTTTTTTTTTGCGGATCTCATTTGGAGCCCCAGAAATCCGCGGTCCACAGATTAGGAACCGCTGCACAAGCGAATAAAACAACTGACACTCGTTGGGATGAATAATTCTAATGCGGCGTAAGCCTACATTAAACAGGGAAATTGTCGGTAAGTGTACATATGACTCAGTGCAGTTTGTTGGTGTGACTAATGACAGTAATGACAAAGTAACACGATAAAAACAGCTGTGACCATGAGCCCACGTCACAAAGTCAACAACTAGAAAATTAGCAAGCTTACGTCCTGCCGATTAAAACGTACCACAGACTCATGAGCCTTAACCATATCATGCAAAAACAATTAAAAGGATTTATAATTGTGGCATCCAGTGAAAGAGTGGGCCAGAGAGTGGCCAGAAATAACGGAATCGAGATATTTTGAGATTTCTGTTTGGCCTACAGGCTGAGGTAGATTTCGAAGTGCTTTCGTTTTAATTTATTGTCGCTGCGCAGCACTCTTCTTCTTTAGCCTTGGCATGACAAACCCGCAATAATAACTGCAATAAAAGAGGAAAGAGCACTTTCTCAAACATTCAAATCTCGCCTTATATGAGAACTATCGAGAAACGAGTTATTGATCTGTAGAGCACTCATCAAGAGCTTTTCAACGATACCCCACAAGACGTGGTTTCAAAAATTTCGAATTTCCATCCTCCCCACCCCCACTCGTACCCCCAAAACCCCCGAATCGTTGGTGTCACTTTGAATTCCATAGGGAGTATTCTAATTTATTCAAACAAAGTTTCCCTCTATACTTCATAGGGGAAGAGAATCATAGGCGTAACCAGGCCGACCATATGGGGGGGGGGGTTATAACATCTGGAGAGGGGGGTTCCGGGGTCCTCCCCCCGGAACATTAAAAAAATTAAGATGCACAATAACGAGTTTTAAACTTCCCACGCTTTAAACTCATATTAAGTAATTTATAAGCAGATTATAAAAAAAAGGTGATAGGCTATATCACAATAATGAAATAAATAGTACAATTTTCCCTTTTTTAATCAATGGGGGGGTTCAAACCCCCAAAACCCCCTTCGTTACGCCTATGGAAGAGATATAATTTTTAAAAATTTAACCGCCTCCCCCGACCCCCCTCCCTTTGAGCTAATTTTGCTCATTAACGAACTTGTCCAAACTATTGAGCCTAGAAATAACATAATAAAAATTGGTTCAAATAACTTCAAAATTACGGCGGCTAGCGTGTAAAGACATATAGCCTATAAATATTACCAAAACAAATTTTGAACGGGCGGTGGTTTCGTACTTAGGGAGGCATGAAACGTAAAGATATGAAAGAATTTTTCAAAAATCATAACATGGTATCGATTGCAATAGGTAGATTTTTCTTCGAAATCTACCTATTTTTACTAACAGACATTTAAAGCAAGTACTGTTCACAAATAGAACAGCCAGAGTGCAATGTTCCCTGTACTAGCATTAGGCCTATATACTTTGTGATAAATCTATCGACCCAACACAAAAGCAGTGTTTGCTCATAAAATCCAGTAAAACATTTACGACTCTAAAATTTACATGTTAGTGGCTTTCGGCCACTTTCGGGTAAGTAATAACACTTAATGACACTTTTAAGATAGTAGACATAAAAATTAATGAGCATGTACAAGCCACATGACTTATCTACAAGGAAGTGTTTGACATGGATTGTTCACTTAAACGACCAGCATTTCCTCATTTACTGACCGAGCGAAGTCAGATACTGTTTTAACTCGAACGTTCGTCTGTATGTCTGTAAATTTGTGTGTCACGCATTTAGCCTACGAAACAAAAGCGTGGTTTGATTTTCTTCCTATTTGGCATAAACGTTCCTAGAAGTCATGAAAACGACTATGTGTAAGGATTTTAATTTTTTGAAGTGAAACTTCTTTAGCCGCGCTAGGAGTAAATTGAGAGCTAAACCAAACTTGCGTTACGAACAAAATCGTCACGAAATTAGTGAGGTGTGTCGGAATGGACTGCACAGAGAACAATCAAGTCAATGATTAGGCTTATCCAAAATTAAAAAAAAAATATATATATAAAAATCCAAAGTTAAAAAATCTAAAAATCCAAAAATAAAAAAATTACGGCAGTGCGCGGGGGAAGTTATCAGGCATTGATTGGGGGCTATTACTGCTTCGAGCTAGTGGCGTGGTGAGCCCTTCACCATTATATAAAATAAAAAATCCAAAATTAAATAAATTAAAAATTAAAAATCCAAAATTAAAAAATCTAAAATTCCAAAATTAAAAAATTGAAAATCCAAAAGATAAAAATATTCAAAGATCCAAAATTTAAAAAATCAAAAATTCCAAAATTAAAAGATAAAATAAATAAAAATCCAAAAATCCACAATTAAAAAAGTCCAAAAACCCAATATTAAAAAAGTCCAACAATCCAAAATTTAAAAAATCCAATACTCCAAAATCAAGAAATTAACTTAAAATAAGTTTCACTTCTGTCGCGTGGCGTTCCACGCACAATATTTTTTTATTCAGTTCACGCTACAACAATTTTAAGAGTAGCCTACTTCAATTCTAGAGTGTAACGTTTCTACAATTAAAAAGAAAGAATTGACCCAATTCTAATGGTTTACTGGCGTTTTCTCCATTTTCTGTAAATTCGTTTATTACTCAGTTAGGACTAAACGCGTGTTCCAATATGCTTCCAATTTGATATGAGTAGGGTTCGGATGTTTATGGTAGGCCTATGACATATTTTTATTCTGACCTCCATTCTCGCCGCAAACACAAATTAAACACGAATTGTACCCTAGTTATCCAAATCGAACCGATTTTATTTTGCATATAATTTCATATTTTGGTCATTTTTGTTGTCTTGGTCATATTTTGGCCATATTTGAAACTTAACGTCATATTTCAGTGATAAATTCTTTAAAGTAGGATAATTATACAGTGTATGTACTACATAATCGAGTGGGGTTTATAAGCTAAAATGCAATTCATGTGAAAAAATATATATAGGCCAAACTGGACGACAATTTAAACAAAGGTACCATGAACACTCCCGAGATTTTAAACTTAAAAAAGGAAAGTCAGCATACGCTAAACATTTAATCGACAATAACCACAAACACAATACAATAGAGAACACAATGGAAATTTTACATAAACAGCATAAGGGACGTAAGCTTAATATATTAGAATCAATGGAAATTTATAAACATAAGAATTATGCATTAAACGAAAATCCTATAGATCACAACCCACTTTATGAACTGATACCTGAACACACCCACCCAGGTTAAATACGATACCCTCAGCTCAAGATGACATAGTAATACAGGAAAGCCTCTAAGCTACATAGCACAAATTCTAGGTAAGCAATCATAGATTCATACATTACAATCACATTTCTCCAGCGAAGTTTTATCCTCATTGCATTTATATATTTCTATTTTTAGGCTGAAGATGACTTACATATAAGTCGAAATGCATCCCGTTAAACTAAAGAGAACCCTAAGTTTTGTCAAATACTTTAATATATGATCAACATACAAAACAATAGTAAAAAAATCCATCAAGAATTATTCAGTGTTCATAAGGCTCCAATACATGAAGTTCTTCAACATCCTGTTTTTTATCAACAATTTTTATTCAGCAAGACTCGACTGTAAACATCAGTTTTACTCAACAGGACACTACTGCAAGCACCAGTGCTAAATATACTGCAATGAACATCTGAATTTTATGACAATTATTAGTGTATTATTAATAAGACATTTTATTTCTGACTATTCTCAAAATATTTTAATTTATTTTATTTTATTTGAGAATTAATATTCTAATACTTTTAAATCATTTAATAAGCCAAAGAGCTGTTTTTAGCATTTTAACTTTAACAATAAATCTTATGACAAAACTGTGGGTGTCTTTATATAACTGAGGGTATAAGGTGGACATTTTATTACTAAATTTACATAATCGAGTTAAATTCGAAATTGATTTAATTAATGTAATGTTTGTTACAAATTAATAGGTAACTAAATTTTAAATTTATACAATTGTTCATATTTTATACGGACACACAAGGTCTACAAAAGTTGATGCCACGGTAAGACAAATATTTCAATTGCGGTGGGGAATATGTTGAAAAATAGCTGAACACTGGGTGTGTGTGTTGCAATAAGCATTTCCTTGAAATCGTGTTTTGTTTCTGGAAACGGCCCCTGGGAAACTTACTTTACGGACGGCCCTCGTAAATGAAAGATAGAATATTTGTAAGAATCTGTAATTAATACGGGGGAAATAAAATCCGTTAGCCACCAGTTAGAGAGGCGTTTGTTGATACACTTTCCAACGCGATGACACCGTTCTTTTGCAGATTTTCTCCTTTCAGCGACAGAATTCAGGACAGCAATTGAAGCATAAAATTCCCAGTTGACTTTATGGGGGAAATTGATAAAATAATGATCATTTTGGTTAGCAATTCATTGCGGTAGCGACAAATAAATCAGTTTTTTTTATAATCTTTCTTAAACATTACAATCTGTTCTACAATGAACAATAAGTAATAATGATGCAAGAATGAACATGTTACAAATATAGCCCAGTGGCTAATATTTGTATAACATAACAAATTTGTTTGACATTTAATTAAATCTGTAGATCAAGTCCAAAACTCTATTTCTATTGAGCCTACACGTGTTTGTCCCATTGTTCAGGAGATTCACTGCATATGAATTGGGGTGTTTGTTTAGACGATTCTGGTAGGCCATACTGTATTTACTTATTTCCTGTTTTACTGTTGGTATGTCAAGATCTTGATAAATATATTTGTTACTGATATACCAGGGAATTTTACCAATAGTTCGTATCGTTTGGGATTGGAAACGTTCTAGAATTTCTATGTTGGAGTTGCTTGATGTACCCCAAAGTTGAATTCCATATGTCCATATTGGTTTAAGGATACATTTGTAAATTAGAAGTTTGTTCGTAGTTAACAACTCTGACTTGGGTCCTAGAGGCGTTAAATTCAACGTTTTAACTCTGGGGTCATATCACGTGCTAGGTTCTGTGTTAATACCAGTAGGCCATGTAACTATTGAAGTGCAACATGGGCGTACGGTGAAATTTTGTTCGGGAGGGGTTCAATGTAAAGTCGTCTCAGCTCCATGTCCTTGTGCACAATGTGAATTATTACTTTTTTAAGTTACTAATGCCCGGTTTCTACAAACTAGTGAATTACCTATGGGTAAATTATCCATGGGCAAATTAGTTCCTAATCACCCACAATGATATAATGAGGAAGGCCTTGGAGTTGTACAGTTAATTTAATTCAGAAGGCTTTGATTCTCATTGTTTAAATATTACTATTGATCCTATGAAAGGTTAAATTTTATCCAGACATCCATGAAAGGATAAATTAACCCGAAGATTTACCCTTGGAAAGATCTAGCCCGAGTTTGTAGGAACATTTTTTCTGTCATTTTCATATTTATCTAGAAACTCGCCACAAGTGTATGTGATTGCTATCTTTAAATTATTTGTGTTTGTGTGGTGTTATTTTTGTGTAAATTCTGTCCATTGGATAATTTACCCATAGGTAATTCGCGAGTTTATAGAAACCGGCCATAAACAGGTGTATTGTGATAATTAATACACAGTGATAAATTAATATGTAGCTCAGTCTTTGAAACTGTTTTTCTTGAGATTTTTCATTTAAGCTAGAGTCTATAAACAAAAGTTTACTTTTGAAAATTATCATAATGGTGTATAGGGCACGTTTTTAAAGTCATCTGTAAATCCACCCGTGGAAAAGTCCGATTAATGCCGATTACTTCACGATAATTTTCTGATGAGCTCGTGATTGCTGTTGGCTTTACAAACAGGTTGATGGATTTCGGCGGGAACATTCGAGTTGTCGTTTGACAGATTCCGAAGGGATTTTTGTTTACTAGTAATACATCACTGTTATTAAGCTGAAGAACTATCAACACCACGAGGTTTCGAAATTTGAATCTTAAATAAATTATGACAAATCTTAAATAATGCTTTGATATGTACGAAATTATTTCAACAACTAAATCAGAGCTCTCTCTCTCTCTCGCTTTTTTTTTTTTTTTTTTTTTTTTTTTTTTTTTTTTTTTTTTTTTTTTTTGTCGTTCCATGATTTATGATCTTTGAAATATTGCAGATATTTCGGGAGGGGTTTAAACCCCCTGAACCCCCCTTACCGTACGCCCATCATGTGCAACTGTTTTCTATTGTTGATGTGTTATGGCTTCTGTAAATAACAACTGACATTAAATTTTGATGATTATCATGAAATAACAGCGACCAAGTGGTGAGTAATTGGAAGAGGCTAATAAAGTCATATTTCTATTGAACCGTAGATGGTTTTCTGTGATTGTTAACAACAGTATTCTATTCTAGAGACTCAATTTCTCACACAATATGCAAACCCATGTCGGACTGCATAGAAAACAGTCAACACAATGATTAAGCCTATTCAGTACGGAACTCAGCAGGCCCTGCTTTTCATTTCCTGGAGCTCCATAGCCTACTCTAATTTATTTCTTGTAATGTAACTTATCTTAATTCTGTAGTATTACATGAATTTATTGTTTTCTTTAAATTTATTTTCCTATCGTTTTATTTTAAAGGTGAGACAATCTACTATATCCCATAGGAGAGATATGTATCTAAGGACTAAAAAATAAATATAGTTTTAAAACAAAAAAGCATTGGTACTTGTGTCTTAGCCAAATTTCACTGCTTTTTCACTAAATTTTATGCTGGTAAACTAATAAAACACGAATAAAATACATATCACAATAAAAAAATGAAATCAGGTAAATGATATAACAAAGTGCCAGAATGCTTTTGTTTAATTACTGATAATTGCAATTATGATATGCAGAAAATAAGTTAGTTTTATAATCGATTTCCGAGTTAAGCTCCAGATTGATTCATTAAGCAGGGATTACGGAAGGTCTAGTTTGATAAGTGAAGGAATACGTGGATAGTGTTATTTGTCAAAGCTAACTGTATTGAAACGTCCAAAGCCGTATATGAACACTGTAAAACAATATGTTGTCATGAGAACTGATTTACATTTGATAAATTCTTTCTAATATATTACCATAAAATATCCACTAAATTGGGCATTACTCCGGTACCGGTCAACCGCTTTGGTCCAATATCAATAGGCTTTTTCCCATGGACAGAAATTTTCCCGTCCACACATCTCAGAAAATACCATTCTGGCTCTTATTAAATTACTAACAAAATTGACATTATCAAAAACTAACTTTCATAGAATTGACAGCGGTAATATTCCTGGCTGTTCAATTACATCAAAACCTAGCGTTTTAATGATTATTATTAACAATTTACATTTTTTATTAACTGCACATGATTTTTTGTAATTTATTTATATTAACGTCGCTTTAACTAAAAAGTCATATCGCTATTATGACCAGGCTTTAAAACTTAGTGCCCGAACCCACAGAGGGAGTTGATTCCGGTTACCAACAACTTAAGTATAGGGGGTGGAGGGTGATTGCGTAGGCTGATAAGACAATCATTGATAGTAGTACCGAGAAGTGAATGCTCTCGTAGTACGGTGCCTCTCAAATTGGTCAACAGTGTACCTTGTCATTGTGCGTGTTTAAATTTATAATACGTGTTCGGCATGCCGAAAGTAAAGTGTTCTAAAACACAAACATATATTGAAACATTTGGGAGGGACTATTATACACAAACAGGAAAACGTAACGTTTTGCATGCTTGCAATGTGAGTTTAGAGAATGAGAAGTTATTTTGTGGTCTTTCTATACCTGTAATCCGCTTTGTTTACTATCACGTGAACTAGCATATGGTAGCTAGGGCATACGCCGAGCAAAGTCTGTACAGTACGGTTGGTGTTAACATATTCGATCGGGAACTAAGTTTTAAAGCCTGATTATGACATTAAAGTAAAATGGAGTTACAAAAATCAACTGGATATCATTAGAAAGTTTAGTGTAATTCATGAAAATTATTTACTCGTCTAGCAATATAATTTAAATCCAAAAATAAAATAAAAAATTATAAGAAAATTATCCTGCCGGTTGTATTATATGGATGTGAGACATGGTCGCTTACTCTTCGGAAAGATCATAATCTGAGAGTGTTCGAAAACAGGGGGCTTAGGAAAATATTTGGGCCTAAGAGAGATGGAAATGGGGACTGGAGAAAACTGCATAACGACGAGCTTCATTACCTGTACTCTTCACCGAATGTAGTGAGGGTAATTAAATCACGGAGGATGAAATGGGGGAGGAAAGACATATCTCAAAAGTATTGACTGGGAGACCCGAAGGGAAAAGACCACTTGGAAGACCTAAACGTAAGTGGGAGGACAATATTAGGATGGATTTAAGGGAAGTAGGATTTGCGAGGGATGGTTGGATGGAGTTAGCAATGAATGGGGTTGAATGGCGGGCTCAAGTAAGCGCGGCAATGAACCTTCGGGTTCCATAAAATAGATAATAGCCTATTCCTTTTTCCTGCTTAGGAATTGTCTATTGCCATTGAAACGATGTGTTAATAAGCATAATGTATTACTTATTTTGCTGTTAAATAAATAATTTTTAAAAATAGCTAGTGATTGAATTATTTAACTCGGGCAATGCCGCGGGCACTTGCCAGTGTAATATAAAGAAAACATCCAGAAATGTTAGTTAAAAATCGCGAATTTCTATTTATACACAGTGGGATCTGCACGTTCAAGGGACACGGCGAAATTAAGTGGTGTAATAATTTAAATCTGAAAGATCGTGAGTATAAATCAGTTTGTCCTCCTTTATTGCTGTTCTGGAACTGGTTGGGTGGATCAAGATCATGATCGTGACATTGTACCGTCAGGGGTGCACAGCTGTGATGTGGAAATGTAAACCATGTTCACTAAAACCACTACAATACGAAATTTTGTTTTCATACGATTTTGCGTTCTGGAGTTAGGCTGTTCACAGACATACAAACACAGACATGTTTCCGAAAATAGTATTTTTGGACTCAGGGAGCCTCAAAACGTGTATTTATGCTAAAAACTCAACTTCGAATCTGCGGGTCGAAAACAATACTTCCTCTAGCTATAGTACCTACAACAGTGTTTGACAGTTATAAATTTGTATACAGAATGTTTCAAAATAGTATATTGCGACACAAGGGCGGAAAGGCACGTTTACGGGTCGAGGAAACAGATTGAAAACCCTCGGCTGCGCCTCGGGTTTTTAAGTTTTCGAGACCCGTAAATGCCTTTACGGTCCGTGTGTTGCATGCTATTTTTTGCACGACGGTTACTTATATCAATTTAATTATATTAATTGTGATATTACCTGAAAATATTATGTATATACAGTCTTGAAGAATGGTGCTTATTTCAGAAAGGGATTCGCATTTGTTATTGTTTATGGCAACCGAATATTTATAAAGCGGGGAGGCCTTGGTCATTTCTGCTCGCAAATAAGCATTTGCGGGCGGTAAAGTAACTTTCCGCCCGTCGCCCCTAGCAACAAGATTGCGTGTGGTAATGTCAAGTTACGATCCATGTAAACAACTTTCGTAAGTAACACTTACTAGCTAAGGAGTGCAAAAATTCTTTTACAACTTCGGGCATGGGTTCCTTACACCAAAAGAAGGGAAAAAAAGTTCATATGAACATAGTTCCCATAATCCTTTGTTTTCTCGTTAGGAACTGTTCATCACATTGGTACACTCATAACACGTCAACACACAAAACTCATACCAAATTCTCGAAATGTCTTCCTCTTGCTTCTAGACATGCATGCACTCGTCGAATCAAGGACTGTCGCACCCTTTCAAATACTCCGGGATGGTGTCGAATGGTTTCGCAAGCTTCCATGACACGTCGATGAAAAGTTTCTTCATCCGGGATGTCTGCTCCAAAAACAAATATTTTAAGGTGCCCCCAGAGATAAAAATCCAAAGGATTGAGGTCGGGAGAACGTGCAGGCCACGGAACGAGGAAAGGATTATGGGACCTATGTTCATATGAAATTTTTTCCTTCTTTTGGTATAAGTAACCCATGCCCGAAGTTTGTAAAAGTGTTTTTGAAACACGCTGTATATTACTTACCTGAAACAGTGAAGTGGCGGTTTGCTCTTATGCTAGAGCAAGTTCTGTCCTGCTGAGTCATGCGGAACTTTGATTGTGCCAGATTTTCAAGTTTTATGACTTCTAACTTGCATTGTTTCTCTCTTAATGATTTAAAAGTTCAAACAACAGCCTTCAGGTTAAAGACCCAACTCATGTGTCATCTAGGAAATTTGTAGCCTAGGGTCATTCCATTTTTTATCTACCTTGCAAATAATTAATCCATAAAGCTCTTTTGAACTTTTTACCAGTATTTATACTCCTTTTAGCTACTAGGCCATACCAGAAGTTCGGGATGTGAGTCTAAACAGTATGGTAGGCCATGGAACTATTGATTGTCAATTGTTTCTATTATTTTTAAGGAGTAAATTTCAACTGATATTAATTTAAATAGGACATGATACTTGATGAAATGGTGATGATTCATGGTATGTAAATATACAATTCGACATTTGCCTTTACGACTAGGGATGTCAATGTCAAATGGGCCAATGTCAAATTGGCTGGGCACGGCATTTGAACTGGGACCTGCCGAATTCGAGCCTAAGACGTTACCATCTCGGTCACCTCGCTCGGCACTTGCAATTATTGTAGTATCCAACATGACTTATCTTCGATTAACATTTACACTTTACTGTAAGTTTTTTTTTTTTTATAATCAGTATCCCCGTTTAGAAAATTATCAGCCCTTGTAGAAAGATGAAGTCAGAGACAGGAAAATTCAATGCCGGGATATGAAGCAGCTCTCCGTGCCGCTAAATCTTACCAATTGAGCTGCCATTAGAACGTCTGGTGGTATACTGGGATATGTGTGTCAGTTGGAAAATTTAATGTTGTACCGGCATGATGCCATGGTAACTCAATTGGTAGGAGCAATTTTCGACCCCTCATGAACCTTTATTTTATGGAATTTCTAAGAAATGTAACAGATATCAGGCACCCAGAAAACAATATTGGTGGCTGGGAAGGATACTGATCTGATACCAGGTATCATCCATAGAGCTAAGCTACTGGTTTGCAGTAACAATTCAACCTCCAAATATCGTTATAAATGAGTGTTTTTACGAGGGCTGTCCAGAAAGTAAAAGAAGTTAGTAAATAAAAAAATTAAAAAGTGAAAAAAACAAATTTTGTTATATACATTTTGAAGGTAGACTCTTCGGCTATTTTTCTACACCATTCAAACAAAATCTTTCAAGCCGTTTTCGAGAAAATCGCGAAAATGAAATTATCTTCAAGTAGAGTGATTGTCAAAATGAAGAGAAAGTCGTTGTACGCAACGTTCCTAAGATTTTGTTTGAATTTTCTGCACGAATTGCGTATTACAAAAGTCTAAAGCTTTTTTTTTTAAACACTTTTCCCAATAAATTCTCTGAAGTGGTTGAAATCGCAGGCGGCGGATTTCTACAGAGAGGGTATCGAAAAGTTTGTGCCACGGTATGATAAATGCCTTAATTTGAATGGCGATTATGTAGAAAAATAGCCCAAGAGTCTACCTTCAAAATGTATGTAATAAAATTTTTTCATTTTGTTTATTTTTTATGTCAAAACGTCTGTTACTTTCTGGACAGCCCTCGTAAATTAGCTTCATCGTCATAGTGAGTTACATTTAACATTAATAAGATAGGAAGTTCGCCGGGACCAAATGAAAATATTGCTATATAGGGGTTTATCGTTATATAGATCTTCGTTATACAGAAGTTTGACTGTAATGCGTTGGGAAATTGATATCAAAGGTGTGAAGAAAATGTCAATAAGTACAACGTTGTAAGCAAAGAGGTTCATGATTTTTATTTGATATGCTTTAATTTACAAGTACAGTTGTGAAAAAAACCACTGCAGCAGTTTGATTGCTGATCTCATTTGGAATATTTAATATTATGAAACAGTTCCATGTTTTCCAGGGCAGGTAGCGTACTTTTGAGCAAATTTAGATATCTCACTTATGTCAAAATCAGCAGAAATGAAGGCGGAGGGAAAGGAAATAGACATTAAATCCATGTCTGGGATATTAATACAAGTAAGAATCAGCTTGAAAAATTTTATGTCATAACCGGGATTTGAACACGGATCTTCGGCTTAACGCGCCGATGCTCTACCATTGAGCTACCATGACGACATGCCAGTGCGACATCAAATTTTTCAAGCTGATTCTTACTTGTAGAAATTAAGGCGTTTTCTGAAAAGAATTAGTCTTTGTGTACGCCACAAATCACGTAGCAGGAAATCATAAACTATATAGGGACAGTTTAGCTTATTAACCATTGCACTGCATGAAGGTCAAACTTAAGAGGGGGACATACAGCTTTCGATGAAATTCATTGGTGAGAAATATGTGAATTTCACTATTTTTTTTTCTCAGCAATGAATTGCTCTGCAGTTTTGCAATCTGACATACTCTTTATTGACTATTTCTACAATTGCATACTGTTTTCAAAATTAATCAAACTTTTACAGTTACGGGTAAATATCGTTTCAAAATGGCTGCCCCGTTTCAGGCACTGAACAGCCGTTTCCCTGATAGCTTCCACAAATATAGAGATATTTCTGAGTGATTATTTTTCTGTGTGTTTGATAATATCATCTGAACAACATAATCTATGATGTTTGAAATATCTTCAGTATAAGTATTTTTTAAATATATAATTTAACGAAAAAGAAAATTTCAAAAAAAAAAAAAGATTTAAAAATATACTTATACTGAAGATATTTCAAAGATCCTAGATTATATTTTTCACATGATATTAACAAACACACAGAAAAATAATCACTCAGAAATATTTGTATTTGTGGAAGTTATCAGGGAAACGGCTGCTCAGTGCATGAAATGTGGCAGCCATTTTGAAACGATAATTTACCCGTAACTGTAACAGTTTGATTAATTTTGAAAATAGTATGCAATTGTAGAAACAGCCAATAAAGAGTATGTAAGATTGCAAGACTGAAGAGCAATTCATTGCTGAGAAAAAGAAAATAATGAAATTCACATATTTCTCACCAATGAATTTCATTGAAAGCTGTATTTTACCCCTTAATACATTTATGTTATTTTGAAAAATAAACATTGTTTAACAGAACTTTCTCCGTCTATGTAAAGTTTCATTTTACGGGCTAAGCCCCTTAAAGGTAAAGAAAAAGGTGCTAGCACGTTATACCGATTGAGGATATCACCAGATCTCATCCCTTTCGTACAAATTAATAAATTATCCATTTCCTTCATTTTAACCACAACAAATACTATTATTCCTACTACGACTATTATCGTGTATACAGGGTGTTAATGAATAACACCGAAATATTTTACCTGTGTACAGATAGGACACAGTCAGGAAAATTTTATTAGGAGATTTTTGCTCTATGAATTCAATTTCCCCTTCCAGGGCATGGCCGCCACTAACTTCTAACATTAGAAAAAAATGCAAAACAAAGGAACTTCGCTGTAAAAATTGTAGTTATGAATAAAAAAAAGACTAATGCAATAGCGGCCAGTCATGTGATTAGTCAGTAAATTTTGCAGAGTGTGAAATCTATAAATAATTATATAGCTGTTGATGAATGAGTAAAAATCAGGGTTTTATCAATAATTAAGAACGCATGAATTTAATGAAAATTTTAACGACATTTCGCTTAATCATTGACTTATGAGCACCAAATTGTAATGACTTTAATGCCCTGTAGCATACACATTTTATGTCATAGAGCAAAATTCTCCTAATAAAAGTTACTTGTCTATGTCCCCTCTTATAAACAGGTAAAATATTTTGGTGTTATTTATTCACACCCTGAATATTAATAATTTACAATATTAAAAATAACATAAATAACTATTTTCACAATAAAAATTTTGTTAGAAACGTAAGAATTTAGTAGGACGTGGCTTAGCCCGTAAAACCAAGTCGAATAGAAGTTTATCTGACAGCCTTAATACAGACAAACCACATGAGACAATTTCCTATCTCATTTGCTCAAACGTAACCTTACCTCATAGGAAAACATGAACATCTGGCACTGTAATTAACAGCTTGAATACTGCTTGAAAAAGCTTAGGGTGACAAAATTTTAAATACGGTATATGTGTCTTTAATATATTTTGTTCAAACAGCTTTTTGTTCTCTTTTCTTTACATAAAGAGAACAGTATAGACTAGAACAGGCAACTTCTGTTGAAATTGATATTAGATACTCGAACTTCCCACCTGCGTTTCGGCCACACAGTCCATTCCCATCATCAGAGGAACTCAGGAAGAAATGGCCCAGGCGGAAGTCCGATTATATTACAAGTGATATGATTAACAATAGCTTAGCACATAGAAAGCATTCTTGGAGTGTAAAAATGTGTCTGCTATCTAGCAGATATTAGGAGTGAAACATGCATAAATAGGTAGTAAAAATGCGGCCTAGATTACTTCTACATGTTAATGCAAATGGTGGGATAGATGTGACAAAAATGGAGGCAAGTTATTGACTAATTGATGGTATAGTAGAGGCAGTCATCGGCTTTCCAATTGCTCACAAAGGGAGCCTTTTTAACTTCTTGTGGTGAGGGTGTGGTGAAAGGTTTGCAATATTTTATCTGCTTGTCATTACGTGGCTTATGGTGTCTGTCTTACATAGAGAAAGTGACCTTCTAAGATTAAACATGTAGAGTTAGTGACCGTCCACTCTAAAGTAGCATTTGCGACCTACAGTTTGACCCTAGAACATCTAGGCCTACTCTTATACAATTCAACGGCCCTAAATAGCGTGCTCGCTCGCTCGCCCACTTCGTGAGACATCGGGTATACTCGGCGATGTTCGTCTCTCGCAGTCTAAACTTTCACGAAGAGTACAAAATTAGGAAAACCGTTTCTTTATTATATCAGGCCTAAGTGAAATGAACACAATGAACAAATATTCTAATTTTATTTTTACTTACAATTTTCATAGCTCTGAACCACAAACATTTTTAATAAAATGCCAGTGTAAATTTCTTAGAAATCCTGGATTCGATTAATAATGCCGGGCGAAACCGCGGGCACCAGCTATAATATTATTGATAGTTTAACCATGGAAGTACCGCGGACAATAAAAATCCAAACAAACCATTTATTCCCTTGAAAAATAAATATAATTACTGAAAACTACACTGAATTTATCAAATAAAATTCACATCATATTCATCTGTCAACAAACAGTTGAGAAACAATACGTATTGTGAGTTCACAGTTAGCTTTGGAACTGCATAATCGAATTTGAGATCGTTTTCCGAGGTGGCGCTTTCTAATCGTGGAATGTACTCTGAAGCCGGAATTTTAGTTGTTTCATTAATTATTAATGGTTTAGTTTATGAATGATTCGCGTGCAAGTGTTAATAAATACAATGCTTTAATAATTATTATACTCTTAATTTTTAAATTAATTATCGTGGGCGAAGCCGCGGGCAACTGCTAGTTTCTTTACAATCATGCCCCTTTACCCTAATGTTAAAATCAAAGACACCAAATTGGAAATACAAAGCCTGCGTCTACTATAATACCATTCGACTGTCTTTTATTAGTCGCCAAGTATTCGGGGATGGGCTTGC
Source organism: Ectobius pallidus (assembly GCA_964059195.1). Classification (NCBI taxonomy): domain Eukaryota; kingdom Metazoa; phylum Arthropoda; class Insecta; order Blattodea; family Ectobiidae; genus Ectobius; species Ectobius pallidus. Next base: position 9,580,054 of record CAXKWD010000004.1, on the reverse strand, counting down.
TAAATGTGGGATCCATGCTGTCCGATTCAATCATTAATACAACTCCACCTTAGTGTAAGACCGGCGTTACAAACAGACTGAATTTGATAAAAACTAAACCATCAAAGAAATTCAATAACAACAGTATTTGACAACTTTCTGCATTTGTTTTAATTCAGCTGTGTTTATACTCTTGTTAGCTACATGGCCTTATCAGGAGTTCGGGATTGTGTATACAGTAGGGAACTATTGATTGTCAATTATTTTCTAATGTTAGTGTATTTTATGGAGTAAATTTCAACTGATATTAATATAAATGGATATGATACAAGATCAAATAACGAGGATAATTCAAGGTATGTAAATATCCAATTCGGCATTTACCTTTACGACTGGGGAAACCATGAAACAACCCAAGTCAAATTAGCCAACCACGGGATTTGAACCTGGGACCTCCCGAATGCGTTACCATCTCGGCCACTTCGCTCGGTAACTACATTTGATAAAATATTTTCGAAATTTCCGGTCACCAGATCGCCATTGGCGACCAGAATTCCGAGGCGGGCAGCAAAGATTTTTTTATATTGGATATTGTCGCCTTTGACACGAACAATTTTTCGATGTTTAGGAAATGTCCGGAAATTATGGATATAATGAATTTTGTAATCTTGCGCAGTTATCACTGCTTAATGTTTCTTATGTTTTAGCTCTTCGTTATGCTAGCTCCTCTAGTTAAAAAAAATTGGTTTGTTTTTGGCTGTTTGTTACAGCTGATAAAGTTTACAATCTGTGAAATACTCCCAAAATAATACTTATTATTCATTCAATATTAACGTCGCTTTAACTAGAAAGTCATATCGTGACTTATGCAAAAAACATAGTTTAGTAGAATAGTTCAGTTCAAGGTATTGTTTTTTATTTTCTTATTTATTTAATTTGTGGTTTCGGAAACGCTGTGATATTTTATACGTAAAGAACAAAATAATAGTAAGGATGGTAGTCATGGTTTTTCACTCCCGAATTACGGCAGCCCTAGCCATAGCAACAATTTGAAGATTGTACAAAAACTGCAGCTGTTTGAAATATACACCAATTATTTCGAGGTTAAAAAAATGAAAGTCGCCAAATCAGTTGAAATAGGAGGAAATTTAATTGTAGAACATAAATAACGCGCTCACGTTCGCAATAAAGGTGGCAGTTGTTTCCAAAGCCTTCTATAAGGAAAACTGGTTATGGTTTAAAAATAATGTTGATAAAGTGAATCATATGGTTCATATCGTTGATTAAAACTGTATCTCAAATCTTGATCATGTTGTTTGATCAAAATTTGATCTGTTAACTTCGACAATGTAATACCGGTCTTGAGTCACTTTCTTTTGTAAGATATTAGGAAGTGCCCGTTCCGTAGAATCCTCCTAAAATATTAGATTTCATTTTATTATTTTATTGGCTAACAAAATTCTATTTCATAAAAAATTGCTCCAAAAATGAATTGTTTCTTCTTATATTATTTTCTATGCAATTTTAAGCACCAGCCATACAAATTTGCTACAAAAATGAATTGTTTAAGTTTTGTTTCTTCTTATATTATTTTCTTTGCAATTTTAAGGACCAGTCATAAAAATTTGCTACAAAAATGAATTGTTTACGTTTTGTTTTTTCATATATTAACTTCTTTGCAATTTTAAGCACCAGTCATTAAAATTTGCTACAAAAATGAATTGTTTACGTTTTGTTTCTTCTTATGTTATTTTCTATGAAATTTTAAGCACCAGTCATACAAATTTGCTACAAAAATGAATTGTTTACGTTTTGTTTCTTCTTATGTTATTTTCTTTGCAATTTTAAGCACCATTGCTTGCGGGTCCATTTATAATTTATGACATTATTGTTCACACTTTACGCTACCTGTTTTCACATATTGACTGAGGTAGGATTTCTTTTTAATTTTCTTTTTTCTACCCTGTCCTGTGAATTGCAACTGCCATAATGAATAGCTCTAGAAACAATAGTAATCTTATTAAGAAAACAATATTCAAGATAAGATTTTATCTAATCTCAAGCTATATTATTAATTTTAATAACATTACACAGTAATCTTTATTATTAAAATTCCTTTGGTGATAAGCATAGACTACATTTTTAATGTTAGATAATGAATCAAAGTTATTCATTTTCAAAATTAGAATCCTTAAATGCATAAAGCATAACCAAGTATAGAATAAAATAGTTTGCCTTAAATTTGAAATCGCGTGATGGGAAATAACACGCAAAAAAGTTTACAACGCATATAAAATGTACGAAATAGCTTAATCATTGTGTTAACTGTTTTCTGTGCAGTCTGGGAGGGATTTATAATTTACGTTAGAAATCAAGTCTCTTGCATTAAGGGTTAAGTGTATATACTTGGCATACACAAGCAACTTTTATTAGGACTCTTTATACCGTAAAATATCCCTGGGCCCTGTTTCATTAACCTTTTACACTAATATTAGCTGAAACATTAATATTAGTTAATATTAGTAGTTTCCTATTTCATGAGAACATTAGCTAATATTATTAGTTATGAGTTCATGGCCCTAAATTATTAGTAAACCTTAGCCTACTAATAGCCTATTATTAGTAAACTGATTCATAAGCTAGGGCTAGGAAGTTGATGACCTAAAAATGCCTGAAAAACGATCTTACATTTACGAAAATATGACATGAAAATTTATAATGTAAACAAATATAAAAATAATAATAATAAACAGAGAACAAAATTTAAGTATTGTATAGTACTACATTTATTATTGTGTTTTCTATTTTTATTGTTACGTTTAGGCCTACTATATTTATTAATGAACGTTGTAGTTTATTGTATGACGATATAGATACCAAATCAACACGTATTTAATAATATGCGTACATCTATCTAATACGTATTTAATTGCCTGAAGGTAGGGAATTATGTAATCGCTTTGTCTGTAATGTTGGAAAAGTACAGTCTGGAGGCAAAATAGGGAAAATGCAACGAAATAGGCCTAATGAAAATTTCACTAAAAATGACCAGTTGAGAATAAAATGCCGAAAAATGCAAAACAATGCAGAGTAAAAGTAGTTTTTTTTTTGAGGTGAGATGAATTTATAAAACATCCTGTATTATCAGGATAAAAGTGGCATTTCATCAACTTCCAAGCCTTAGTAATAACAGTAGGCCTAGGTGTATTTGGACTAGCAGATCTAAGTTATTCTCAAATCTTTTTATTACAGATTTCGTTATGTTAAATTTATGAAAAAAAAATCACTCTGATTTAATTTTCGATTAAGGAAAAGTACACACTTGTCGACAAAGGAATTTTTTTCATAACGATATTTTTACAGATTCAGGCTAGATTTTAGCACATAAGCTCACTGCTATCCTGAAAAAAGTGCGTGAAAGTTTATTAATTTCTCAGAGCTAGTTATTATGTTATAATCCACACAGGCAAAGGTTTACCTAAAAGCAAAGAGAAAAGAACCATACGATGTGATGGCAATAGATGAAAACAAATGCCATCAGATATGCGAATAGTAAGGTTTAATACAATTATGAAATTATATGTAGGCCGTGGTGCTTTGTAGTAGTACAGAAAAGAAGAAACAAAACACTAACAACAATCCAGACTTAAACTAGAAATCAATCAGCTGACTAATTAACTAATAATATTAGTGAACAGATTTAATATATATATATATATATATATATATATATATATATATATATATATATATATCTGCGAATCAAGTTTTTTTTTTTTAAATTCAGCTGTATTTATAATCCTTTTAGCTACGAGGCCATGTCAAGAGTTTCCGAACTGTGTCTATGCAGTAGGGTAGGCCATGAAACTAGTGATTGTCAATTATTTATAATATTAGTGTATTTTATGGAGTAAATTTCAACTGATATTAATTTAAATGGCAATGATACAGGATGAAATGGTGAGGATGATTCATGGTATGTAAATATCCAATTCCGGCATTTGCCTTTACGACTGAGGAAACCATGAAAAAACCCCACGTCAAAATTGGCCGATTAAATGGATATGATGCAGAATAAAATAGTGAGGATGATTCATGCTGTGTAAATATCCAATTCGGCATTTGCCTTTACGACTGGGGAAACCATGAAAAAACCCATGTCAAAATTGGCCGATTAAATGGATATGATACAGGACGATTCAAGGTATGTAAATATCCAATTCGGCATTTCTCTTTACGGCTGGGAAACCATGAAAAAACCCATGTCAAACTGGCCAGCAATGGGATTTGAAGATTTTGTTGACTAATTAATATATGAGATCTAATATTATTAGTGAATTCTATGAAACAGGGCCTTTGAAAGAAGAAAACCTCTGCTGATAAACCTTGATGAGCCTTCACTGTACAAGCCAAGCACACTACCGATATATGAGATTTGAAAATACTGAAGTTTGATCACAAAAGTAGATTATCAAGCACTTTATCACAGCAGCAATAACAAACAACCTCACACGATCAGATCTTTGAGCAAAACCAAATTAGTGGCGTTATATTTCTTCATGTCCACAGGTGTGGCAGCTTCTTTCTTCTTCGTCTGAGTATGCCACACAAGTATCTCGGTGCAGTTCTTAGCTTTAAGCTCGATTTCTTTCGGCTCAAATGGAGCCAGACTCTTGAGAAACCCATCCTCCTCGTATCCTGGCTTGTAAGGCATAGACGCTTTCGGTCTCTGTAATAGGAACTGCACGTTGACAGCGAACCCTGCCATATCAACCGGGAACTTGCGTCCGCCGACCCACCCGTCATAAAACCCAACAAAAGAACCGTTCAGCACCACAGGAGAAGAGAGCCCGAACTTTGTACACAGTCCTACAGGCCACATAGCTACGCGTTGAGTAGTTCGTACCTCTTCGAAGAGGTGTATGTCGTATGTGTTGTCGTCGTCTGCGAAATAGACGACGCCACTTTTGGCATTGGCCCGGATCCACTCCAGTCCTTTATTTCTGTTGGACACCCCTCGCGGTTTAGGGCCCTTTTTGTTCTTGTATACTTCGGGCATGGGTGCGACTAAATGTTCGTGTGGGATTCCGCTGCGTCTTAACAACGCCGTAACTAGCTGAGTCTTGTTTTCGGCATCTTCGATCACTAGCCAGTGAATGTTTTGAACATGCATTAGTGTCTGAGCCATGCGGGTGAGCTCAGGAATTTGCTCGGGTCTTCGGTAAGTCGGTGTTATTATATATATACGCGGAATAACAGTCTTATTGATCTTTTGGGCAACAGTCACAGTTTCTGAAGCATGTACGCATACACCACTTGCTATCAGCTCCCTGCCAAGCTGTAGCACTAAATCGCGAAACACTTTTTGTCCAATGCTAGCTGCTATCGAGTCTTCAAGCGACAGTTTGTCCACAGCCGCAAGCAACACTTCTTCGCTGGACGCCTGCCCTTTGTAAGAGATGCCAGTCCCAGAGTTCGATCCCCCGGCCAGCCAGGAAGATGCAAGGTGATACTGGATCAATGCTACAGTGAATATCAGCAGCATAAACAGCCCCATTTTCTTGGAAGGTTTCATCTCTTCAGCCGTGATGCATGAGTCCTGTCCCGATGTGTCTACAGAGAGGACGCCATGTTGGGACGTCCCTTCTGGCGTTCCACTACGCCGCTGAAGACTCCATGAGGTCCACTCGAGTCTCAGGTTGCTTTCTTAAGTGGGAGAGCGGTGTTAGAGCCTAGAAAGAAGGTTAATTGTAGGTAAAGAGAACTAACAGACTATTGTTGTACACAGTGTCTTTCTAACTGGGACAGCCGAGCTGGCTGCATGACAAATTTAGAGCCATTTAGCTTAGTTAAAGTGGCAACATTGACGTTCCAATGAACGTGACGGAATTTATGCTATCTTCATTTATTCCAATTCATGGTCACCTGTTACCTCAAATCATTAGAATAATTATTTAAATTCAAGATAAATGTAAGTAGGCTATGCTAATACGTATTATCACTTTAAAAGGTGTTTCCATTTTCCTCTTTTAATATCAAGAAAAATGATAAAAAAAGAATTCATTTGTTATAATTAGGTCCCGCATTTTTAAGTTCTCATAACACTATACTAGTTTTTTAAATACAAAACAATATAGTTTTATTTGTGTTCTTATTTTTCCATTTGCAGATATGTTTTCTTAATAATATTACAGGAGAAAAATTCCTCTGGCACTGAGATTTGAACCCAGGACCTTTGGCTATCCGTGCCAATGCTCTACCAACTGAGCTAAGATACAGTTCACTTCACAGCGCCAGATGGAACCTCTCTTCTATGACTGATTGCCTTTAATAGTCTACCCCAGTGACAGACAAGTTATGTCATATGCAATACTGTGAGGCACACTGATAAGTGATTTTTGTGATCGGGCTTCCACTGTTATTGTACAATAACATTCAAGAAGGACATATATGCATTCATGAACCACAGATGCATGTCTCTGTTGGACATTACATGAGAATATTATAGGAGAAAAATTCCTCTGGCACTGGGTGCTTAGAAGCGGTGTTTCTTGTTTATTAATAGGGGGCGGATTTCTATGACATGTCATATTTTACCCCTTTGCATTATTTCAGGTTTCCGACTAATTTAAACCCGATTCCAAGCATCCTGGTGAAAATGGAACGGCTTTTATTGTGGATGTAACTGCATATTTAGGAAATTTTCAACTACTGTAGCATATTTAGTATGAATAGGCATATTTAGGTCATATTTTTGGCATATCTGTATGCATATTAAATAAATTTTGAAGTTTCATATCATATTTTGTTAATGTTGCATTATAATGATACTTTTTGAGAACTTACAGATATTTTAAATAATTAACACTATATTTTAATAAAATATTTGAAAAAATGTACACACTGTGTAAGTGGTAAAGTCATATTTTAAATTTTATTGGTCATATTTTAATGTTTTTTAGGTCATAAATGTATGCATATATCCTATGTTTTAGGTCATAGAAATCCCTCCCCTATTTATTGATTTGTTTGGTGTTTCTTGTGATGCTGAATACGTGAATGATCACATGCGATATATATAGTAACATTAAGTTCTAATAGGCCTATAGAAACCGTCAAACAAACTATAGAACTTCAACCTATAAACGCAGGAGACTCAATTTCTCACACAATATACAAGCCCATAGCGGACTGCGAAGAGAACAGTTAAAACAATGATTAGGCCCACAGTTTATTTCTTGCATAGACAGACGGACATACGTCATTCCAAAAACACTTTTTTCGGTTTCTAGGCATCGTGAAACATGTTTTCCCGGTGTTATCTAGATTTCAATTTTTTTTGTCTCGATGACGATACTTGCTTTATATTACGTATATGCGAGAAAGTAAAAGTGTTTTTGGAATAACGTCTGTCTGTCTGTCTGTCTGTCTGTCTGTCTGTGGACAAGCATAGCGGGTCAACGGTTCATTGTATTTACTTATTTCTTTGAATTCACGATTTTTTTGAATTTCATCGAACCGCCCAGAGTTTGATTTTTATAACTGAAATATTAAGGGGAATAGACATTTAAAAAAAAAAAAAAAAAAAAAAAAAAAAAAAAAAAAAAAAAAAAAAAAAAAAAACAACAACAACAACAAAAATGGCTCTAAAGATTTTAATACACATATAAAATTAAATACTTCAATCCATGACCAATAAAATGGCTATATTCGTTTTTCTGGGAAAATGACTTAAGGGGTACTTTACTCGTATCCATTTTCAATTTTTCTAGATTATATCCATTACAGTAGGCAATACATGAAAACCTAGCAGAGTAAAGTTGTAGAGAAAGTTAAAATAAACATTTTTTGTTAAACACATTTCTTTATAAAATTAATAGGTATCAAGATAAAAACGAAATAAATATGACTTAAAAATATTAATTAAAATATGAAATTCTTTTGTTGCCCATAGTAACAAAAAAAACTATAATCTACTTGTTGTTAAATGCAGTCAGTTTAGCTCAATCGTAATGAACACACCAAAACCTATCAGAGCGAGGTGGTATAGGCAAATAGACAAGAGGTCCTGGGTTCAAATCGACGTGGCCGGCAAAATTTACTTTGGTTTTTCATGGTTTCCTCATTCGCAAAGGGAAACGCCGGATTTGTAGGATTTTGTTAGTTTCCATAACTCATCGCCGCTATGTCACTGGATATTATAATCGTTTCAACCGAACATCAGAAAAAAGACATCGTTGAACAATAGAAACAGATGACGCGAATGAGTTGTTACTATAGATTACTGGTACACTCCAACATTCTAAACACGTGATATGATCAATATGCAGTTAAAGCATGGAAAATAAGCTAAGTAATAATAGTAATAATAATAATAATAATAATGAATGTTATTAATAAATAAAATAGTAGGCTTAATTGTTGATTACTGTTTTTTCTTGAACAATCCTGAATTTAAAAAAATAATGAAAAGTAGACCTATTCAGATATTGTACTACATAGGCCCTAAAACATCTCCACATAAAAATAGCAATAATTAAAGGGTGCCTAAATCATATATTAATTTGATTTTGTGTAATTTGCATACTCCTATGATTTATTCACTTGACCATGGAAATCTAAATCTATTGAATAGTCGGAGTTATTATTTATTCATTTAACATGTGATATATAGACTATATATATATACAGTGTGTCCCACGCAAGAGTTGGCCAATGACGCGGGTTCCTGCGGCGCGGCTGGCACAGCTCCAACTCCCGAGCGACCGGGTGAAATATCTACGCTAATGAAGCCGCGATCGGTGTTATGATTCAGGTTCTCACATTTACAGTTAAAATTACAATGAAAATAAACACGTACCTCATCACCAGAGATGTTGGAAATGCTCTCCTCTTGCATCCACACAACACTGACACCATTTTAGGAAATTTTCTTTCACGCGCATAAGTTCAGCTTCCGAGACAGAGTTCATTTCTCTTGTGATAGGCCTATGTGATATTGTCTTTAAGTTCTTCTAACAGTATGTGAATATTATTTATGGAGAAACTTGAAAAATAAAGTGTATAGGTCAACTTCCCGTACCTTACAAAGGAAACGGGTGAAATATCTACGCTAATAAAGCCCGCTGTTGTTGTAATGGTTCAGGTTCTCACAAAGAAAAACATATGTGATTTATTACATCATCTTGCAAGGACGCAAGACGTCGGTATTTAGCAAAATTCCCAGGTGTACGTCCTCCAAGCAGAGAAGCCGTGCGAAAACTTGTAAGCAAACTTCGGGAAACGGGTTCGATTCTCGATAGTAAACGAGGGACCAAGCGGCGCGTACTTACTGAACAGAAATTAGATCAAACCCACACACATTAGAAGAACTTAAAGACAATATCAGAAGAGAAATTAATTCTATCTCGGAAGCTGAACTTATGCGCGTGAAAGAAAATTTCTTAAAAAGGTTCCAATGTTGTGTGGATGCAAGAGGAGGACATTTCCAACATCTCTTATGATGAGGTACGTGGTTATTTTCATTGTAATTCCAACTGTAAATGTGAGAACCTGAATCATAACACGGATCGCGGCTTCATTAGCGTAGATATTTCACCCGATCGCTCGGGAGTTAGAGCTGTGCCCGCCGCGCCGCAGGAACCCGCGTCATTGGCCAACTCTTGCGTGGGACACACTGTATATATATATGAAAAATTCGGTAAGATTCTTAAATCTATTTAACCTGAAGGTTAAGCATTAATTTTTGAATGGTATATTCTGTTAGCTTCAGTAATACAATTATTAACATGTTTATGTGAGAAAGTTTGTGCAGCATATTTTGCACAGTTTATTTAATTCAGCTCATGGTAATTGCTAAACATGCATGTTTGCTAGCAAATCATATAAAAAATAACCCAATGTAATTAAAAGCGTAATAATTCATTTTTTCAAACTTAAAAAAGTTTCATTATGGTACCCATTACAAAATTTTACATATTGTGAAAGACCTCAAATGAGCAAACATTGTGTTTAACGGCTGGAATCATATCTCTTAATAGGCCTAAGAGAAAATAGAGAAATTTAATAATCGGTGTTAATGAATAACATCGAAATATTTTACCTGTGTATAGAGGGGACATAGACAAGCAACTTTTATTAGGAGATTTTTGCTCTATGACGTAAAATGTGTATGCTACAGAGCATTAAAGTAATTACAATTTGGTGCTCATCATAAGTCAATAATTAAGAAAAATAGGGTTAAAATGTTCATTAAATTGACTTCATGATTTCTTAGTGATCGGTAAAACCTGTTTCTTAATCATTCATCAACAGCTATAACGTAATTTAGAATTTTCATAATCTGCAAAATTTACAGACTAAAATCACATGACTGGCCGCCACTGAATTAGTATTTTTTTTTTTATTCGTAACTACTGACTACAGTGTTAACAACGAAGTTCGTTTGTCTGGAATTTTTTCAAATGTTAGAAGTCAGTGGCGGCCATGCCCTGGGAGATTTTACGCTCTAAGAGGAAAAATTGAAGCCTCAGAGCAAAAATCTCCTAATAAAAGTTGCTTGTCTATGTCCCCTCCATAGGCGTAACCAGGCCGACCATATGGGGGGGGGTTATAACATCCGCGGGGTCTAGAATACCCCCCAGGAAGAGGGGGGCCCGGGGGTCCTCCCCCGGAAAATTTTAAAAATTAAGATGCAAAATAACGAATTTTAAGGTTCCGGGGGTTCACCCCCGGAAAATTTTAAAAATTAAGGTGCAAAATAACGAGTTTTAAGCTTCCGGGGGTTATTCCCCGGAAAATGTTAAAAATTAAGATGCAAAATAACGAGTTTTAAGCTTCCCACGCTTTATACTTGTATTAAGTAATTTTTGGGCAGACTTAAAAAAATTATACAATTTTCCTTTTTTTTTTATCAATGGGGGGGGGGGTTCAAACCCCCAAAAACCCCCCTCGGTACGCCTATGGTCCCCTCTATATACAGGTAAAATATTTCGGTATTATTCATTAACACTCTGTATACAAAAAATAACATGTACAATAATACGTAATACTGACTTCTAACATTTGAAAAAAAAACATGCAAAACAAAGGAAATACGTTGTTCGTGAATATGGTCTTAAGAATATAAAGTCAACTAATTGCAGCTAATTGTTTAAATTGTAAAAGACTCATTAGTTGATGTTAGATAAGTTGTTTTTATGTGCCAAATGTAAATAGAGTTGTTTTCTTGACACCTCCCAATATTAGCGCTGGTTGTGAACTAATTAGATTCTCGAGGCCATAGGAAGTCCCACGCAGAACCCATACAAAGTTGTGTCGCTCGCATTGCCATACAAGTCCCGAGCTTCATTTGTCTCGGTGACTATTTACCTCATGAATCTATACAATATTATACAGACCTGGGATTTTAAGGCAAATGCCTATTTTGTTCCCTATGAAATGACATGTAAATTTTTAAAATTGCAGACAATTCATGATAAATCACTTACATTTATAGAGTTTTATAGTGCCCTAAAATGCCTATTTGGACCTTTAGAGCCTATTTTACTATTTTAGTAAAAATTCAACTTCTGTAATTTTTACAATTTTATAATGGACACCCCTTAATGAAAAGCAGAACAGCAGAGGGTGGGTTTTTCACAGAAACTTTATTTTTCCAAAACAATTGTCGCTAAAGGAATGTTGATTGACGGGGGAGGGGGGGATTAAGGGGAAAGAACTGCTGTGTCAAGTCACCAGTGAAAGAACATCTGTTTAAGTGAATATAGTTCGTGATGCCTAATTTTGCAGTTAATTCTGTTAAGAATCAGGTATACCACGTTTCTTGCAGCAAAAAAAAAAGACAATGTTACAGTTTAAGTGCATATTGTAATATTTTGAAGTCTATTTTCTTATATTTACACCTTTTTAAAGCATATTTTAAGGGCCTATTTTATCTTTTAAAAGTCTATTTACTTGTTTAAAAGCCTATTTTAGGTGCCTAAAACTAATTTTTTTAGAGCCTAAAATCCCATGTCTAATAATAACTTAAAAGGAAGTGTTTGTCTTTCTGTCTGTCTGTGCGCAATGCCCAGTGAAATCTACTCAACGCACAGATCTGAAATTTTAAACATAGATGGACTGAAGAGTGGCCGAATGCACCTCGAAGTCGGGTTTTTAATTTCAGCTTTAGTTCGGAAGTTATGAGTGAAAAATTGTCAAAAAACGTGAATTTTTAGCTCTATCGAAGCATCAGTTTTCGGTAATACATTTCAATTGTCAAATCAATTACAGGTGGCATTGCCTGTTTTTGTCATAACTTGGAAATAAAAGCATCGCGATTTTTTCAATATATCGCGTGAAATTATCGATAGTTTCGATTCTGTGAACTCACCCTGGTCGATTCGTTTGTTTATAATGTCAAGGCACGCAGAAAACTGAAATTATCAACATATACGGAATAGGGATAATGAATATAGGCCTAAGTGGGCAAACATTGATCGATTTGGACGGAATTCAATTTGCAAGGTATTTTTTGTGGGGGAGGGGGGCAGGGAGGTTGTTTTTCCCAAGCGGCGCTTTCTAATCGGGGAATGCACTTCAAAGGCGAATTTTTAGCTGTTTCATTATTATTATTCGTTTAGTTTTTAAATGATTTGAGTGTAAGGGTTAATAAATATTTTTAAATTATTTTGCTCTTAAAGTTTAATCTTCGAATTAATTATTGCGGGCGAAGCCGTGGGCAAATAGCAGTGTATGGATACGTGGATATTCAACCAATCGCAAGTGCCTATTACAATTTTATCGTTTTATTTTTATTACTTTCATTTCACTTGTTTTTATGTACGAGAATTCACTAGGACTGAACACTGAAACATCTTAATGCCTGTAACTACTTTGATAAAAACAATAACTGAACACAGTGACTGGATACATAAGCTGCATATTATGAACAAAAGAAGACATGAAAATGTGTGTGGTTAAGCATTATTAATCTCGCCTAATAACAAATACAATATTAATGAGACGATATTTTTAGTTGTACGGTCACCATTATAAAGACAGTCCTTTAAAAAAAGGACAATTAAAGGACTTTTTTAATAGTCTTTTAAAAAAAGGACTACTTCTCAATTCCGATCGCGAATATGTTGAAAATGAGCTGGACACTTGCTGGATACATTGCAATAAATATTTCCATGAAATTTTGTTTTGTTTGTGTAAACGGCCCCAGGGAAACTTAGGCTACTTAGTGGACGGCCCTCATAATTAAGATCTGTATCTGGTACCCTATGATCCCCAGGTGGGGCGAAGGGGCCTCCAATGGAGGTTTCATTACCTATACTAATTTTGATATGCTTATTTTCCGAGAGAGAGGGTAGAGGGCCAGGTGGTAAGCCCATCGCCTCGCAACCCCCCTCTGGAAACTAAGTATTTCTTGGACGTGAAAGGGCCGAGAAATTTTGTCCAGAGGCTCTAATTTAGGCTTGGAGTTCTTTTCCGTGCCGTAAATCTACGACACGGGACCCCCAGCTTAAAGTCCCTCCCGGAGGACTCCGTGCCCAGGATTTTTACGTCCTGATAAATCCATCGACGGCGGCCGGGTTTGATCCCGCGCCCTGCGGATCTACACCATTTCAACCTCAATTTCGGAAAAAGTAATTTCAATTTCGGAAAAAGTAATTTCAAATTCGGAAAAGGTAATTTCAATTTCGGAAAAAGTAATTTCAATTTCGGAAAAAGTAATTTCAATTTCGCAAATACGAGGGCTATTTTTTTTTAAACATTATGGGCATAAAATGTAAACCACAGTGAAAATAAAAACTGTTTTATTTGGAACATTTAGGTACACCTTCTAGCTACTTCTCTACCTAGTCGCGCTCCGATTGAGACATTTGTTGAAGCGTGGTGCAACTTTCAAGTACCCTCTTCAATAGGCTGGCGGCAAGCTTCTATGAAAAGGGTACTTGAAAGTTGCACCACGCTTCAACAAATGTCTCAATCGGGGTGCGACTACGTAGAGAAGTAGCTAGAAGGTGTACCTAAATGTTCCAAATAAAACAGTTTTGATTTTCACTGTGGTTTTCATTTTATGCCCCATCGGAGGTATAAAAAATAGCCCTCGTATTTCCGAAATTGAAGTTACTTTTTCCGAAATTGAAATTACTTTTTCCGAAATTGAATTTACTTTTTCCGAAATTGAAATTACCTTTTCCGAAATTGTAATTACTTTGTCCGAAATTGAGGTTGAAATGGTGTAGAGGCGGGCTTGCTACCTCTAGACCACCGCGGCCGACTCATAATTAAGATACTCGCATGAAAATTATGAGACTCGCTTTGCTCGTTTAACAAACATACTCTCTCTCATCTTAATAAATGCTCGTAGGCTCGTACTGACAGTAGATTCGCTTACCCTGACGTCCTGACCCGTAAAGACGCTGAGCTTGCAGAGAACAGGTCACGAGGTTCGCATGTAGCCTATTTGCACTGTAAGCTGGACACGAAGGCTTATTGCGACTTTCCCAGCGTAGTTTTTGTGATATTAGCATCGTTCAAGCATAGAGATAAAACATGAGCAGACTTTAATGCGCTGAGCTCAGCAGCCTTGAATAATAATAACGGAACTACGATAAATAAATTTACAAATATTTAAGGAGCGGAAAAATATAACTTCATTAGATAGGTTTTTTTATACTTTGATAAGATAATTTAGTATTAATTAATTATTCATTAATAATATCTTATTATATTATTTGAGGAGTGGACTTTCAAAACGCAGTTATTGCACAACTATTTGTTTGTCAGAAAACGCAAAAAACTACTGTGCAAAAATGCGTTTTGATTGTCCAGCGGCGAAGGACTAACAGGACTAACAGCGTTTTGAATGTCCATACTAATTTCAGACCTCTGTAACTACGAGAAAAATAGCATTTTGATGCTGTAGTCACGTTCATAATGTAGAGAGATACATATACAACGATATGCCACCAATAACTCATTTTTTAAAAATTGTGGACAAACAGAGTTTTGAATGTCCACTCCTCATTTATAAGACGCAGATAAGTTTCATAATCTAAGACTATTCGAAAACAGGGGGCTTAAGAAAATATTTGGGCCTAAGAGAGATGAAAATGGGGACTGGAGAAAACTGCATAACGACGAGCTTCATAACCTCTACTCGTCACCGGATATAGTAAGGGCGATGAAATGGGCAGGACATGTTGCGCGCATGGGGGAGCAAAGACTTATCTCAAGGGAAGGGAAAAGACGACGTGGAAGACTTACATGTAGGTGGGAGGACAATATTAGGATAGATTTAAGGGAAGTAGGATTTGCGAGGGGTAGAGTTAACACAGAATAGGGTTGAATAGTGGGCTCATGTAAGCACGGCAATGAACCTTCGGGTTTCATAAAATAGATAATATTCCTCTGAGGAATCGTGTATTGACATTGAATAAGTAAGTAAGTAAGTAATTAAATAATGGATGAAATGGGCTGGACATTTTGCGCGCATGGGGGAGGAAAGACTAATCTCAAAAGTATTGACTGGGGGACCCGAAGGGAAATGCCCATGTGGAAGACGTAGGTGGGAGGACAGTATTAGAATAGATTTAAGGGAAGTAGGATTTGCGAGGAATGGCTGGATGGAATTAGCACAGAATATGGTTGAATGGCGGGCTCAGGTAAGCGCGGCAATGAACCTTCGGGTTTCATAGAATAGATAATATTTCTTAAGCTTGCTGAGGAATTGTCTATTGCCATTAAATAAGTAAGTAAGTGTAGAAAGCGAAATATTTATAGCAGACCCATTGGTTGTTGAACCAACCCTAACAGAAGTACAAACAACTATAAGTAGGCCTAAAGTACGTAAAAAACAAAATACACACACACAAATCTCCGGGTGCTGACCAAATTCCAGCAGAACTAATTAAGGCAGGTGGAGATGGATTAAATTCAGAGATCCATAAACTCGTTCTTATGATTTGGAGAAAGAAAAAATTGCCAAAGGAATGGAATAATTCCATAAATAAAGGTGAGATAGGGTCGAATGTAATAACGAGCTATCGACGAATTTCCCTTTTACCACCATCATACATAATTTTGTATAATCTCTATATATATAAAAGGCTTTGTCCTGACTGACTGAATGAATGACTGACTGACTGAATGACAGGAATCAACGTACAGCCTAAACTATAACAGGTAAGACTTGGAATTTTGACAGTACCTTCGTTTCATAATGTAGGTGCTCACTAAGAAAGGATTTTGAAAAATTCTGATTCTAAATGCCAAAAATTAAATGTTTTTGAAAATACTTAATCCCTTTTTACATAGAATTATCAATTCCAAATCACATAATATATTGTTGCCAAATGGTATCAGGTGGGCTTGGTTCAATTCCGGGGTAGTTCTTTTTACTTCATTGCCCATCAACTAAGCAAGGTGTGATTTAGCTATAGACAGAGAGAATCTAATCTGTAAGAACCAAAAAATCCGGGTCCTAAAACTTTTAATTGAACGTAGGATGGGTATCCAAAAGTAAAGTATTCCCTATTTAGGACATAGAGGGCCAGAGGGTTTGAGGACGTTGAGGCTTCCAGTTTTAGACATTCGGCACATGAAGGTGGTAAGGTCGTCAGCCTTACGCACCGGCAGCCTTTTCCCCCCAGGATTGTTCCTGGTACTCATTTCTGTTAGAGGCTGAGTCGACCCCAGGGTCATATTGCCAGCAGAAGGATTAGGCCAATTGAAAAACTCCAACGACCTCATCAGGGATCGAACCCGCGACCTTCTGGTTTGTAGCGCAGCCAATAGGAAATAAAATACACGTGGAACAGCGGCATTATGTTAAAATGATGTAGCCTAAATATTATTTCTTACGTCCTATCTGCTTGATTTTGTTTACACTAAAGCTCTAAACAACATTAGCAGATCATTAATCGAGGTTATCTGGGAACATTGAAAAGGAAGATTAACTTGCGTCATAACACAAGATGACTTAATGATTAATTCATGACTGGTTTTGATGAACAAGCTAGAACAGACCTTGGGTGATCTATTCTTACACTTTAACCTTGTGATCACGTGGCCGCTGTCTTCGTTCTTTTATTTTTTTAGACATAATTAATACTGTTACAACCTTCGGCAGGTCGCCGACATTTTGAAACAATTGAACTCCGACAAAAACTGATTGGATGCAAGCTGCAAATCCGGTTTTCCTTAGCAACAGCCCCAGATGCTAATTTAAATTTAGATCAGCAATCTAGATTCTGTGCACGAGGATGGTATTATGATAGAATGTTTCAGAGTTGGTGTTTTTGTTTCTTTTTTCGGGGTGTAAACATCCTTAGAATCGTTCTTATGGGAGGGTTCACTTGCTAAAACCGCCTATAACTGAAATAAGATCAGGTAAACTGATGTAACAAAGTGCCAGAACGCCTTTGTTTAATCCGTGATAATTGCAATATTATGATATGCAGAAAATAAGGTAATTTTTTTAATCGATTTCAGAGTTAAGCTCCAGATCGGTTCAATAAGCCGGGCTTACGGAAGAACAAAGGTCTAGTTTTTTTTAATCAGATTAAAATCATCCAGCATTGCCAGAACCATAGGCGTAACCAGGCCGACCATATGGGGGGGGGTTATAACATCCGCGGGGTCTGGGGGGTATGAAATACGGGGTCCTCCCCCGGAAAATTTTAAAAATTAAGATGCAAAATAACAAGTTTTAAGCTTCCGGGGGCCCTCCCCCGGAAAATTTAAAAAATTAAGACACAAAATAACGAGTTTTAAGCTTCCGGGGTCCTCCCCCGGAAAATTTTAAAAATTAAGACGCAAAATAACGAATTTTAAGCTTCCGGGGGTTGTCCCCCGGAAAAGTTTTAAAAATTAAGACGCAAAATAACAAGTTTTAAGCTTCTGGGGGTCATCCCCCGGAAAAGTTTTAAAAATTAAGACGCAAAATAACGAGTTTTAAGCTTCCGGGGTCCTCACCCGGAAAAGTTTTAATAATTAAGACTCAAAATAACGAGTTTTAAGCTTCCCACGCTTTATACTTGTATTAAGTAATTTATGGGCAGACTTAAAAAAATTATAGAATTTTCCTTTTTTTAATCAATGGGGGGGGGGGGTTCAAACCCCCAAAACCCCCCCTCGGTACGCCTATGGCCAGAACTACACAGATTTGTGATATCTTGACAATCGCACACTCACATAAAAATAAAATTAAAAAATATATATCAAATTGGCCAACTGGGTTTGAACCAGGGCCCTCCAGAATAAGAGTCCAAGACATTACCATATCGGCCACCTCGCTCGGTTTAGCGGTCTGCTTTGATAGGCATATGTGAATGAATGGGGTCTTTGTCATAGCTAAGTATATTGCAATTTCCAAAGCCGTATATGAACACTGTAGAACGATATGTTGTCATGTTAACTGATTCGCATTTGATATCTTCTTCCTAATACATAAACATAAAATAGACACCAAATTGGGCATTACTCCGGTAGGCCTACCAGTCTACAGGATCTACAGGATATGGTCCAATATCTACAGGTTTCTTCCCATGGACGTTACAAATGCGTATACAAAGTTTCATGAAAATCCGATAAAGCGTATTTGAGTTATCGCGCGTACAGAGACGCGGACGGACAGACATCTCCTTCTCTCTGTCATTCTCTGTCATTTTTTAAGATGCAGGAAAAGATGGAAATCACTGGGAGTGAAGTCTGGGCTGTAGGATGGATGTTTAAACACATCCTAGCAAGTTTCCTGCAGAAGTTCGGCTGGGAGGTGTTTAAACATTCGCCCTGAAGCCAGGACCTCGCTCCCAGTGATTTCCATAATTTCCTACACGAAATGACAAATTTCCTACACGAAATGACAAATAATGACAGAGATGCGAAGGTAGTTGTCACACGGTGGTTCAAATCCCAGGCGTCACACTGCTACGACACAGATATTCAAAAGTTGGTCCCACGGTATGACAAATTTCTCAATTCCGGTGGCGAATGTGTTGAAAAATAGCTGAACACTGTCTGTGTATGTTGCAATAACTATTTAATTGAAATTGTGTTTTGTTTCTTTAAACGGACGCAGGGAAACTTACATTGTGGACGTTCCTCTTAGACTGGCGACAACTTTTCCTAACACTTGAAATGAAAAAGTATAATTTTTCGCAAACGGTGGCAAAGATTTTGTTACAATACATTGACTTGAAATGCATGCACACATGCAGCAATGTAAGCTAACACCCGAAAGTAGCACTTTAGAGAATTACATATATAGGCCTTTGTGGCGAAAGATAGGCACTTACCCACAAAAGAGACAATATTTGAGACCACTCGAACGAGGTAAATTAAAGAAAAGAAGCAAATAGATAAAGTCTTGAGCCTATGTAAGATATCACTGTCGATTGTCCCAGTCTAAGTGCATAAGGGCAATTTTCTTAAGTGGAGACGTCCGGACTGGCGTGGGTATGTTCCAACAAAACTATTTTCTGTGCCAATTACCTATCAAGTGTGATCATTCTGAGGACAGGGAGTTAGCACACTTTTGCACAGAGTCGCATGTTTACTATACGATGTAGTCTCTTTGTTGCAAGAGGCCTTTATTAAGTGCCAGTATGGTTCTTTATGAGATTGTGTGTGGGGACGAAAAATGTCTGTCCGTCTGTCTGTCTGTCCGTCCGTCCGTCCGTGTGTCTGTACGCGCCATAACTCAAATACGCTTTTTCGGATTTTCATGAAACTTGGAAAACTCATTTGTAATGTCCATGGGAAGAACCCTATTGATATTGAACCAAATCGGTTCACCGGTACCGGAGTAATGCCCAATTTAGTGCCTATTTTAATAGATTATGGCTCCTTTCTAATAGAAAGGCACCATAACTCAAATACGCTGTATCGGATTTCCATTAAACTTGGTATACTCATTTATGACGTTCATGAGAAGTGCCCTATTGAATTTGAACCTAATCTGTTGACCGGTACCGGAGTAAACCCCAATTTAGTGTCAACTTTAAAGGCGCAATAACTCAAATACGCTTTATCGTATATTTATGAAACTTCGTATACGCATTTATAATGTCCATGGGAAGACGTCTATTTATAATGGATAAAATCGGTTGACCTGTTTCGGAGTAATGTTCAATTTAGTGCCTATTTTATGGTAATATACGTATTCGAAAGAATTTATTAGAAAAAATGAAAATCAGTTATCTTGACAACACTGCCTATTGTTTTACTGTGATATTATAAGGCCTTGGAAATTAAAATACAGGTAGCTATGACAAAAAAAAACACTATTGATTTACATGCGGTTATCCAACTAGACTGTTAAAATGACCCCGGTGGCCAAGATGGTAACGTCTTGGCCTCACATTCTGGAGTCCATGGTTCAAAACCCGAAACCGGCCAATTTGAATTTTTTTTTTGGTATTTTTATGTGAGTGTGCGATTGTCATGATATCACAAATCTGCACAGTTCAGCTGATGCTGGAAAATTTTAATCTCATTAAAAAACTAGACCTTTGTTCTTCCGTAAGCCCTGAATAATGAATAAATCTGGAGCTTAACTTGGAAATCAATTTTAAAAAAAAGCATATTCTGCATATCATAATTGCAGTCATAACTGATTAAACAAAAACATACTGGCACTTTGTTACATCAGTTTACCTGATTTTTATTAAGTGCCAGAATGGTACTTTATGAGATTGTGTGGGGGACGAGAAAATGTCTGTCCGTCCATCCGTCTGTACGCGCGATAACTCAAATACGCTTTACCGGATTTTCATGAAACTTGGTATACACATTCATAACGTCCATGGGAAGAAGTCTATTGATATTGGACCAAATCGGTTGACCGGTACCGGTGTAATGCCCAATTTAGTCCCTATTTTAATAGATTTTATTAGAAAGGCGCCATAACTCAAATACGCTTTATCGGATTTTCATGAAACTTGGCATACGCATTTATAGCGTCCATGGGAAGAAGCCTATTGATATTGGACCAAATCGGTTGACCGGTACCGGAGTAGTGCCCAAATTATTGCCTATGTAATGGTAATATATAGGAAAGAATTTATCAAATATTGCCATGACAACATATTGTTTTACAGTGTTCATATACGGCTTTGGAAATTACAATACAGTTAACTTTGACAAATAACACTATCCACATATTCCTTCACATATGCTTATCAAAATAGACCTTTGTTCTTCTGTAAGCCCTGCTTAAGGACTCGATCTGGAATTTAACTCACAGTACAGTCGCTATTATTGTTCACAATAGTAAATGAATTCTTAATATTATAGAGTACTGAATAGTTTAGCCTAATAAATAAGAATTGTTGTGTTGGGGGGGCCTTAATAAAATTCCCGGCGACGCCCCTGATAGTCATTACCAGGGCCCGGATTATAATGACATGTCATATTTTTATTGATGCTGCATAGACATTGCCAATCTCTATATATATAAAAGGCTTTGTCCTGACTGACTGAATGAATGACTGACTGACTGAATGACAGGAATCAACGTACAGCCTAAACTATAACAGGTAGAGACTTGGAATTTTGACAGTACCTTCGTTTCATAATGTAGGTGCTCACTAAGAAAGGATTTTGAAAAATTCTGATTCTAAATGCCAAAAATTAAATGTTTTTGAAAATACTTAATCCCTTCTTACATAGAATTATCAATTCCAAATCACAGAATATATTGTTGCCAAATGGTATCAGGTGGACTTGGAAAAAACAACTGAAATGCACTTTTGACAAATAAGAGAAGTTATCAAAATAATTCATGTTATAAATAAATATTACAGAATGAAATCCACTAAAATAATGGAATCACATAACTTTCTCTACCCTGGACATAGAGAAAACAAAACGAGGTATGGTAATGTGTATATTATTATATTATATCGCAGGTTTTTGGAGAGAAAAGTATGAAAGTGATAATGCTTTATGGTAACATAAGAGTGGGAAATTTCCCGCCTCGATATTACAATTTTATGTTACAGGAATTTCTGTTTCTTCTTATTTAAACCTCTACCAGGCTTGCTGTGCACTGTACAAGCGATGGGATGCAACATTCTAGATCCTCTATGAGCCATAAAAAACTATATCAAGCGTTTTCTGAGGGAATAGTTTGAGTGTAATAAGTCGTTCTTCCTATTTCAAATTATAAATGCCTATATAAGGACCTAGAATTTAAAATTGAAAATCCTTCATAAGCTAATTTCCAATTACAAAATACAAAACCCGGGCGACGCCGGGTCTTTTAAGCTAGTTTGTAGATAAATCCTAATCATGGCCTCTAGATCTTAGAAATTCATTTTTATTAGGTCATTTTTTGTCATTTTATACAATTTTATACTTTTAGGGCATTTACTTTCAATTTTACGTCATTATTTTGTCATTTTCGTGTCATTTGCTTTCTTATTTTGTCATTTTTATGCATTGACTTTTAATAAACGACTAGGTTACTACATAGGCGTAACCAGGCCGACCATATGGGGGGTTATAATATCCGCGGGGTCTGGGGGGTATGGAATACCCCCCAGGGAGAGGGGGTCAGGGGGTCCTCCCCCGGAAAATTTTAAAAATTAAGACGCAAAATAACGAGTTTTAAGCTTCCGGGGGCCCTCCCCCGGAAAATTTTTAAAATTAAGCCGCAAAATAACGAGTTTTAAGCTTCCGGGGGTTGCCCCAGGAAAATTTTAAAAATTAAGATGCAAAATAACGAGTTTTAAGCTTCCGGGGGTCCTCCCCTGGAGAATTTTAAAAATTAAGACGCAAAATAACGAGTTTTAAGCTTCACACGCTTTATACTTGTATTAAGTAATTTATGGGCAGACTTAAAAAAATTATACAATTTTCCTTTTTTTAATCAATGGGGGGGGGGGGGGGGTTCAAACCCCCAAACCCCCCCCCCCCCCTCGGTACGCCTATGGGTTACTATAATGCAACATTTTTGTAGAATCTTTCCTTTTTAAAAAAAATCTTTTCTTTCTCCTCAAATATTCCAATCAAGAACAAACTTTTTAGACCTACAATATCCTTTCTACATTCACAGTTTTTAGAATTATGTACAAATTAGTCTATATCTTTGTGTGCACAATTAATAATTTTTATAAATAAAATTTAGGGTCATTTTATAGGTCATATTTCAAACAATTTTAGGTAATCAGAATCCGGGCCCTGGTCATTACCTATGTTTCCAAACCGTGGGCCAGATTAAATTCCTTCGCGGGTCGAATATGGCCCACGGACCGTATTGTAAGGACTCCGGATTTATTCAGTCCAATCTAATCTAACGTCGTTGAAAAAAGCCATTCATTATAAATCTATGACAAAATAGCAAGTGCTGTTTAAGTGTTATCAAAACATGCATTTAACGAAAACATTTAATTACATGGAAGTGTTAATCTTAGCTTGAGATAAGTCAAATGATTAGGATGATAACAAGCTACAAATCCTTCAAGATAATGTCCGCAAATTTACAAGACTTCTAACTTACAACCTATATACTGTTTTAGTACACGCTCTCTAAAACAACTGCTAGTAGGATTGGTAACACGCCGAAAAATAGCATGTTAGCAACCTAGGCCGCTAAAATTGCACTCAAACTGCATATAAAATGCAGTTTTATCATAGATAATCCTACGAGAGTTGGATATATTAAGACTATTCCATTAATATGAATGTAACGGATTTTACAAATAATAATTACTTTCATGCTTTGTTGTATAAAAACAAAGCTAACAGCTGCCAGATCACGGCATACTATGAATCAACCATCCATGAATCGATTCGAGTTACCATGTTGTAACCAGTGTTACCAATGGTGCATATAAGACACAGTTAACTTCATTCAGGTAAGCTAACAGCAGAACAGAATAAAAGCACACGAACTGCCTTGCACTGAATTGAAATTGTGTTTTTAATCGATGTACATTTCTATTATTTCGATCTCAAAACAAGTTGTGTTGTATAAAATAACATGTTTTCATGCTGTTTAATGGCAACATGTGACGTATTAATCACTGCACACTGATGCTTACGTGCGCAGTAACGAACAAACGGTTTTACCCGATAAAATGCCATCCTCGCGATCCCTACAAGAATATTGTATTATAAACGGGCGTGATTGGTCTGTATCCGAGGAATTGCTAAATGTTATTGGTCAATATCAAACACAGGGTATGAGTGGAATAGTTGGCCTAGTACGTTAAATTCAACATGGCAATCTATAAACAAAATCCAGATGGCATTGACCAGTCACACCAACTTAACATGGATTTAAGCATATAATTTGTCATAAAACAACACATTTAAGCCAACATGTTTCTTTATGATAATCAGAAACTTTACCAGGGTTTTTCGCAAAACAGGGTAGCCTATATCATCATATAACAACAAATATAAGCCAACAACTTTTCACATCTTCGTTCACAAGAGAAACATTTCTTACCGTGGATGCACCAGCATTTAAATGTTATAGGCCTAATATATTGCTTCTCATAGTCTACTGCTGCCGTGATGTTGCTGCATAGGCGTAACCAGGCTGACCATATGGGGGGGGGGGTTATAAAGGAATACCCCCCAGGGAAAGGGGGGTCCGGGGGTCCTCCCCCGGAAAATTTAAAAAATCAAGATAAAAAATAACGAGTTTTAAGCTTCCGGGGATCCTCCCCCGGAAAATTTTAAAAATTAAGACGCAAAATAACGAGTTTTAAGCTTCCCACGCTTTATAATTGTATTAAGTAATTTATGGGCAGACTTACAAAAATTATACAATTTTCCTTCTTTTAATCAATGGGGGGGGGGGTTCAAACCCCCAAAACCCCCCCCTCGGTACGCCTATGTGTTGCTGGCAGCTGGATTAAATTTCCTCGGGATTATCATTCATATTTTCACAAGTTTTTCATAAAATATACAACTTCGTATGCATTATTGTTTAGAAACAAGCGACTCCTATAATCTAATGCATCTATACCACATTTCGTATTGGTACGTACGGTTCATTGTTGTTAGTCAGCGTTTCTCAACCTATGGTCCAGATGTTGCTGATGGTCCACAGACATAATTAAAAAATATCATAAAGAAAGTGGAAAGTAAAGAAGTAAATTTCTTTTCACATATTTCGTTTTAATGACCTATAATTAATACCCCAAAAATTAAGGCCTTCTTTTAAAAATGGGATGCAAAATTAGGGATCCGTAAAATTTTTTAGACATTTTAGAGGTCCTTGGGTTCAAATAGGTTGAGAAACGCTGTGTTAGGTTATGAACAGTGGTATTAGTTTCGTAGGGTATACCGAATTCTCGCATTTCGAAAATGTGTCATATTACATCTTCTGCGAGGTTTGTCAACCTGTTTACCCACAATTCTAGCTGCTCTGGCGGGATGACGTCACACCTCTAACGTCCAATCACGAGTTTCTTCATGACTGGAGAACTAAAATATGGCGGAAATCTCACTACTTTTCGCTAGATCTTGGTATAAAAGAAAACGTATTATTTAGGCCGGGTGGGTCGGACCAAATCATTCGCCAAGACAACTTCTACTCTCCACAGAATCTATGTATAACAAAATACGTGTGATATTAGGTGTTTTAACATACGGGTCTTCTAGAATTGGATTTTACTCTTTTTCTATTGAATCTTTAGTTGGACTAAGCATAGACATGATAAGCAAATGACTGAAATAGTGGCTAAATAAAAAAAAAGGTCGCTCTTTAAGCTCCGCCCACTCGATATTCACATTTGCACGGACTGTATGATGTATTTTGTTTCCGAGCGAAGCAGGGTGACCAACTTTCCTTGTATATGGTCGCAAGTGCCTTGTACCCACCTCTGAATATAGTCTAAATAATGCATAACACTAATCACATAGTTAAGTGCGCGAAGCGGAGGCGGCAGCCTAGCGAAGCGCCCTTGCATTTTCGAATAATGAACGATACACTGTTTATAGGTTTCAAAAATGTGCCATGTTATATCTCCCGCCGGTGTGTCAGCCTGTCATCCACAAATATAGCTCGTCTAGCGGTATGAAGTCACACCTCCAACGTCCAATCACGAGTTTCTTCGTAATACTAGGACAGAAAAATGGCGGAGAATTCGCTAGATCGTGGTATAAAAGAAAGTGCGTCATTTAGGGCGGGTTACGTGGGACCGAGTCATCCGAAGTTGCGACCTGTTTTTGGATTTTACCAAACGCATTATTTAGGGCGGGTGGGTTGGACCAAATCATTCGCCAAGACAACATCTCCTCTCCACAGAACCTATGTATAACAAAATACGTGTGATATTAGGCGTCTTATGAAGAGAATCTCGGTTTTAAAAATACGGGTCCTCTAGGAATGGATTTTACCGTTTTTCGATTGAATCTTTGGGAAAAAATAATATTAAGTCGCACCTTGGATAAATGTTCCCACCCACCGCTCCCTCGCGATGCACTTTCTTTTATACCACTTCTTCTGTCCTCATATTACATAGAAACTCGTGATTGGACGTTGGTAGTGTGACGTCATACCGGTAAACAAAAGATGAACAAAAGTTGACAGGCTTACTAACGTGTGGAAGATATAATATGCCACATTTTCGAAACCGACAAACAGTGTATCGTACATTATTCGAAAATGCAAGGGCGCTTCGCTTCGGCTGCCGCCTCCGCTCGCGCAATTAACTAAGTGGATAGTGTTATGCATTATTTAGATTATGTGAAGAGGTGATTGTGGTCTGGTCGGGATTGCCGAGTAAGCTAGAGGGTTGTCATTTTGGTGTATGGGTTGGTAGCTTGTATTTGGTACGATCGGGAGTTTGGAGAGAAGGGACGATCGGGTGTTCCGAGATAACAAGCGAACAGCAACGCATTGTTTGGAGCGTAAGGGGGCGACTTAATCTTCTCTTATGCCGAATCTTTAGCCCATTAATATCAAACATAATTATGGTACTTACACTGATATCAGTAATCCTGCTTTACAATGACGGCTTGCTTAACATACCACTCACCTGAAGAAAAACGTGAGCACAAATGTCGATTCACAGATTCTGTACAAGGAGAATTCGCTAATCGCAAAGAAATGAACATCAACTCATAAATACGCAGGCCTTGGATTTAACAATTAAACTGCATGTGTATTTTAATTGGTCAATCAAAACAATTTTACAGCTCATAATTCCAACGCCACACAGCAACGTAATAATGACTTTCTTCGACAATCCAGCGATGCCAGATGCAGAGAAATTTCCCTTGGCAGAGGATCCAGTGTTGCCAACATGAGGGTTAAATGTCCTAATCAAGGGATTTTAATGTAAAAATATCTACGCTGAGGGAAAAGAGGATTTATCTGGAGAATTCCTATTGGTCAAGAGAAATGTGTTTCTGAATACCGGGTGTTCCGGTATTACGCCTATTATCTACGTTCGAATAGGCAACCCAAATGAAAACAACATGGATAATAAGATACCTCCACTGCTATGAATAGGCCTAGTACAGTATATTGCGACACAAGTGCCGTAAGCGGTGCCTATGAATCGAGGAAAGAGTTTGAAAAAACGAGGCGCTCGCGGTAACGTAAAATTGTATTGTCTTTGCAGAATATTTTTATTTCTTACTCTCATGTTACCATAAAACCGTTTTGGGGATGAAATTAAACAGAATTGCTTTCTCTATTTCCAGGCTAGAGAAAGTTATTTGACTGAATTATTTTAGTGGATTTCATTCTTTAACATTTATTTATAACATGAATTATATTTATACCTTCTCTAATTTGTCAGAGACACGTTTCATTTATTTCCAAATCCCTATGTGAAGACTGCCAACAATACTGTTGTCAAATGAACTGTGATTTGGATTTGATAATTCGGTGTAAAAAGGGGTTATGTATTCTCAAAAACATTTGATTTTTGGCATTTAAAATCAATATTTTTCAAAATCCTTTCTTAGTGAGCACCTACATTATGAAACGAAGGTACTGTCAAAATTCCAAGTTTAGGCTCTACGTTGATTCCTGTCAGTCAGTCAGTTAGTCAGGACAAAGCCTTTTATACAGAGAGATGTAGGCTAAAATACCTAATAATATGTGCAAAAACACGTAACATTCAAGACTAAAAAACAAATTAGTAACTGAAAAAACATGCAAGCAATGTTATGAAAAAATTTAGGAATGACCCTACGTACCTGTAACGCGAGTACGGAATACATGCTAACCCATATTAACGTATTAACGACGCTGAAGATGATGTATATTTTTTGTTTATCGAAATGCACCACAAGAAGTCACTAAACTAATTTTGATGCCAAATAAATGGCATCCTGGGTATTATTAAAAATGCATTGGTAAAGCTAAAAATCGTCATGATTTAGATGGTTCTTGCACAAGAGCAGAGTAATACAATAGAGAGTATAATTGGAATGCACAGACTGCAGCTTTAAGTTCTAATATTAGAGAGTCACGTGGTATTGACACCCGTCCTTGTCTTGTGGTTAAAGCGACAGGTCCATCCTTCAGGGAGTCTGCGCCACGCCTCACTGAATCCCGGAATTATGTATGCATTTAAGTCCTCCATTCATACTTGGAATATCAGGTAAACTGATGCAACAAAGTGCCAGAATGCTTTTGTTTAATCAGTGATAATTGCAATTATGATAGGTAGAAAATAAGTTATTTTTGTAATAGATCTCAGAGTTAAACTAAAAAAAAAAACCCTTTAGGCAAGCCTACAGGCTGAGGTAGATTTCGAAGTGATTTTGGTTTAATTTATTCTCACTGTGTAGCATGACAAACCCGTAATAATAACTGCAAAAAAGAGGAAAGAGCACTTTTTCAAACATTCAAATCCCGCCTTATGTGAGAACTATCAAGAAACTAGTTATTGATTTGTAGAGTACTCATCAAGAGCTTTTCAACGATACCCACAAGACGTGGTTTCAAAAATTTCGAATTTCCATCCCCCCATCCCCACCCCCACTCGTACCCCCAAAATCCCAGAATCGTTGGTGTCACTGTGAACTCCACAGTGAGTACTGTAATTTATTCAAACAAAGTTTCCCTCTATACTTCATAGGGGCCGAAATATAAATGTTTTAAAATTTCAACTCCCTCCCCCGACCACCCCCTTGGGCCAATTTTGCTCATTAACTAACTTGTCCGAACTATTGGGCCTAGAAATAACATATTAAAATTTTGTTCAAATATCTTCAAAATTACGGCCGCTAGCGTGTAAAGATATAAATATATATATATAAATATCACTTTTTTTTTTTAACAGGCGGTGGTTTTTTACTTAGGGAGGCACGAAACGTAAAGATATAAGAATTTTTCGAAAATCATGACATGGTATTCATTGCAATAGGTAGATTTTTCTTCGAAATCTACCTAAAAAAAAATGCGCTGGCAATAATATTAATGATGCAATAGACCTACGATTCGCTGACATGCTTGTTTGAAGTTTAAAGCAGTCTTAAAGGTTATGAATGAATTAAAGTCAATCTGAAATCTGTCAGGAATTACATTAGGTATAGGCCCTATTGCTGCACAGGAACGAATAAGAAATATACTCGCATTGAAATATAATGTAGATATTCTTTAAGTTCTTCTAATATATGTGAAATTGACCTAGGCTATAGGCCTACACTTCATTTTTCAAGTTTCTCCATAAATAATTGTCACATACTGTTAGAAGAACTTAAAGACAATATCACAAGATAAAACTCTATCTCGGAAGCTGAACTTATGCGCATGAAAGAAAATTTCCTGAAAAGATGCCAGTGTTGTGTGGGTGCAATACGTGGTTATTAAGTGCCAGTATGGTACTTATGAGATTGTGTGGTGGACGAAAAAATGTCTGTCCGTCCGTCTGTCCGTCTGTCCGTGTGTCTGTACGCACCATAACTCAAATACGCTTTTTCGGATTTTCATGAAACTTGGAAAACACATTTATAATGGCCATGGGAAGAACCCTATTGATATTGAACCAAATCGGTTCACCGGTACCGGAGTAATGCCCAATTTAGTGCCTATTTTAATAGGCTCAAATACGCTGTATCGGATTTCCATGAAACTTGGTATACCCATTTATGACGTCCATAAGAAGTGCCTTATTGAATTTGAACCTAATCTGTTGACCGGTACCGGAGTAAAACCCAATTTAGTGTATATTTTAAAGACGCGGTAACTCAAATACGCTTTACCGGATTCTTATGAAACTTAGTATACACATTTATAATGTCCATGGGAAGACGTCTATTCATAATGGATAAAATCGGTTGACCTGTTTCGGAGTAATGCTCAATTTAGTGTCTATTTTATGGTAATATACGTATTCGAAAGAATTTATAAAAAAAATGACTATCAGTTATCTTGACAACATAGCCTATTGTTTTACTGTGATCGTATAAGGCCTTGGAAATTAAAGGTAGCTATGACAAACAACATATTGATTTACATGCGCTTATCCAACTAGACCGTTAAAATGACCCAGGTGGCCGAGATGGTAGACCTTTCTTCTTCCGTAAGCCCTGCTTAATGAATAAATCTGGAGCTTAACTTGGAAATCAATTTTAAAAAAAACACATTCTGCATATCATAATTGCAGTCATAACTGATTAAAAAAAACATACTGGCACTTTGTTACATCAGTTTACCTGATTTTATTTTCATTGTAATTTTAACTGTAAATGTGAGAACCTGAAACATTACACCGATCGCGGCTTTATTTGCGTAGATATTTCACCCGATCGCTCGGGATTTGGAGCTGTGCCCGCCGTGACGCAGAAACCCGCGTCATTGGCCAACTCTTGCGTGGAACTCAGTGTAGATATAAAGATTTAATCCTTCGATATAGTCCTATGGGTGTCCCTTCAAATCACAAACCAACAGAATCCAGACTATACAGAACCGAGTTCTATGTCTGAAGTAGCCTAAGCCTACCCTTGGTATTTCCGCAATGCTAATTTACATACAGACCTGCATTTATCCACAGTAGAATCTGCCGTTCAAGTCCTGCTACAAGAGACTTGACGAAACAATTAGTAACTATCAAGGGTATTGATTCATAAATGAGATCCCTTATCATGTGTCACCTTTCCGACTGATAAGAAAACGTCATAGGAATTAGTCGAATCATGCTTAATCCTACTTTGATATCCCTGGTTTGCAATCTATTTACGTGAGTCCCATGCAAGAGTTGGCCAATGACACGGGTTTCTGCGTAAGCATCAATTTGTGCCGTGTTTAATACGTCACGTGCTGCCATTAAGCAGCACAAAACAGATTATTTTATACAACTTAACGTGTCTGGAAATTGAAAAAATATAAATGTAGGCTACAGGTAGGGGGAGGGGGCGGACCGACTCTTTTAGCTGATTTCAGAGCCTTGTGATACGTAAATAAATGTAAGAGATGTAACGGAAACGTTTGCAGTGTGTCCAACTGAAAATTTTTAAAATAAAGGACAGACACTCCGAGTGAAAAGGGGGTGTGGGGGCGAAGCTAAATACAACGCATTTTACTAATATACCGTTAATAAATATATGGTACTTTTTGGAGTTTGTTTTTATCACGGCTTTCATCTGTAGCAACTGAAAACGGACCTTGAATAATGCCGTTGTCGACCAAGAGCTAAGCTAAGTTAGTAGCTTAGCTCACATACAGTGCGTGATTTCATATGTAGCTGTGCCGGATTTCATATGTAGTTTTGTCGGCACAACTACATATGAAATCCCTAACTTAGCTTAGCTCTTGGTCGAAAACCGGCATAAGAGTCTGGACAATTTGAAAACCTGCTGAGTTCTTTGGAGGAAAAGTTAGCTTGAACTTAAGTTTTTTAACGTATTATCTATTAGGCCTATATTCTTTTTTTTTTTTAATGGCCTCATCTTCACCCCTCATAGACATAACTTACCGTTCCTCCCACAGTTTTAATTCTTTACTTTTTATTTTTATAAGTTTATTTTCTACATTTATAATTGATTGTACACATTATACAATAACTTAAGAATACAAAACTTTGCATGTTTTCAGCTTAAAACTGTTCTCAACTCGCTGAACTAAAAAAAGGACAGTTAAAGGACTTTTTTTAATAGTCACCATTTTAAAGGACAGTCCTAAAAAAACGACGTTTGTTTTCACAAGCAATGCAAATTACGTGCAATTATTTCTCAGTTCAAGCAATTTATCGACTACTAGCTTAAAAGACCCGGCGTCGCCCGGGTTTTGTATTTTGTAATTGGAAATTAGCTTATGAAGGATTTTCAATTTTAAATTCTAGGTCCTTATATAGGCATTTATAATTTGAAATAGGAAGAACGACTTATTACACTCAAACTATTCCCTCAGAAAACGCTTGATATAGTTTTTTATGGCTCATAGAGGATCTAGAATGTTGCATCCCATCGCTTGTACAGTGCACAGCAAGCCTGGTAGAGGTTTAAATAAGAAGAAAGAGAAATTCCTGTAACATAAAATTGTAATATATCGAGGCGGGAAATTTCCTACTCTTATGTTACCATAAATCCGTTTTGGAGATGAAATTAAACAGAAAGCATTATCACTTTCATACTTTTCTCTCCAAAAACCTGCGATATAATATAATAATATACACATTACCATACCTCGTTTTGTTTTCTCTATGTCCAGGGTAGAGAAAGTTATGTGATTCCATTATTTTAGTGGAATTCATTCTGTAATATTTATTTATAACATGAATTATTTTGATAACTTCTCTTATTTGTCAAAAGTGCATTTCATTTGTTTTTTCCAAGCCCACCTGATACCATTTGGCAACAATATATTCTGTGAATTGGAATGGATAATTCTATGTAAAAAGGGATTAAGTATTTTCAAAAACATTTAATTTTTGGCATTTAGAATCAGAATTTTTCAAAATCCTTTCTTAGTGAGCACCTACATTATGAAATGAAGGTACTGTCAAAATTCCAAGTCTCTACCTGTTAGTTTAGGCTGTACGTTGATTCCTGTCATTCAGTCAATCAGTCAGTCAGTCATTCATTCAGTCAGTCAGGACAAAGCCTTTTATATATATAGAGGTAGAAGAAATTTCAATACATTCCCTTCTATCCTCACATCGGCAACTAAGATATTACAGTAGGTCCGCTTATTTTTCCCCTGTCTGTACATCAAAACTGATAAAGTGTAAATCCCGCTTTATCTGGAAAACGTGGCTTCTAACGGAACAAACTGACAGCTGAAGATCGGTTGCCATAGAGACGACCTCACTTCATATTTTCCTGTTACATAACACCTAGAAGTACTTACGTTCCAGTACAAAAGAGGCAAGTTGAAAGCACTTTTAAAACTCTGCTTTTGCAGCCTCAGCAGTTGGAATGAGCGATCTTATCGTGTTCTCAATTCTGCTATCACTAAATAAAGTGTTGATAAAACACGCCAGCAATCTTCGCATTCGCCGTTTGAAAGTTCATAAATTTAAGATAAAGAATAATATTATTGTTTTATTGTATAGAGTAGAGGTGGACAAAGTACGTCTCTTGTGCCAGATGTGGCCTTGGAAGAAGTTTAATAATAATAATAATAATAATAATAATAATAATAATAATAATAATAGTAATAATAATAATAAAATCAGGTAAACCAGGAGTGCCCACCCCCCAAGCTTCATTGCTCACCCCCCCCCCAACCTGATTGACTGTCGACAATGGCGCTCATATGATATTTTCTAGGGGGGGGGCAATCTTTTAATTAATTAATTTTTTGTCGCTTTAACTTCTTTGTAACATTATATTAATAACATAATAATATAATAAGTGCAACAATGACGTAGCCAGAAAATAATTGCGGGGAGGGCCGAATACCCCCCCAAAAAAGGTCCACCCCCGGAAAATTTTTAAATATTGAACAAATGAAAATCACATTTTACGCTATTTTAGCACTCAAAAACTAGTTAGGAAATTTGTTTACCATACTCTAAGAAATGCCAATGTAAACAAGAAATTGTTACATAAGTTATAATACTTATTACTATTTATAAGAAAAGTTGAATAACACATGGAACAGTGGACGCAATAGGCCTACTCATTACGTTATGAAAAGAAAATTACTGCAATATCATATTTTGACACACCAACAATTATTGTTTAATTAAATATTTTTTTTTAAATACAAATAGGCCTATAGAATTTTAGGTTTTGACTTTTTGGGGATCCAAACCCCCTGGACCCCCCTTTCCTAATCAGCTGTGGATTCTGCTTCCATTTTGTCGATTTGGTAAAACTTCTGTAAACTTTTTATGTCTTAACTGACTTTCAAATAATTGTCTTAAAAGAAAAACACCTGACTATAATAATATTATTAATATACATTTTTTTCCTTGCGCTCCGGGGTATGGGCGCCCATGGCTGTCGAAATTCTTCATCTTTATCTTGAAGATTTTGCTTGGGATTTACATCAATATAGGTTTCCATTTTTTCTTCGCCACTGCTTTTACTTTCAGTAATCTTGTATTTTATATCTAAACTAGCATGTGCCCGCGGCTTCGCCCGCGATAATTATTTCAAAAATTAAAAATCAAGAGCATAATAGTTATATCATTATATTTATTAACACCTAAATCACGTGGACTACATACCACGATTAGATAGCGTCAACTGGTAAAAGCGACCTCAGATTCGAGGTCCTTGGCCCAGAAAACCCCTGTACAGTGAGTTTCGTCCAAATCGAACAACGTTTGACCATATTTAGGCCTATGTTGATTATCCCACTTATAATAATAATAATAATAATAATAATAATAATAATAATAAGAAGAAGAAGAATAATCCTCTTCGGGATTAGGTTGAAAATTTCATATGTATGCGTGCCTTGACATTAAAAACAAATGAATCGACCAGCGTGAGCTACAACATTCAAGCGATCGCGAAAGTTTCATTTCCAAGGTTTGACAAAAATAGCCAAAGCCAGCTGTAATTGATTTGACATTGAAATATATTACGCTTCGGAAACGCAAAAAATGCACGTTTTCTGCCCGTTTTTCACTCATTTTTGGCATTTAGAATCAGAATTTTTCAAAATCCTTTCTTAGTGAGCACCTACATTAGGAAACGAAGGCACTGTCAAAATTCCAAGTCTCTACCTGTTATTGTTTAGGCTGTACGTTGATTCCTGTCATTCAGTCAGTCAGTCATTCATTCAGTCAGTCAGGACAAAGCCTTTTATATATATAGAGATTATGTTTCAGTTTATACGGATGTTTCTTTCTGCAGTGTTCTTGCCATTTGTCATGCCTAATAATGTCATTGAACAATAATTCTAAAGACTTATATTTAAATTGATAATTTATTGACTATTCACTTCTAAAGAATTAGAAAAGACCTTTTGAAGTTATAAAACTTCACCGTTTTTATTTTTAACATATAAAAAACGCTAATTTTGCAGCAATTTTCAACCCCCCCCCCCGCAGAAAATTCTTAAAACAATAATATTTTGCCCCCCCCCAGAAATTTCAATGACGCAGTCTGCGTCTTAACCCCCCCCCCCCCGTGGGCACCCCTGGGTAAACTGATGTAACAAAGTGCCAGAATGCTTTTGTTTTAATTAGTGATGATTGCAATTATGATATGCAGAAAATAAGTTATTTTTGTAATCGATTTCCGAGTTAAGCTCCCGAAAATGGTTGTTGGCCCGGTAAATACAGAGAAACAAGGAATGCTATGGAAGCTGCTGAGATGCTGAGCCACGCGCCGTGGTCCCGAGTTCGTTGAACTGCTTGCAGTAGTGCAATGCTTCCTCATAATAAAAACCAGGCGTGGTTTAGTTTTCCCCGCTATGATTAATAACGGATTTATTTTATGTCTTGCACAGCTTCTATTCGATTTCTTCATCCAAGGAGAAATTCTTGTTAGCAACCTGAGGAAGTACAAACTACCGAGCGAGATGGCCGAGATGATAACGTCTTGGACTGCATTCGGGAGGTCCCAGGTTCAAATTCCGTAGCCCGCCAATTTGACATGGGTCTTTTCATGAGTAGGTCGAACAAAAAAATTGTTTTATTATCTTTCATAAGTAAAATTTATTTAAAACAATAAACCAATTTCTAAATAGACCTACTCTAAAATACTTTCACAAATACCGACTCTATAACTCCATAATTAGGTCACATCCAGAAATAGTAAATATCAACAGCAAAACATTCGATAAGTATATCAAAAATCTTATTTGAAAGGTTATAATTTACTTTATTCTATTATTAGTAGATATTTAAGGAACCATTTTATTAGTCATACCTCAGGATTTCAATTGTGTTCTTCCCACTTTGTTCTTTCTGTTCTTTCCTCTTTATTCTTTTTTCTAGGTATTGATTTTAAGTTAGAGTTATATTTTACTTTATGTATTTGTAATTAACTGTGTATTAATTTTGTAATACAAATAACTGAACAAAATCCAAACACGAGTATTTGCTCTTACGGGTAATCTTTTTGATGTATCGTTGATGAAGTATGTAATAAAAATCTTATGTGGAATTCACATAACTTCCTCTGCCCAAATAAAATTTAGCCTCTTAGTATAATATAACTAGCTTAAAAGACCCGGCGTCGCCCGGGTTTTGTATTTTGTAATTGGAAATTAGCTTATGAAGGATTTTCAATTTTAAATTCTAGGTCCTTATATAGGCATTTATAATTTGAAATAGGAAGAACGACTTATTACACTCAAACTATTCCCTCAGAAAACGCTTGATATAGTTTTTTATGGCTCATAGAGGATCTAGAATTTTGCATCCCATCGCTTGTACAGTAGCAAGCCTGGTAGAGGTTTAAATAAGAAGAAACAGAAATTCCTGTAACATAAAATTGTAATATCGAGGCGGGAAATTTCCCACTCTTATGTTACCATAAAGCCGTTTTGGGGATGAAATTAAACAGAAAGCATTATCACTTTCATACTTTTCTCTCCAAAAACCAGCGATATAATATAATAATATACACATTACCATACCTCGTTTTGTTTTCTCTATGTCCAGGGTAGAGAAAGTTATGTGATTCAATTATTTTAGTGGATTTCATTCTGTAATATTTATTTATAACATGAATTATTTTGATAACTTCTCTTATTTGTCAAAAGTGCATTTCATTTGTTTTTTCCAAGCCCACCTGATACCATTTGGCAACAATATATTCTGTGATTTGGAATTGATAATTCTATGTAAAAAGGGATTAAGTATTTTCAAAAACATTTAATTTTTGGCATTTAGAATCAGAATTTTTCAAAATCCTTTCTTAGTGAGCACCTACATTATGAAACGAAGGTACTGTCAAAATTCCAAGTCTCTACCTGTTATAGTTTAGGCTGTACGTTGATTCCTGTCATTCAGTCAATCAGTCAGTCAGTCATTCATTCAGTCAGTCAGGACAAAGCCTTTTATATATATATATAGAGATTATTAAGTATGTAAATTGGTTGTAAAAATGAAAAGAATATCCTTACCACATCACATCGCTTCCCCGAAGGATACATAGCACAAATAAAATCATATTGTTGCACTCTCGTAACTTTCTTTACTTTAAGCGTGGCCAATGCATTTTTCTCACTTCACATTTTGATATAGAACAAGAGGCCATATTCCAAAGAGCGCGTATTCAGAGTGGGTGGTTTATAACAACCTTCAGATAATTTTTCCGAAAAAATGTTTCAAATAAAAGTTTTAGCTCTTAGTATAAGCAACCCATGTGCAAAATTTAAAGAAAATCGTGGGAGCCATTTTTACCGAGAAAATCGCGAAAAAAGAAAATTTCTTCAAGTAAAGTCCCCTTAAAAATAATAGACATTTGTCGTCAATCTCCGTGTCTCATCTTGGGAAGGCACCTGGCCCAAACACAAAATTTTGTTTTCATACGATTTTCCGTGCTAGAGCTAGGCTGTTCACAGACATCCACACAGACATGCTTCTGAAAATAGTATTTTTGGATTCATGAGACCTCAAAACGTATATTTATGCTAAAAACTCAACTTCGAATTTGGGGGGTCGAAAACAATAGGCTACTTCCTCTACCTATAGTAGCCTACATATGGTACAGGCAGAGGAAATAAAAATGAAATTAAATGAATGGAAAAAACCTTCCAGCTTAAGAAATAGTTTAGCACCTACAAACCTGATTAAACTTACAACCCACGTTTTTTTCACTACCACACGTGTTCAGATTTACGAACTTTAATCAACTCACCAGTGTAAGGTGGACGGCCAGTTCTTGTATTCATTTCAGATTGAATTTAGCCACTAACAACAGACTGAAGTCGATATAATATATCGCACCCCTGGTGGAAGACTGCCACAAGTCAAAAATAACATTTGTTCAGGAGGAGCATTTAAAGATTTTGATGCAATATGAAAAACAGTAAATATTACTTTAACACAAAATTGCTGCCACTTCCGGACAAGAACACTGCATAATCTCGGGTTTACGGGCTTGCGTATGATAAAAAAACTGAGATATGGCAGTTTTCTGCTATTTGAAACATCAGATGCTAGTGAGAAGAAAAATCAATTATATGCTGTAGAATCCTTATCGTTACGATTTGGGTTGTGCCACTTTTCCAGGACATGGATATGATGACAAGCACTTATAAGTACTAGTTATCTCAAAATTCAATTTTTTTGACTTATGGCAGTCTTCCACCAGGGGTGCGATATGATCTTGTTTCTCTCATTTCCATGACTAGCCGATTTATCTTTGGACCGGTACATTTAATCTTGAAAACATCCTGCACGCCAGATATCACTAACCGCCTCCGCAAAGCGTTTCGTCTCTGTTTTCGTTAAGTCCACATCTGTTACCGACAGCAATGCAGCTTGCCACGAGCGATCAACAGAATTCACAGTTTTTATTCATTTTTATGTCATACTTAGATCTGGGATTTTAGGCTCTAAAAAATTAGTTTTAGGCACCTAATATAGGCTTTGAAAACAAGTAAACAGGCTTTTAAAAGAGAAAATAGGCACTTAAAATAAGCTTTAAAAATGTGTAAATAGACAGAAAATAGACTTTAAAATACTACAATATGTTCTTCAACTGTAACGTGATCTTCTTTTACTGTAAAAAACGTGGTATACCTATTCTTAACAGAAATAATTGCAAAATTAGGACAGAATTAAAAATACATTTATCAAAAACAGTTTTGGATTATATGAAAAATTGACACAGTGTGTCCCTTCTTACTTGTCCCGCTACTTATTTTGAGCGAATCCTCCCTTTCAGTCAGCATTCCTTTTGCGACAATTGTTTGGGAAAATCAAGTTTCTGTGAAAAACCCACCCTCTGCTGTTCTGCCCTTCATTCAGGGATGTCCATTAAATGACTGTAAAAGTTACAGAAGTTGAATTTTATTTTAAATGTATAAAATAGGCATTTTAGGCATTAAAATAGTAAAAATAGGCTCCAAAGGTCCAAATGGGCATTTTAGGGCACTATAAAATTCTATAAATATAAGTGATATATCATGAAATATCAACATATTTAAAAATTTTCATATTATTTCATAAGGAACAAAATAGGCATTTGCCTTAAAATCCCAGGTCTAGTCATACTTTAGTGTTGTACAGTAAATCACTGAATTAATTTTCTTTAACGTATGACACAGGTATTCAAAAGTTGGTTCTACGGTATGACAAATGTTTCAATTCCGGTGGCGAATATATTGAAAAATAGCTGAACACTTGCTGTGTCTGTTGGAATATATAATACGTCCATGAAATTGTGTTTTGTTTCTGTAAGCGGAAAACTTTCTTTATGGACGCGCCTCTATGCGAGTCCTAATTATTATTTTCATTGCTTTATTTCCTACTAGGCATATATTTAAATAAAATATAGTCCCAACAGGGCCGGCTCCAAGTATTTTGGCGCTTAGGCGAAAAATAATTTCGGCGCCCCCTTAAATTACCACCTCAATCATTCAATTTTTTTTATCATTTGATTATACATTGAATTTCAAGTTCTCTAGCCTGATATTGGTAAGTGATTGATTAAAATTAATTTGAATTGGCCTAATTTGAGAAAGGCTTGTATTTAGGAAGAAGAATTTCCTGTCCCTTTTACTCTTTACTTAAAAACATTTTCTACTTCGCGTTGGAAATTTCATTTTTTTTAAAACAATCAAATGATACCCCCCTAAATGTTTATAATAATTTCCAGCCCTAGGCGGCTGCCTAATTCGTCTGTATGGATGAGTAGGCCCTGCGCCTAATAGGCCTATCAGGAACAGGATTGGTAATACTTGATCTTACTTATTGATAAATTTCATCTTTTTTCTTTGAGGGAATTCACATTGATGAACTAAAGTCTTTTGAAGTAAAACTTCTTTAGTGGCGGTAGAGGGTAAATCTGGAAAATCAGTCACACTAAAACCGTCACGAAATCAGTCACGAAATCAGTCACACTCTTACTTGTTTCGGTGCTGACTGCACAGAAAACAATCAACTCAATGATTAGGAGTAACTTAATCAAAGGAAAGATTTCAGACCTTACTTCCTCAATGGCAACAGACAATTCCTATGCAATCTAAAGGTATATTATCTATTTTATGGAACCCGGAGGTTCATTACCGCGCAAATCCAAAATTGAAAAACTAAAATTAAAAAATACAAATTTCCAAAATTTAAAAAACAAAATTAAAAATTATAACATCCAAAAATCCAAAATTTAATAAATAATAAAATAAAAAATTTAAAAATAGAAAAATAAAAAAATAAACAATTAAAATATCGAAAATTTAAAAAACCCAAAATTAAAAATTCAAAGATCCAAAATTAAAAAGTCCAAAATCCAAAATTAAAAAAGTCAAAAAACCCAATATTAAAAAGTCCAATAATGCAAAATTGAAAAAATTCAATAATCAGAAATTGAAAAAATAAAAAATAAAATAAAGTTTTACTTCTGTCGCGTGGCGTTCCACGCACTCTTTTTTTTACGCCTTATACCCTCAAATAGCAATAAAAAGGCCAGTAATTGTATATATATATAAATAAATTTGTGGACCACCTTTACAATGAGAGAACAGAAATGATTTCCTGTTTTTTATGTATTATTTTATTTTTTCTGTTTTTTATGTATTATTTTATTTTATCAGTTGAAGACAGGTCTATATAATATATGCTATTGTCGTGATACTAATGCTAATTAAAATTGATAAATATCTTCATAAAAATTAATTTTTTTTTTTTGCAATTCAGTGACCTGTTTGGCCTGTGGTAACGTAAGTAAGTAATAATGTAGGCCTGCAATTTTCCAAGTAATTTGTTTGTAAAATCTGCTTTATAATTATAGATAAAACAATAAAATTTAGAGTTGCTTAGTTAAAAAATATTATATACAAATAACAGAGAATGTTTCATGCTAAATGTCTTCTATAAAAAATAAAATTGAATGTCTTTAATTCATTGAAATGCCTCTAGGCCTATATAATTTTAAAAGTATGATCTGGGACGTCGACAGATGAGCATGTTTGGCATTCTTGAAGTTAATTTTTCCCAAATCTTGAAGAAGAATACACTTTTTTTTGTAAAGAAGCAGATGATAGGCTAGGAGGTCCACATTTATTTATATCTGGTTATGTGCTGGATGTGGAGATGTACATTTCGGTATTAATAGATTATACCATCTTCAGTCTTACGAGTTTTCTAGATGTTGGTGCTCGGCTGCTGATTAGTGTACTTGATCAAGCCAGGGCTACTTGATCTTACTTCCTGTTAATGTCATGGACAACCAGACGGTTTCATTTTTCTTTATTTGTCAGCTTAAAAACTTAACAACTGCGTGTGTTGGCAGAAAATCGTAAAACTGAGAATGCAACGCCATTAAAACCACTCTTAGCAAAGCTATTTTGGCAGCCACATCCTGTAAGCTACTACTACTACGTACTTCTATTTCATCAATATTCGCACTCATTTATGGAAAAGAAGCACATAATATGCTTAATAATCATAGGCGTAACGAAGGGGGGTGGTTTTGGGGGTTTGAACCCCCCCATTGATTAAAAAATAAAAAATCTGATGTGAAAGTCACATAACTTCCTCTGCCCAAATAAAAGTTTGCAGCATTTACGCTAATTATGCTATAAATATCTTATAGCCCCTTCTTTGAATGTTGCGACTAAAAACGCAGGCTATGGGAAAAAAAACAAGTGACTGCAAACGTTTATTGAACTTTCTGCTGTTAAGAATAATTTCCGAAATTTATCAAATATTCCCCTCAGACATTTCTTTACTGTAAGCAGGGCCACCAGTACATTTTTCTCTCTTCACGTGCTTATATAGAATAAAATGCCTTAAATATCCGCGTATTGAGTTGTTCACCAGGCAAGTTGGTAGGTTACAACCACCCTTCAGAGAATGTTTTTGAAATGGTATAAGCAATCCATGTAAAAAATTTAAAGGAAATTGTTAGAGCCGTTTATGAGAAAATAGCAAAAAACAAAATATTCTTCATGTAAAGTCCCCTTAAATATAAGAGAACGTTCACAGCCTCAGAAGGTACCTAACCCAAATAGAAAATTTTGTTTTCGTACGATTTACAAGAAGCCGTATTGCAAAAAGCACGTATTCACAGTGGGTTGCTTATAACTACCCTTCAGAGAATTTGTTCGAAAAAATGTTTCAAATAAAAGTTTTAGCTCTTGGTACAAGCAATCCATGCGCAAAATATTAAAGAAAATCGTTAGAGCCGTTTTCGAGAAAATCGCGAAAAACGAAAATTTCTTCATGTAAAGCCCCCTTAAAAATAAGGGAAATTTGTCGCCAATCTTCGAATCACATCTTCAGAAGGTACCTGACCCAAATACGAAATTTTGTTTTCATACGATTCTCCGTTTTGGAGCTAGCCTGTTCACAAACTTCCACACAGACAGACAGACAGACACACACACACACACAGACACACAGACATGTTTCCAAAAATAGTATTTTTGGATTCAGGGGGCCTTGAAACGTGTATATATGCTAAAAACTCAACTTCGAATTTTAGGGTCGAAAACAATACTTCCTCTACCTATAGTACCTACGGTACGGGCAGAGGAAGTAAAAATTGTACTATTTATTTCATTATTGCGATACATCACCTTTTTTAAAAATCTGCTTATAAATTACTTAACATGAGTATAAAGCGTGGGAAGCTTAAAACTCGTTATTGTTCATCTTAATTTTTAAAATTTTCCGAGGGAGGACCCCGGAACCTCTCTCTCCAGATGTTATAACCCCCCCCCATATGGTCGGCCTGGTTACGCCTATGTTAATAATTATTAATTATAATTAGTGCCCGGATTTTTACGAGCTAAAAATACCTCAAAAATGTGTTTAAAATAACAACAAAAAAGACCCAAAAACTTTTAAAAAATTACCCAAAAACTTTTACGAAAATATTAGTTTATTTATTAGATTTGTGTCTATTCTACATGTATAGTCTTTTCTTTTACAGCTGTGTTTATACTCCTTTTAGCTGCGAGGCCACATCAGGAGTTCGGGATGTGTATTTCGATTATTTTCATTTTCAAATTGAGCAGATTCTATTGCTTACAATATACACAATATTCCACATACAATTTCTACAATAATTGTACAGGGTGTTAATAAATAACACCTAAATATTTTAGCTGTATATAGAGGGGACTTAGACAAGCAACTTTTATTAGGACATTTTTGCTCTATGACGTAAAATGTGTATGCTACAGGGCATTAAAGTCATTATAATTTGGTGCTCATAAATCAATAATTTTTCCAACACTGTCCTCTCTACATTCAAAACAAAATTAAGGTTTTCATGCCATATATTTTATTTACATTAACTCAGATTTACGAAATATAATAAACAGGGCCCGAATTCTAATGACATGTCATCTTTTTATTGATGCTGCATACACAATGCCAACTTGTGGATAAATCCTAATCATGGCCTCTAGATTATAGAAATGCATTTTTACTAGGTCATTTTTTGTCATTTTATGCCATTTTATGTTTTTAGGGCATTTTATCATTTTTACGTCATTATTTTGTCATTTTTGTGTAATTTTCTTCCTTATTAAGTCATTTTCATGCATTTTTGAGTGTATTAACTTTTTTTCGTCGA
Organism: Ectobius pallidus; assembly: GCA_964059195.1. Lineage (NCBI taxonomy): Eukaryota > Metazoa > Arthropoda > Insecta > Blattodea > Ectobiidae > Ectobius > Ectobius pallidus. Next base: position 9,536,005 of record CAXKWD010000004.1, on the reverse strand, counting down.
CAGCGGTGCCGTCTTTGAAGTGTAATGTATAAATGTAAGTATAAACAATAATATAATCCGGCAGACAACAAAAGGAAATGCCGAAGTTTGACTCGCCAGTACCTCAGTGTCAGTATAAATTTCCGTGAGAAAAGAACATTCACAACATTACAGTTATTTACAGTTTTTACAATTATATACAAATTAGTACCTATAACTTTGTGTGTAAAATAATAATTTTTTATAAATAAAATATAAGTTTTTAGGTCATTTTTTATAAGTATTAAGTCATTTTCTTTAAATTTTAGGGTCATTTTATAGGTCATTTTTCAAAGAATTTTAGGTCATCAAAATCCGGGGCCTGATAATAAATCTTGTCAAATATAATGATAAAAACTTAGATCTTTTACCGTTGCTCCATCATGTACGCAGCCTGAATTTGCCAAAAGCAGGGTTTTTTTCAATTGGTTCAATCAGCTGTTCAATTTCCTATTGCAATGAGATTTTTAACAATTAAAAATAAATCGTATCATAATTAATTATTAGCTACTTGCAGGTGTCCGCGGCTTTTTCTTCGATAATTTATTCACTCAACTGCAAAATGTTTTGTCTAAATTGCTTATTAAATAGAAAAATAATTTAAAAGTTACGTTTATTAACACTGACATCGTTTTTATGTAAAGTGCAGGAATTAGATAATTTTATTCCTATTTATATTTGTTAACGTTAAAAATATAGATAATTAAACGAACAAAACGAATCTTATGCTGCCATATGGAAATGAAACATAGATTCATGAACCTTATCCAAATCATGTATAAACAATTTTATTAGAACTAGGGATGGGTCCTCGATACTTTCGATACCTCGATACTCTCGATCATAGGCGTAACCAGGCCGACCGTATGGGGGGGGGGTTATAAAGGGATACCCCCAGAGAGAGAGGGGGGTCCGGGGGTCCTCCCCCGGAAAATTTTAAAAATAAAGACGCAAAACAACGAGTTTTAAGCTTCCGGGGGTGATTCCCCGGAAAATTTTAAAAATTAAGACGCCAAACAACGAGTTTTAAGCTTCCGGGGGTGATTCCCCGGAAAATTTTAAAAATTAAGACGCAAAATAACGAGTTTTAAGCTTCCGGGGATCCTCCCCCGGAAAATTTAAAAAATTAAGACGCAAAACAACGAGTTTTAAGCTTCCGGGGGTGATTCCCCGGAAAAGTTTTAAAAATTAAGACTCAAAATAACGAGTTTTAAGCTTCCCACGCTTTATACTTGTATTAAGTAATTTATGGGCAGACTTAAAAAAATTATACAATTTTCCTTTTTTTAATCAATGGGGGGGGGGGGGTTCAAACCCCCAAAACCCCCCCTCGATACGCCTATGCTCTCGATACTTGCATGGTATCGGCATCGAGCGATACTTCAGAAAACTCTGTCGGTACTTTTTCGATACTTTGGTAAATCTGCAATTTAAGGAAATGCGGCATCTCTTTCTGCTTTTAGTAGTCTAGTAAATATAGTAAATACTTCTATTTCTCCTTGAAATGGAGAAAATCACCCTGTGACTTTTGTCTAGTCATAAATAAAGACTTTTCGACTTTTAAAATCCAAACAGAAGAGATTCCTAATTGTTTCGTTTCCTGTCAAACGTTTAGTTTTAATGTAGAGTTTAAAAAAATTTTAGGCTACTGATGATATTAAATTTTCTCTCATTAAAGATGCACACTTAATTTATTTAGCTGGTATTATTACACTTCTCTCAACTTTAATTTTTTAATGTATCTATTTATTGAAACTGGAAATGTTGACGGTATCGAGTATCGAAGTATAGAGTATCGAGGGAAAAATCATGTATCGGTAACGAGTATCGAGAAAATCTGGTATCGACCCATCCCTAATTACAACGATTAATAATTAAAAAAAAAAAAAAACTAAAATCCCGGTTTCGATGTAGCCTACATTTCACGATTAAAATGCAATGCCCAGGGGAAAAAGACCTCAGATTCGAGTTCCCTAGCCCAAAACACCACTTCGTCCAAATCATTCAATGTTTTCCCATTTACGCGTGCATTCATGATCCCATTCTGTGTAAATCAGATCTCTGCGAATCGTAAACAAATGAATCAAGATAGCAACCGAGCAAGGCCATCTTGAATTAATTTCACAATTGAATACTGTTTTCCACAACAATCGAATAATTGCTCGTGTGTTTGTTATGGAAGGTATTTCGTCTCCTAGAAAACATTTGATTTTTGACATTAGGCCCTAATAATAAAAATTTTACCAAATCATTTTCTAGTATGCACTTATGATATGAAACGAAGGTACTGTGAAAATTCCAAGTCTCTACCTATTATAGTTAATCAATCAGTCAGGACAAAGCCGCTTATATAGGCTTATAGAAGACAACGTTTTTCCAAGGGATTTTAGGTAGATTTTCGAAGAAAAATCTACCTATTGCAATGGATACCACTTTATGATTTTCGAAAAATTCTTTCATATCTTTACGTTTCATGCTCCCCTAAGTACGAAACCACCGCCCGTTCAAAAAAAATTTTTGTGATATATATATATATATATATATATATATTTATATATATATATCTTTACACGATAGCGGCCGTAATTTTGAAGATATTTGAACCAAATTTTATTATGTTATTTTTAGGCCCAATAGTTCGGACAAGTTCGTTAATGGGCAAAATTGGCCCAAGGGGGTGGTCGGGGGAGGGGGTTGAAATTTTTAAAAATGTATATCTCGGCCCCTATGAAGTATAGAGGGAAACTTTGTTTGAATAAATTAGAGTACTCCCTATGGAGTTCACAGTGACACCAACGATTCGGGGGTTCGAGTGAGGGTGGGGGTGGGGGTGGGGGATGAAAATTCGAAACTTTTGAAACCACGTCTTGTGGGGTATCGTTGAAAAGCTCTTGATGAGTACTCTACAAATCAATAAATAGTTTCTTGATAGCTCTCATATTACGCGAGATTTTAATGTTTGAAAATAATAACACTTAAAAGAATTGTTATAATATCATAATTTTGTCTTGTTTAGCGGCTTTGCTAATTTTATTCATTGCTGATCTTGCGCACGGCCTCCCAGAATATTATATCCTATTCTTGTTGTCAAAACAAATGATTGTAGGCTCTTCCTCTTTACCGAATCCAGTTCTTATTACTGCAGGTTTACCATGCCAAGGCTAAAGAAGAAGAGTGCTATGCAGCGACAATAAATTAAACCAAACGCACTTCGAAATCTACCTCCGCCTGTAGGCCTGCCTAAAGGGATTTTTCAGTATTGCTATGGCAATAGTATAACGACTGGTTGATTTATACATTATTTCGGAGGATTTCGTTCGGGAGATTTTAATATTATTTTTCTGTCGCTCATTTATTGTGTAAGCAAAGAAAGTTCTATGCTTAGCAAACATAATGTAACAATTACCACCACATAACATAATAATTAAATATCTAGACACGTATTATAGTTTAGGTTCTACGTTGATTCTCAGTAAGTCAGTAAAAAGTAATTAAGTATTCTCAAAAACATTTTATTTTTTGCATTTAAAATAAAAAAAATTCAAAATCCTTTCTTAGTGAGCACTTACATTATGAAACGAAGGTACTGTCAAAATTTCAAGTCTCTACCAATTATAATTTAGGCTTTAAGTTGATTCTCTGTCAGGACAAAGGAAGTAATTTTGGTTACAAAATTTAGTATTGCTTAGGCAATAGTAGAACGACTGGTTGATTTATACATTATTTCGGAGAATTTCGTCCGGAAGATTTTAGTATTATTTTTCTGTAGCTGATTTATTGTTTAAGCAAAGAAAGTTCTACGATTACCAAACATAATGTAACAATTACCACCACATAACATAATACTTAAATATCTAGATCCGTATTATAGTTTAGGTTCTACGTTGATTCTCTGTCAGTCAAGACAGAGCTGCTTATACATATACGCCTATAGACATAAAAAAAAGTGTCAGATTCTAGTATTGCTTTGGCAATAGTAGAACGACTGGTTAATTTATACATTATTTCGGAGAATTTCGTTCGGGAGTTTTTAGTATTATTTTTCTGTAGCTGATTTATTGTTTAAGCAAAGAAAGTTCTACGATCACCAAACATAATGCAACAATTACCACCACATAACATACATACATTCTGAGTTTTCCCTCAATACAGAGGCTGTCCTCCAACCAAACAATACAAACAAATTAAAACAAAGTATCCACATAACATAATACTTAAATACCTAGGTCCGTATTATAGTTTAGGTTCTGCAGTCAGAACAAAGCCGCTTATATACAGAGTGCTTAAGAAAAAAATGTATACACACTTTGAAGTGTCATAGAAAATCTATTTTCCGTTGCACAAGTTTAAATTTCAGGAAATGGAAAGCTTAAAGTCGAATTTGAAAAATAAATGACTTTCTGATGAAAATGTTGTTCAATGTTCAAATGTTAAATTGTTAATGTTCAAATGTTCAAAATGGTGGCCTTAAGCATCAATACATTTCTGAGTACGATTCCGTACCGAGTAGCCTACTAGTAATGATTAGGGCAAGGCATTTGATGATTTTGCATCTTTTTTATATGAAGGTTAAAAGATAGCTCCAATGTATATAAATGTATATCATTAAATAATTAATTAAATAAGGGCAATTTGTTTTTGCATTATTTTGCTTTATTTTGCATATTTAGTCATTTTTCAAGAGATAGGTCATTTTTTGGCAATTTTTAGGTCATTTTCGGCATTTTTAAGTCATTTTCAGCATTTTATGTCATTTTTGGCATTTTAGGTAATTTTCGGCATTTTAGAAATAACCTAAATATTTTTCTTTCTTTTTAAATGGCACATATTTGCTAGGGGCAATTTTATGGGCATGCCAGTTCAGAAAGAATTTATTTTTCGTTAAGAGTGTCCAAGTACTGTAGTATAAATTTACTGATTTCTTTAGTAACAAAATAAGTGTGTTTTACTCGTATTTAGTAAATTCATATAAAAAGCATCGTCAAAAACTGTATTTAGCAAGTCATTACTTAAGAAAAATCTAATTATAAGTATTAATGGTAAATTTATTGGTCATTTTTTCACTATTTTTAGGTCATAAATGCATTTTTTATTTTGCATTTTTTCACTATTTTATGGTCATTAAATGCCTTGCCCTAGTAATGATATTTCTGCGCACACTGCTTGAATCTCATTCCAAAATGTGTCTAAGTTCCGTACACCACATATTTTACTGTGCCCCCAACTGTTAAAATATTACATGATGTAGGCTTTCACGGCCGGTGTCCATATGGTTAAAATTTTCCGGGCTCTGTAGCCGTGGTCCGTCGGATGAGTTTCCGGACGTTTCGCCCACAACTGCGGCAGGCATCTTCAGCGGTGAGTTCTGCGGCGAAACTCATCCGACGGACCACGGCTACAGAGCCCGGAAAGTTTTAACCATATGTTAAAATATTGTTGAAATTATTGTTGGAAGATTGTTGAAACGATTATTGGCAACATTGTTGAATCTATTCTGCTGCCACTTGTCGAAGAAATATAACATTACTTTCTCCCAGAAATTTAACCTTGTAGAACGGGAAGTAAATTTTCAATGACAGTTCAAAGTGTGTATACATTTTTTTGAAGCACTCTGTATATTAGAGACTAGCATGTGCCCGCGATAATTATTTCAAAAATTAAAAATTAAGAGCATAATAGTAAAATCATTATATTTATTAACACCTAAATCACGTGGACTACATACCACGATTAGATAGCATCGTCTGGTAAAAGCGACCTCAGATTCGAGTTTCTTGGCCCAGAAAACCTCTGTATAGTGAGATTCGTCCAAATGAAACAACGTTTGACCATATTTAGGGCTTACAACATTCAAGCGATCGCGTAAGTTTTATTTTCAAGGTATGACAAAAATAGCCAAAGCCAACTGTAATTGATTTGACATTGAAATGTATAACTGAAAACTTATGTTTTGAAAACGCACAAAATGCACGTTTTTTGCCCGTTTTTCACTCATAACTCACGAACGAAAACTAAAATTAAAATTCCGGCTTGGAGGTGCATTTTCCGACCCTTCAGCCCACCTATTTTTAAAATTTCAGATCTCTGCGCTGGTCATCGAGGACAATTCCTTTTATTAATAGGCCTACAGATAATATGAATTATAATGATACCTTCTCTAATTTGTCAAACATCCATTTCATTTAATCCAAACCCACCTGATACAACTGGCAACAATATGTTCTGTGAATTTGTTTGGATAATTCTGTGTAAAAAGGGGTTAAGTATTTTCAAAAACATTTAATTTTTGGCATTTAGAATCAGAATTTTTCAAAATCCTTTCTTAGTGAGCACCTACATTATGAAACGAAGGTACTGTCAAAATTCCAAGTCACTACCTGTTATAGTTTAGGCTGTACGTTGATTCCTGTCAGTCAGTCAGTCAGTCAGGACAAAGCCTTTTATATATATATATAGAGAAGAGATGAAAAATGGAAATTCAATTTTTCGGTACATGTTTTTATTTGCCTCACAGGTGAGGTAATGAGAGCTTGTTGTGGTGCACATGCGCTCTCCTGACAAGCTTTCTCGTGTCACAACCCGTTTGCATAGGCTTCAGGCTAGTCATCAGCTTTCTGATCTCTCACACCCACTACAGCTCCTTTACTAAGCGATATCCCCGCAGGCCTCACAGTGAAAACTGTTCAATCACTGTGAGTGACGTATTTATGCTAAAATCACTGCCTTCTAGACTGTATTACTCGTGTATACACTGCCTGTCCTATACGGCTAATTTTGCGTACGCGGCGACATTACAGATGGCAGCACCTACCACACCCAGCTGCAATACCCTTTACATTACCGTATGCTCTGTGATGCCCTCTGAAGTATAAACTCGGAAACTGAAATATGCTGGAATTTCATGCTATCTGGGTGTGAACTGTGTCGCCTCTACTGGAGAAATTTGGCAATTTAACAATACTCTGAACTCCATGTTAAAATAAAGCAATGGACAGGCAGTGTAATTCTCGAGACGGCGGTGGCTAAAATGCACGAACCTCGGTTATAGTCGAGTATATAGGTAGCGAATAAAGGGTCCACCTTGCATTGCATTGTTATAGTACAGGGGTGGATCCATGGGGGGAAGGGGGAAATTTCCCACACCAAAATTTGTAACATTAAGCGCAGATTATTATAATTTTTTATTTTTTTTTAAATTTTATTATTTTTTTAAATTTTTTTTATTATTGATTATTCAAACGGTCAGCCTTGTAATAAATTTTCTAAAGACAACATAACCCAAATACTTAAATTAGAGCAACAACATTCATTATTTTGAAATACATTTGTTAATAAAATGCCGAAATGTTCATTCTGATTTCAACTGTGTACTGGGAATATTAAATTTTTATGAGTAAAAACTTCCCTCTCTACTTTGGTTCCCCCCCCCCAAAATGTCTCTCTGGATCCGGCCCTGGTATAGTAAGAGCAGTATAAAACTAAGTTTGCGACCAGATTTTTCCAATAAACTGAAAAAGTGCTAAAATTTCGTGGTTTTTCGCTCGCAGAAAGTTATCCCTAGGGCTTTGGATGTCGCAAACTTACTTTTACACTACTCTTCCTGTACCAAAACAATATAAAAAAGAAAAATCTTTTACCCTAATTAATGCAGGGTGGAATGTATCCATACTAGGAGGTGCCCGTGGCTTCGCCCACGATAATTCTTTTAAAAATTAAAAATTAAGAGCATAATAATAATTATTAAAGCATTATATTTATTAACACTTGCACGCGAATCATTCATAAACTAAGCCATTAATAATTAATGAAACAGCTAAAATTCCGGCTTTAAAGCGCCCCCTGGGAAAACTATATCAGAATCGATTATGCAGTTCCAAAGAACCTATAAAGGAGGCCATGGGTGAACACATAATACATATTGTTTCTCAACTGTTTATTGACATGAATATGATGTGAATTTTATTTTATCAAATCAGTGTAATTTTCAGAAATTATAGAATGTTTCAAGGGAAGGAATGGTTTATTATCAGCGATATTTCAAGAAATAAAACCATCAATATTTTACAGCTGTTGCCCCCGGCTTCGCCCGCCATTATTCATTGACTCCAGGATTTTTAAGAAAATTACACTGGTAGATTATTAAAAATGTTTGTGGTTCAGAGCTATGAAAATTGTAAGTAAAAATAAATTAGAATATTTGTTCATTGTGTTCATTTCACTTAGGCCTTATATAATAAAGAAACAGTTTTCCTTCCTAATTTTGTAGTCGTCATGAAAGTTTAGACTGCGAGAGACGAACATCGCCGAGTATACCCGATGTCTCACGAAGCGGGCGAGCAAGCACGCTATTTAGGGCCGTTGAATTGTATAAGAGTAGATACTGGACTATTAGGATCGTATGGATTATTTTTTTTGGTAATTTTTACCACCCTCAGACCAATTTTCCTGAAATTTTTTTCTTGTATAGGCTACTTTCTTTAATTCAGCTGTATTTATACTCCTTTTAGCTACGAGGCCATATCAGGAGTTCGGGATCTGTGTCTATACAATAGGGTGGGCCATGGAACTATTGCTTGTCAATTGTTTCTATTATCTGTGTATTTAATGGAGTAAATTTCAACTGATATTAATTTAAATGGATATGATACAGGATGAAATGGTGAGGATGATTCATGGTATGTAAATATCCAATTCGGCATTTGCCATTACGACTGGGGAAACCATGAAGAAAACCACGTCAAATTGGCCGGCCACGGTATTTCAACCTGGGACTTCCCGAATGCGATTCCAAGACGTTACCATATTGTATACTGTTTGTGTAGATTTCTTTATCGTTTTTCCTTTGTCTTTCTGCATAAGTTGTAATTTTTTGGTTTTAATCGTACAATTTATGGTAGAAACTATTTTAGATAAGGATTGTCCTGATTGGGGAATGTAGTGACATAGAAAGGCACTGAAAGTAGGTTGTGCTGTTTTAATGGCGGAGAAATGGAAACGAAGGTATTAAATAGGATAGGTCAAGTTCAACAAGTGGTTCCATTACAAGAAAATTGATTTTAATTAGAATGAATGGCTGGCTTATTTTGTCAGAAATTGTGAAGTCCTGGGAGACAGTTTCCGAGTTTTCTATGCTAAAAACGTTGATTAACGTGAATGTGGACAGAAAATCACTAAAACTATTGTTTTTCTTTGTTGCAGGGAATCGTATGGGAGCTTCAAGTCCCTGCTGTGACAACGGTAAGTGACAAAAAAGGCACGATCGATAATTTTTCTATTTTATTATTATTATTATTATTATTATTATTATTATTATTCTCCATCACTGCGGTGAATCTGATTTATAACTTTTTGTTGATTTACCTAAAGTCTGGCCGTTCTAAGAAGGGAACCTCAAGTAAACAAAAACCAGTACATCTGTCTCACTCTAGCACATTACTCGTATGACTTAAGAGAGAGACAGATATACTGGTTTTTGTTTACTTCAGGTTTCCTTTTTAGTTTGTCTCAGGAATAGTGTTCCATGACCTTAAACCCTGTATTAAATTTATTGAATTAACTGTAATTATATATCCAAACTATATTAAAAGCGACCTAAAATGTGTGCATGTTCGCGTAATTCTCCGAGGCCATTTGACCTACCCCAAAAGGTGTCATTCAAAAATTTCTTCCTGAAAGCGCAATCGGTTCTGTCAAAATTATTATTCTAACATTATTTTATCTTTAGCAAACTGTTAATTTTTAAAAGAAAACAGGTGGTTTTTTTATACGTTTTAGTTGACTCAAACTACAGTTCTAATGTACGGGTAGGGGGGAAAAAGTGGACCGACTAAAATATGCCTAGCGGCATTCACAGGGCAGTAGAGAATGTATTGAAATTTGTTTTACAGCCGATAAATTACTTGAATTGAGAAATAATTCCACGCAATTTGCATTTCTTGTGAAAACAAACGTTTCCGTTACATCTCTTACGTTTATTTAGGCCTACATATCACAAGGCTCTGAAATCAGCTACAAGAGTCGGTCGTCGTCCCCCCTACCTGTACCCTAGGGTGAAATAGGGCTAAAAGAAACTGTATATGAAATAATAAATAAAATCAGGTAAACTGATGTAACAAAGTGCCAGTATGTTTTTGTTTAATCAGTTATGACTGCAATTATGATATGCAGAATATGTTTTTTTTTAATTGATTTCCAAGTTAAGCTCCAGATTTATTCATTAAGCAGGGCTTACCGAAGAAGAAAGGTCTACCATCTCGGCCACCTGGGTCCTTTTAACGGTCTAGTTGGATAAGCGCATGTAAATCAGTGTTTTTTGTCAAAGCTACCTGTATTTTAGTTTCCAAGGCCTTATAAGATCAGTAAAACAATATGCTATGTTGTCAAGATAACTGATTTTCATTTTTTTTATAAATTCCTTTCGAATACGTATCTAATATATAAAATCGAAAGTGTGTATGTATGTATGTATGTATGTTTGTTCCTTATACAAATCTTCATTTCTTTACCAATTTACACGACATTTTGCACACATACCCAGTTAAGCCCGGGAAGTATAGCTGTCAACATTAAAATTGAAACAAATCAGTCCTTCCCTTGAAAATTATATAATTTCTGAGAATATTATGCAAACAAAATGAAATCCCATTCAGTTGTCAAGACAACAGTGTATTGTTTACACAGTTCATATAGGGCTCTGGACATTACATAACATTGGACTTTCTGATGCTAACGTTTTGTAAAAATAATTCTTGAAGAATAAAATCCACGAGAATAAAGCACATTGTAATGCAGTCACATAACTTTCTCTACCCTCGACACAAGAAATATTTTCTCACTTCACATTTTGATGTAGAAGAAGAGGTCGTATTACTGGGATAACTTAAGTGTGTGAGTATGCTATATCAGAAGTAGGTAAACAATCCTTTCCGCTTATACGTTATCCATAGCTGTATGCTTTGTATTAGTTGAGAAATAAGGATGTTTATCATAGGCCCTAAGCATGGGATGGAACATTTTGAGTCCTATGCTCGCAGTATTTTATGTCCCGGGTTTTAGGGGAGGAAAGTATGAAAGTGATACTGCATTTCTCTTATTTCAGAACCGAAACGGTTGTATGGTAACATGAGAATGAGAAATAAAATTTTCCGTCAAGTCAATACAATCTTATTTAATTTATGTTTCTTCTTATTTCAAATCCTCCCAAGCATGATGTGTAGAAGCAACGGAATGCAGCTTTCGACATCCTCTATGAGCCATAAAAAGCTATATCTAGCGTTTTCTAATGGAATAGTTTGAGTGTGATAAATCTTTTTCTTCATTTCAAGTTCTACATACATTAAGTCCTCCATAAGTTAATTTCAAATTAAAAAATACAAAGCCCGGGCGATGCCGGGCCTTTTCAGCTAGTCTAATATATAAAATCGAAAGTGTGTATGTATGTATGTATGTATGTTTGTTCCTTATACAAATCTACATTTCTTTACCAATTTACACGACATTTTGCACACATACCCAGTTAAGCCCGGGAAGTATAGCTGTCGACATTAAAATTCAAACAAAATACTCCTTCCCTTGAAAATTATATAATTTCTGAGAATTTTATACTGAAAAAATGAATTGCTGTTTAGTTCACATGGCAACAGTAAATTGTTTACTATGATTACATAGGGCCTTGGCAAGTATATAGCCTAATGCTTTAACGAATTATGATTCCATCGATGTAATATATTGGCGAAAATAATGACTGAAAATGAAATCCACGAAAATAAAGCACAGTGTGATGTAGTCACATAACTTTCTCTACCCTCGACATAAGAAACATTTACTCACTTCACATTTTGATGTAGAATAAGAGGGACAACTTAAGTGTGTGAGTATGCTATATCAAAAGTCTGTAAATAATCCTTTCCGCTGATAAGTTATCCATACCTGTAGGCTTTGTATTAGTTGAGAAATAGGGATGTTTATCATAGGCCCTAAGCATGGGATGGAACATTTTGAGTCCTATGCTCGCAGTATATTATGTCCCGGGTTCTAGGGGAGGAAAGTATGAAAGTGATACTGCATTTCTCTTTTATTTCAGCTCCGAAACGATTGTATAGTAACAAGAGAATGAGAAATAAAATTTTCCGTCAAGTCAGTACAATCTTATGTAATTTGTGTTTCTTCTTATTTCAACCCCTCCCAAGCATGATGTGTAGAAGCAACGGAATGCAGCATTCCACATCCTCTCTGAGCCATAAAAAGCTATATCCAGCGTTTTCTGATGGAATAGTTTGAGTGTGATAAATCTTTTTCTTTATTTCAAGTTCTACATACATAAAGTCCTTCATAAGTTAATTTCAAATTAAAAAATACAAAGCCCGGGCGACGCCGGGCCTTTTCAGCTAGTATTACCATAAAATAGGCACTAAATTGAGCATTACTCCGAAACAGGTCAACTGATTTTATCCATTATGAATAGACGTCTTCCCATGGTCATTATAAATGTGTATACAAAGTTTCATAAAAATCCGGTAAAGCGTATTTGAGTTACCGCGTCCTTAAAATATACACTAAATTGGGTTTTACTCCGGTACCGGTAAACCGATTTGGTCCAATATCAATAGACGTCTTTCCACGCACATTATACATGGGTATACAAAATTTCAGGAAAATCCAATAAAAGCATATTTGAGTTATCGCGACTTCTTATATATTAACATAAAAACACTAAATTGGGCATTATTCCGGTACTGGACAACCGATTTGGTCCAATATTAATAAACGTCTTCCCATGGACATTATAAATGCGTATACGAAGTTTCATCAATATCCGATTAAGCGTATTTGAGTTATTGCGCCTTTAAAGTAGACACTAAATTGGGTTTTACTCCGGTACCGGTCAACAGATTAGGTTCAAATTCAATAGGACACTTCTCATGGACGTCATAAATGGGTATACCAAGTTTCAAGGAAATCCGATACAATCTATTAAAATAGGCACTAAATTGGGCATTACTCCGGTACCGGTGAACCGATTTGGTTCAATATCAATAGGGTTCTTCCCATTGACATTATAAATGTGTTTTCCAAGTTTCATGAAAATGCGAAAAAGCGTATTTGAGTTATGGCGCGTACAGACACACGGACGGACAGACAGACGGACAGACATTTTTCGTCCCCACACACAATCTCATAAAGTACCATACTGGCACTTAATAAAAAAAAATATAGGCTAGGCTATAGCCCTCAGTAACCGTAGACAGAAATGTTGATTCTACATTTGTTGGTAATTCTCTGGGTGGAGAAAGTAGGAATAGAATGGATTACATGAATTATGTTGTTTGGATTTACAACAGTGGGCTGTGTAACGAGAATTATTTCTGAAGCAGGTAAACAATGTTGGTCACCTGGAGTGTTATAATTTTATACTACTCATGCCCGGTTTCTACAAACTTGTGAATTACCTATGGGTAAATTATCCATGGACAAATTAGTTCCATTTAATCCACAATGATACAATGAGGAAGGCCTTGGAGTTGTACAGTTAATTTAATTCAGAAGGCTTTGATTCTCATTATTTAAATATTACTATTGATCCTATGAAAGGTTAAATTTTATCCAGCCATCCATGAAAGGATAAATTAACCCGACGATTTACCCTTGGAAAGATCTAGCCCGAGTTTGTAGGAACATTTCTTCTGTCATTTTCATATTTACTCAGAGGACATTTATCTAGAAACTCGCCACAAGTGTATGTGATTGCTATCTTTAAATTATTTGTGTTTGTGTGGTGTTATTCTTGTGTAAATTCTCTCCATTGGATAGTTTACCATTAGGTATTTCGCGAGTTTATAGAAACCGGGCATTAGAGGCATAATTTTCTCCTTTTAATTGATATCATCTACCGTTAAAAGCTTTCTTTTTACCTTCGACTATCTAAAAACATGTCCCCCCTCTGTAAAACGTTGTTTCAATTGGTTACAACATTTTGCCGCAAGACCATAGATAAGGATTATAATTGTAGGTCTAGGTACATACAAGTGTACTTTGATTGTATTTTTACATCATTATTTACTTGTAGTAACTTTCTGTCAACATCTCTGGGCTGGAAATGTACTAATGTGGTTTTTTCCAGTATTTTGTAATTTTATCTATAATCTAGGAATGTGAGTTAAGGGGAAATGGGATTGATTTTTCCATGCTAGTTAGTGAATGCTTATTTAACGACGTGGATGTACTGCTACTTAGGCCTGTGACCGTCGCCGGTGTGCCGGAATTTTGTCCCGCAGGAGTTCTTTTACATGCCAGTAAATCTATTGACCTGGTCTTGTCACATTTATGCACACATAAATGCCACCGACCTAGGCCGGGATCGAACTCGCAACCTTAGGCACAGAAAGCAAGCGCGATTTTTCTATGAAAATTGTAATTTTTTTAAAAGCATTATAGCTAAACGATCCACATCTCTAAAAATAAAGATTTATAAGACAGTTATCCTGCCGGTTGTATTATATGGATATGAGACATGGCCCCTTACATAATCTGAGTGTGTTCGAAAACAGGGGGTTTAGGAAAATATTTGGGCTTGAGAGAGATGAAAACTGCATAACGACGAGCTTCATAACCTGTAGTCTTCACCGGATATAGTAAGGGTAATTAAATCACGGAGAATGAAATGGGGGAGGAAAGACATATCTCAAAAATACTGTCTGGGAGGCCCGAAGGGAAAATACCACTTGGAAGACCTAGACGTAGGTGGGAGGGCAATATTAGGATATGTTTAAGGGAACTAGGATTTACGAGGGATGGTTGGATGAAGTTAGCACAGAATAGGGTTGAATGGCGGGCTCAGGTGAGCGCGGCAATGAACCTTCGGGTTCCATAAAATAGATAATACTCCTTTAGCTTGCTGAGGAATTGTCTATTGCCATTGAGTAAGTAAGTAAGTATAGCTAAACGATAATATATGGTAGTCTAAATTGATGGACTCAAGTCCGATACGGTGTCAGATAATTAAAAAAAAATCCCTAAGCTGAGCTCCCCCAAGAGCGAAGCTAATAACATTATTTATATATTACATTGCAGGATAGTTCTTCAATTGTCTTGTCCCTTGTAGCTTCCGTAGCGACGACAAAAAAAAAAAAAAAAAAAAAAAAAAAAAATAAATAAATAAATAAATAAATAAATAAATAAATAAATAAATAAAAAACTGTAAACATATTATTTCCTTTCAGGAATACAGCCATCGTCAGGATATTTGTTAAAATTGGTTCTGCTACTTATATAATTCCAACTCATTATATTGACAATAAACAACTGGCGCCATACAGTCGATCTCATGAATATCGGAACTATTAAGATGACGATCGCTCAGAAAGCTAAACTTTGTACTCTTTCATAGAAACATGTGTTATCGTTATTCTTCTGTTTACTGTGACGAGAATCTGAAAGTCAGTTGGCCTTGGCCATGGCCCGTACTAATAAGAAACATATCGCACTAGAATAAGGTGGAATGTTCTTGAATGTTCAGGTGAGTTGGATGATGCAATAACAGGTGTGGCTGTCGCCATCCTGACTGTCAAAACAAACCCAACCAAAACAATCTCATGTCCTTCAAGACAAGTGGCATTAACACAAGCCATCCAGACCAAATAAACTTATATATGTGGCTATACAGCTTTAAAAGTTCATGGACTTAAAATTTGAATTTTCCATTCCTAGGCAGTACTTAAGGTTATTTATTATTATTATTATTATTATTATTATTATTATTATTATTATTATTATTATCATCATCATCTTCATCATCACCATCATCAAAAACATTATTACTTACCTACTTACTAACGAAATGTCAATGGCAATAGACATTACTAAGCAAGCTAAAGGAATATTATACATTTTATGAAACCGGAGGTTCATTGCCGCATGAGCCCGCCATTCAACCTAATTCAGTGCTAACTCTATTCAATCATCCCTCGCAAATCCAACTTCCCTTAAATCTATCCTAATATTGTCCTCCACTTACGTCTAGGTCTTTCAAGGGGAATTTTCCCTTTGGGTCTCCCAGTCAATACTTTTGAGATATGTCTTTCTTCCCCCATGCGCGCAACATGTCCAGCCCATCTCATCCTCCGTGATTTAATTACCCTTACTATATCCGGTGAAGAGTAAGGTTATGAAGCAGTTTTATCTAGTCCCCATTTACATCTCTCTTAGGCCCAAACATTTTCCAGATAGTGCCAAAAAAAGGACTCTCCCGGAAAAAGTGGACGAATGGACACCCTATAACAGCGTTTCTCAACCTTTTTGAACCCGAGGACCTCTAAAACGTCAAAAAAATTTACGGACCGCTAATTTTAATCCCACTTTTAAAAGAAGGCCTATTTTCTTAATATTTGGGGCATTAATTATAGGTAATTATAACGAAATATGTGAAAAAATTTTACTTCTTTACTTTCCACTTTCTTTATGATATATTTTTTAATTATGTCTACGGACCATCTGCACCATCTTCGCGGACCACCAGTGGTCCGCGGACCATAGATTGAGAAACGCTGCCCTATATCATTGGAACCCGACGAATTTATCTCGGGGTGGGTTTAGGAAATTCAAGTTTCAATGTCCTTAGCATGAAATGGAAATGGAGGAAAAAACACTATCGAAAAATTAAATTGTCTCTTCGTATTAATTTTGGCTCTTAAAGTTTTACGGAAAAATCTACCTAGTTATAGTGAATTTACGAATTAACTGATAAGAAAATTACTTTTAAAATACTGGCCTCAGAGGGGAAATAAAGCTTTACGACTGTCTTAGCTCTTGAGAAACTGTGCGTGCCTGTAATATATGAGTACTTATTACAAAAGAAACAAAAGGCAAACGCGGCAGGTTTTGCCAAGTCATGCTAGTGAACCGATTAATAAAAGACAAGGTTTCCGCACACCTGACCTTGCGCGGTATGTCTGGCCCTTTGTCTGTAACATCTAATTGCTAGGATCGTAATTGTTTTGTAAAATAAAACGGCTGACTTAAGCGTTTTTATTATTTTTTATGTTTTAAATTTCAGCTGTGGTTTTTTACTCCTTTCAGCTACGAGGCCATATGAGGAGTTCGGGATGTGTCTCTATACAGTAGGCCATGAAACTATTGATTGAAATTATTTCTAATATTGGTGTATTTTTATGGAGTAAATTTCAACCGATATTAATTTAAATATTGGTTATTTTTGTCTAGAAGCTTCTCATAAATATCTTATTTTTAACTCTTAATTGCTTTAATCAATTTGTCACAGAATATGTAAACCCATGGCGGACGGCATAGAAAACAGTTCACACAATGATTAAGCCCAAAAACGATATACATATATTTTTTTTTAAATTCAGCTGTATTAATACTCCTTTTAGCTACGAGGCCATATCAGGAGTTAGGGTCTATGTCTATACAGTAGGGTAGGCCATGGAACTATTGATTGTCAATTGTTTCAATTATATTGGTGTATTTTTATGGAGTAAATTTCAACTGATATTAATGTAAGTGGATATGATACAAGATGAAATGGTGAGGACGATTCATGGTATGTAAATATCTAATTCGGCATTTGCCTTTACGACTGGGCTAAACCATGGGGAAAAAATCACGTTAAATTAGCTAGCCACAGGATCTGAACCTGGGACCTCTCGAATGCGAGTCCAAGACGTTACCATCTTGGCCACTTCACTCGGTAACAAGGTTTTGTTCTAAACTCTATTGTGCTAATTAAAGGGTTTTTAGTTTTCCTGTAAAATTTTATTCCAAAGACTTAAGAGATTTCGCACTTTAGCTCATTTTGTTGTTGTTAGTAATGAAAATTGTTAGAGAATCTTAGTGTGTCTTTTGAGATACAGGCATTTCCCAACAGGTTGGTAATATTCCAAGTTTCAAAATTCTGCATTTCTTGAGGTTCTATTTCGTAAACCTAGAAAACGCATGCAATATGCAATCTGCAGTTTTAATGTGGTTGCACAGCTGATTAAAAAAAGCTTATGGAGGATGTAGGTGTAGCCAAGGCCACACAAGTTACAGTGCAGCTTCCATTGTTACACAGATGGCCGTGAAGTATGAAACAAAGGAATAATGAACCTGCTATAAATCTAAACTGAATAGATAAGGCCAATCTCGGAGAATCCTTCTATTGAGACATTTAAATCAACTTAGACCCTGTGAATTCTTGAAGCCTATTACACTTTTTGAAGTGAAACTTCTTTAGCCGCGCTAGGAGTAAATCGAGAGCTAACCAAAACTTGCGTTAAGAACAAAATCGTCACGAAATTGGTGGGATGTGACGAAACGGACTGCACATATAACAATCAACTCAGTGATTAGGCTTATCCAAAATTAAAAAATCCAAAAATCCATAATTAAAAATCTAAAAATCCAAAATTGAAAAATCCAAATAACAAAAATTAAAAAAAAACAAAAAATAAAAAATTAAAAAATCTAAAGAACCAAAATTTAAAAAAATCAAAATTAAAAAATCCAAAAATTAAAAAAAATTACGGGAGCGCGCGGGAGAAAAATATCAGGCATTGAGTGGGGGCTATTACTGCTTCGAGCTAGTGGCGTGGTGAGCCCTTCACCATTGTAAAAATAAAAAAAATTAAAAAATCCATAAATCCAAAATTTAAAAAATCTAAAAATCCAAGATTAAAAAATTGAAAATCAAAAAAAAATTTAAAGATAAAAAATTTTAAAATTAAAAAATCCAAAATTTAAAATTAAAAAAATCCAAAATTTAAAACAAGTTTTACTTTCTGTCGCAAGGCGTTCCACGCACAATTTTTTAAAAAATAGCATATTAGTTAGTGGTATTTGTAATAGGGCCATGGAGTTGGCCAGACTTTTACGCCAGAGTGTGCCTAAGATTAGGTCTGTTCCTGAAGCTAATTCATGTACTGTCAGATACCACGACGCTTGTACACATTGTGAGTGTAGGCCTATATGTCGTGCAGCGAAACTGAGAATGTGTACAAAAATGAGTTTTAATAGAAAAAGTGATTACAGAAAGCACCAAATGAAACTTAAAAAGGAATTTTAAAGAAAATTGTTTTAAGAGACAAAAAATGCAAAAATAGTCCTAAGAAATATGTATAAAAAGGCTGATTTTGGCATAAAACATGCAAACACATAAGGAGCTACCGTATGATCCTGTGTTAGAAGAAGAAAATATGAAATTACATCAAAATCAGCCCTAGCAATTACTATAAATATTGTGTTCGTATCATAACATTTTCTCTTAATTGTGTGTATTATTTCATTACGTCATATATTCGGTAACCAGTTGAACTCAATTATCCTAACTCTAACTATCGAGTTTATAGCTTTCACAGTGGCGGACACAGAATTTTCATTCGGAGAGGGATTTTAGAAGAAGAAGAAGAAGAAAGAAAGAAAGAAAGAAAGAAAGAAAGAAAGAAAGAAAGAAAGAAACTATCCGGATCATGGGCGTAACCAGGCCGACTATATGGGGGGGGGGTTATAACATCCCCGGGGTCTCCCTGGGAGAGGGGGGTCCGGGGGCCCTCCCCCGGAAAATTTTAAAAATTAAGATGCAAAATAACGAGTTTTAAGCTTCCGGGGGTCCTCTCCCGGAAAATTTTAAAAATTAAGACGCAAAATAACGAGATTTAAGCTTCCGGGGGTCCTCCCCCGGAAAATTTAAAAAATTAAGACGCCAAATAACGAGTTTTAAGCTTCCCACGCTTTATACTTGTATTAAGTAACTTATGGGCAGACTTTAAAAAATCATACAATTTTCCTTTTTTTAATCAATGGGGGGGTGGGTTCAAACCCCCAAAACCCCCCCTCGGTACGCCTATGATCCGGATAGCTTTCACAGTGGCGGTCACAGAATTTTCATTCGGGGAGGGATTTTAGAAGAAGAAGAAAGAAAGAAAAAAAGTTCACTTATATTTGTAATGAGTAGGGGACGGATTTCTATGACATGTCATATTTTTCCCCTTTGCATTATTTCAGGTTTCCGACTAATCTAAACCCGACTCCAAGCATCCTGGTGAAAATGGAACGGCTTTTATTGTGCATATAACCATAGGCGTACCGAGGGGGGGGGGTTTGGGGGTTTGAACCCCCCCCCCCCCCATTGATTAAAAAACGGAAAATTGTATAATTTTTTTAAGTCTGTCCATAAATTACTTAATATAAATATAAAGCGTGGGAAGCTTAAAACTCGTTATTTTGCGTCTTGATTTTTAAAATTTTCCGAGGGAGGACCCCCCGGAAGCTTAAAACTCGTTATTTTGCATCTTAATTTTTAAAAATTTCCGGGGAAGGATCCCCGGACCCCTCTCTCCCTGGGGGGTATTCCATACCCCGCGGATGTTATAACCCCCCCCATATGGTCGGCCTGGTTACGCCTATGCATATAACTGCATATTTATGAAATTTTAAACTGTTGTAGCATATTTAGTATGAACATGCATATTTAGGTCATATTTTTGACATATTTGTGTGCATATTAAAGAAATTTTGAAGATTCATATCACATTTTGTAAATTTTACATTATAATGATACTTTTTGAGAACTTACAGATATTTTAAATAATTGACATTAGGCCTATATTTTAATAAAATGAATTTTAATGAAACTTAAAAAAATATACAGAATGTGTAAGTGGTAAAGTCATATTTTAAATTTTATTGGTCATATTTTAATGTTTTTAGGTCATAAATGCATGCATATATCCTACTCTTTAGGTCATAGAAATCCGCCCCCTAGTAATGAGTTTAACTGTAGTTTTGAATAAATGTGAAACGTGGCCACATTACAGGAGGAACACAAGTTAGAAGCATTTGAAAATAAAGTTTTAAGGAAAATATTTGTACCAAAAAGAATGGGATGTCAGGGGAATGGAGAAAGCTCTACAACGATAAACTTTACAATCTGTATCGTTCTCCTAATACCGTGAGATTAATTAAATGCATGTGGTTAGTAAGGGGCGAATATGTTGATCGAATGGGGGGTGGAAAATGGCATTTAACAAAATTTTAATGGGAAGACGAGAAGGAAAATGACCATTAGAGAGACCGAGACGAATATGGGATGATAATGTTAGGATATATCTAAGAACGACTAAACTGTAGAAATTCGATCTGGGCCCTATTTCATAAAAGTTACAATTTTACAGGTGACAGGTGACATAAAATTGTCTTACAGGTTTACATTTTGACAATTGTGTTTTTCATAAAAGCTGACAACTTTACATAAATGTCATGACAATTTTGTAGATTTGTATGACAATTTTACATATTGTTGTTTCTCAAAACTTTTGAGTTTACAGGTAAAAGTCTGACAAATATGTCAAATCTTAGGATACCTATCATTTATGAAACATTAATTTTTGCTGACATATTTACAAATTTACAAAAAATGTAGAATTGTCATTACAAAAGTGACAGGCAATCTTTCATATGTAGGACTACAGAGTAGGTTATGTAAATGTGTGGCATAACTTGGCAAACTTTCTTGTGATTTAAACTTTGTTAATAAACTTGCTAAATTGTCTTGTTAATAATGAACACTAGTAGTAGTGAAAGTGGTGAAGAAATAGACATGAAACCACCCAGTGTTTTTAGGCAATGGATTACCCTAACTTTCAATTTCAGTGACTTTCTATTAAAAGAGAAATATAATTCAATTATTTTCGATAGTAATAATCGATTGCTTAAGTATCATATTCGATGTTGAGACATGTATGTGAGAGCCATCTACAGTGTACCAAAGTAATCTTTAGGTTTGACATAAAAATGTCGCGTTTATGAAATGGGTTCTTTTAGTCTGACAATTTACATTAATTTGCCTGTAATGTAAGGAAAAGTTGTAATATTTATGAAAAATACAATTGTCGTGACATATGGACAAATTTGTCAGACTTGACATAATTGTCTTATTTGTCACACCTGTAGAGTTTTATGAAATAGGGCCCTGGACACAGTAGTATTTTCTGTATTATAAAGTCCACTATCCTCATAAACTATGCAATTTAAATGTTTCCGAAAACGGATATAAAAAGGTGCGTAAAATTTGCCGTCTTGATTCACATTTATTCTTTTTACTTTATTTTTTCAACTTTCGGGGGGGGGGGAGGATATATCCCCTCGATCCCCCCCTCTGCGTCCGCCACGGCGCTTCGAGGCCGTATTCAAGTTTTTCTTCTTCTTCTTTTTTTTTTCAGCAGCGAACTTTGGGAAACCCTCTTTCAGGGCCGATTATTTGCGAAAAAGCAAAACTTTTAGCCGACAAAATAAGGTTTCTTAAATTGCAAGTTTTAAGGTTTCAAATACTATGAATAAAATGTTTTCTTCAATCACTCTTGACTTTAATATTGGATGTTAAAAAGTTCCCTTTTTTTGTGTCACCTTATAGACAGTTTATCAGCAAAACAACTAACTCTGACCGAAATGTTCAAGATGTAATGGTTTATGTAAGTACAATACTGTACAATTTAGATTTTTTAAAAAGAAATTGTCTTTTTCATGTTTTATCTAATTTTCCGGATATTTGGTCTTCCGGTTCAGGTCCTGTCCTAATTAATCCGGATAATTTAGATTTCTACTGTATATTGTCGAGTATTGAATAGACTAAATAAAGAATAACGAAATCAAGTCAGAGTCCGTCGTTCAGAAAAGACCGCAGTGTGGCCATCTATCCGTTGCAAAAGGAAATACGCGAACAGAATAGTTCATACTTCCACCGTGACAGCACTGAATGGAAGCATTGAACGGTGGATTCGTTTTTCAGGCATGATCTTGCACTAAGCATTAGATTAGCTTAGAATGAGCTTATTTCGGCCATCAAACAAAATTATATTGGACAGATCATGAAGTTAGAAATGTACTGTGTTTAATTATAAAACTTAAAGTTAAATTAAGGGGGTAATGGGTAGAAATTCTACTTTCTACATTCTTAAAGCTAGTCTTGTTGCTCGTACTGAAGGTGCGATGGACGATTTTGAGAAGAAGGTTCATTTCTGTCAGAATATTAAGTGCCAGAATGGGACGTTATGAGATGTGTGGAAGACGTAAAATGTCTGTCTGTCTGTCTGTACGCGCGATAACTCAAATACGCTTTATCGGATTTTTCATGAAACTTGGTATACGCATTTATAAAGTCCACGGGACGAAGCCTATTGATATTGGATCAAATCGGTTGACCGGTACTGGAGTAATGCCAAATTTAGTGCCTATTTTATGGTAATATATTAGACAGAAGTTATTAAATGCAAATCAGTGCTCATGGCAACATATTGTTTTACAGTGTTCAATTATACGGCTTTGGAAGTTGGAATAGTTAGCTTTGACAAATAACACAACCCACATATTCCTTCACATATGCTTATCAAACTAGACCATTGTTCTTCCGTAAGCCCTGCTTAATGAATCGATCTGGAGCTTAAATCGGAGATCTCTAACAAAAATAACTTATTCTCTGCATATCGTAATTGCAATTATCACTGATTAAACAAAAGCATTCTGGCACTTTGTTACATCATTTGTTTATTTATTAGAAAATTAATATTGAAACATTTTCTTATTTTCAAATGATATGTCGTGAAATACATCAGTCAAAATGCCCGGTATTTCAAAATAGGACCAATGAAATACTTAGAAAATAACACGCAATAGTTTTCTTCAAATCGAGCAAGAAGTTTCTATGTCTCAAATTTAAAACAAATTAATGATCACCACATTTTTTTTATTGCAAAACTGTTGCCCTAAAAAAAACACTTGCGCTGTTTTGTTAGTCATATCCTGTACAGTAAAAATTTCAGATTCCTTGCATTAAATTTGTAAAACCCATTTAGTTCTTAATATAAAATTATATTCTGAAGGCAGTTTAATTTTGACAAAAACTGCTTATTTCATCAGTAAGATATAAACATCTGCATTTAATATCGCGTAATGGCAGAGATTTAAAAGTGCCTGATAGAAAATTGCAGATACATTAAATGCGCTTAAGATGCACAAGACTCAATTTCTCACTTAATATACAAACTCAAGCCGGACTGCGTAGAAAACAGTTAACACAATGATAAGTAGGGCCCGGATTTTTATGTGCTAAAAAACTTAAAAATATTTATTTATTACGTGCTAAAAATGTTTAAAATATGTGCTAAAACGTAAAAAAATATTTTTTCTGAAAAAGAAACAAAAACACCAGAATGTGTATTGAAACTCGCCAATTGCAGCTAAACATTAGATGTAAAATGCTGACTGGAGTTGCAGTGCACAACAAATGTCATCTCCAGATTATGGATCACAAATCCTGGCCTATTATCCGAGAATAATGCCTTATATTGAGAAAAGGAACGTTCTACATCACACGATGTTAACCTTGCATATTTGAAGATCACTAACACACACACGATCAAGTTCACTTATGTTTTGGCCTTCCAAAACTTGAGCGACTTTGCAGAGGGTTTGGTAGCCACCATTTTTCTCAAACATACCTTTAAATTTTGTTCTTAGAACTTCTATTTTTGAACTTGAGATAGTGTTAAGTTGCCTTTCAATTGTATTTCTTTAACTTAATTACGCAATGTTGAGATTGGGTTCTGTTCTTCCCCGATATGCAAGTGCAAGTGAAGCATTTGTGTTGAATTCTTTCGAGATACAAATTTTTGTTGTAAAATGTTAAAAGAGAATGAGGAAAAGTACTAAAATATTTATTTAGGGAGAATATATCGAAAATTCATATAACTTTTTTTGTAAAACATGTATTTTTATGTAAAATAAAATTTGGAATTTGCTCTTTTCGGACCTTGATAATATGACCAACAGGAGAAAAAATTACATAAAATATCCGGAAAAGTACTAAATACGAAAATATTTATTCATATAACTTTTTTTGTAAAACATGTATTTTTATGTAAAATAAAATTTAGAATTTGCTGTTTTCGGACCTTGATATGACCATCAGGAAAAAAAAAATTACATAAAATATCCGGAAAAGTACTAAAATATGTATTTATGGAGAAAATATCGAAAATATTTATTCATATAACTTTTTTTTGTAAAACGTGTATTTTTATGTAAAATAAAATTTAGCATTTGCTGTTTTCGGACCTTGATATGAGCATCAGGGGAAAAAAATAGATAAGAAATCCGGAAAAGTACTAAAATATGTATTTATGGAGAAAATATCGAAAATATTTATTCACATAACTTTTTTTGTAAAATATGTTTTTTTTATGTGAAATAAAATTTGGAATTTGGGTTTGCCGGACCTCAATTTGGATATAAAACTTTGTTTTAGGAATGTACGCATCAGAAAAAAAAATTTTTTACATACAAATCCGGGCCGTATGATGAGCCCACAAATGATGTCTTGTTAATTTTGTTACAAAGTAGCTTAAAAGACCCGGCGTCGCCCGGGTTTTGTATTTTGCATGTAATTCAAAATTAAATTATGAATGACTTTTGATGTTCAAGCTGTAAGTCCTTAATGTATATAGTTATCTAGAGGTTGAAGCGAAGAAGAACGACTTATCACACTCAAACTATTCCCTCAGAAAGCCTAGATGAATTTATGTCGCTCATAGAGAACTTACAATTTTGCAACACATTGCTTTTCCACACCATGCCTCGTAAGAGTTGAAATAAGAAACAGAAATTCCGGTAACATAACATTTTGCTGTATGGGGTATTTTATTTCCCACTTTCTTGTTGACTACAACCATTTCAGGGCTAGAATCAAAAGAAAATCAGTACCATTTTCTCACGTTCTTCCCCAAAATCTGAGACATAAATATTTACTGCGCACATAGAACTAAAAATGTTTCATCCTATTTTGTCTATTTTTAAATGCTTCCAATAAATATCCACATTTTTCTCAACTAATACAAAGCCTACAGCAATGGATAATGTATCAGTGGATAGGATTTTTTTTTACCGACATTTCATACAGCTTACTCGTTGGCATAAACTCAAGCTGAGACAATAGAAAACGCTCTCCCCACATTACCCATTTATTCTATATGAAAACGTGAAGTGAGAAAATGGATATCGTCCATGCTTAGGGCAGAGAAAGCTATCTGATATTATTTTATTTACTCCATTATTTATTTAGAAAATGAATTAAACATTCACCCTAAAGCCCGGACCTCGCTCCCAGTGATTTCCATCTTTTCCTACAACTCACGAAATGTTACTTTTTTAGATAATATTTTTCTATTTATACACGATGCATTTGGCTATTAAATTTCTAACCATTGAATACATTTATGACCTTTACTCTTCATCGGATATAGCAAGGGTAATTAAATCACGGAGGATGAAATGGGCTGGACATGGGGGAGGAAAGACATATCTAAAAAGTTGTTGACTCGGGACACCCGAAGGGAAAAGACCACGCAGAAGACCTAGACGTAGGTGGGAGGACAATCTCGGAATGGATTTAAGGGAAGTAGGATTTGCTAGGGATGATTGGATGGTGTTAGCACTGAATAGGGTTGAATGGCGGACTCGGGTGAGCGCGGCAATGAACCTTCGGGTTCCATAAATGAATAGATACTATTCCTTGGTTAGTTTAGTTAGTATCATATTCCTTAAAATTAATATTTGGGCCTAAGAGAGATGAAAACTGCATAACGACGAGCTTCATAACCTGTACTCTTCACCGGATATAGTAAGGGTAATTAAATCACGGAGGATGATTTGGGGGAAGAAAGACATATCTCAAAAGTATTGACGGGGAGACACGATGGGAAAAGACCACTTGGAAGACCTAGCCATATATGGGAGGACAATATTAGAATAGATTTAAGTAAGGGAAGTAGGATTCGAAAGGGATGGTTGGATGGAGTTAGCACAGAATAGGGTTCAATGGTGGGCTTAGGTAAGCGCGGCAATGAACCTTCGGGTCCCATAAAATACTCGTAGATAATATTCCTTCAGCTTGCTGAGGAATTGTCTATTGCCACTGAGTACGTGAGTAAGTGTACATAATATATCCTATAGGATCCACAAGTGATTACTCTAAATTCACAATAAAATAAAATCAGGTAAACTGATATAGTAAACTGCTAGATCGAGTTAATAGGCCATGTTTAAGAAACTATTGAGTTTTAGGCCACGGTTTCTTGAGAAAATTTGATAAGCATATATGTGAAGGACTAAGTGGGATAACTAGAATATTAACAGAACGAATTTACTAACAAATGCCTCACATCTAAAGCACGGTGTGATATAATACATTTACAAACATCTGACTGCTTTTTTAGTCAAGGCCCTCAGTGTTTAGCAACGCGGCTTTGTAGTAAAGTGACGATTTCCCAATTAAAAAGCAAGTGACCTTTAGTTAGTCGTTACTCCGGTACTGGTCAACCGATTTGGTTAATAATCAACAGGCTTCTTCCCGTGGATAAATCGTATTTGAGTTATCGCGCAAACAGACACACGGGCAGACATTATCCCGCCCCCACACCATTCCGGCACTTAATAATGGAAGGAAATAGTTTGAAAGAAAATTTAAAATGCATGTAAAATTGCAGAATCAAGTTGGATGTGCCTTCATATCCTTCCTAAATGGCCAGGAAATCCACTCACAGATGAATCGACATTCACCAGAATGCTCAATAGTACAAGCCGAATTATTCGCAATTAAAGAGGCTATAATTTGGGCCAAACTTTATGATTCTAGCTGCTGTTTATATAGTGATTCCCAGACGGCACTGAAGTGTATAAACAATAGAAATAATCTAAATCCGATGGCAGTGGAAATTAGGAATGTTTTACTATCATACACACGACATATTTGCTTAACATGGGTGAGAGGCCATCATGGAGTTGCCGGTAACGAGAGAGCCGAAAGCTGCTGCCAAATCAGCCGCAGTTCCTAGTCTAAATTATAGCTACTCTCTTTGTCCTTACTCTTATGCACGAAGAAAGATGTGGGATCTCATTAAGACTAGGTGGAACAATCAGTGGCTATCTAGTGTTAAAGGAACAGTTACAAAAGAATTATTTTTTCCAAATATTTAAACCCGACTTCAAAGCAATATTGAACCTGAATTTGTATTAACCCAATTCTTGTCAGGTCATGGAATTTTTGGCTCTTACTTTGAAAGGTTTAATATTAAAAGGGAGAATGGTTATTTATGTATTTGTAAAGAAAACCAGACCGTAGAACATCTACTTTTTGATTGCCCACTCTTTGAAAGGAAAAGATTTTCTTTAACAGGACACTTAAACTATTGTGGTGTTAAATATGATAAACCATTCTTAAAATTTTTTAGCAAGGATTGTTGTTGTAGAGAATTCCACTATTTCATATTTAAAAGTTTACGATAATTTTATTTAAACTTTAGCAAAACAGGCTACTCTAGTATACAAGTTAACAGGTATATTATAAAATTGTAATTGACATAAAACTATAGCCCTAATGTACCTTATGGTGAAATAGGGCTAAATGAAATTGTATATTAAATAAATAAATAAAAATTGCAGAATAGGGTGCATGGAATAAACTGTGGGAATCATCACTTTGTTAACTGTTTTCTTTGCGGTCCGCAGGTAACTTTTAATGAGAAATCGAGTCTCACGCATTTAAGGGTCCGCTAATTGTTTATATCCCTTTGAGCAAATTGTTTCTAAATCATCTAATCCTATTTATAAATTTAAAATGAGGTGATGGAAACTGTACAATCAATGCACGAGCACGGGAGAATGTGTGGTCCCCGTGGCGTGCATTAAGATTTATTCATTCCAAGGCACGTAGGCTGGAAACTTCTGAGATGTCGTGACTTTGGAACCGAATGCAAGAATAGCAGAGAGGAGGCATGGGGAGAAATTATCCTTGCGTGTCCAGGTTTTGTTTTTTCTTACGGTGCAACTCAAATCGATTTCTGTCGCGACCTCATAGACAAATGACCAAAAATAATTTTGCTCGTTAAAAATGGACGGAGGCCGGAATGTCTCCATTGCGTTTTCCATTCCGAATTCATCCACATGACCCGAAGAAAATAATGTTCTGAAGAAAACTTATCTTCAGAGGCGTAGTGATTGTAATTTTTTTGAAGAAGGGGACAATAGGGGACAAATATATAAATTCGGATATTATTAATAAAAAAAGGGCCCAGAACTGAACCTTGTGGTTCCTCAGTGCTTGAAAAAAAAGTTGCGGCAAATCGCAGTAAAAAATTGAATTGTTTTTTCAAGTTATTTTCTTGAATCATATGTTTTCTATAAAAATACAATAACAACAACAACAACAAAAATAATAATAATAAAAAGATCAACAGACGTCATAATAATAAAAATGAGGCATAATGAGTGTGTGAACAAGTGTCCTCCAGAACTAAACGGCAAGTAGTTTCTATACCATACAAAGTTTGCAGCTTTGCAAATGTTGCTTTGCAAATATTAGCGACTTGATTACAGTCCCAATACATGCATGCAGAGATATTTAACGGTATTACTAAATGCATTTATAGAAACATTTCAGGGGGGACATAAGCTTTCGATGCTGAAAAATAGGTGAAGTTTCATTATGTTTTTTCTCAGCAATGAATTGTTCTGTAGCCTTGTAATCTGGCATGCTCTATATTGACTAGTTTTACAAATCATAATTAATTTAACTATTATAGTTAAGGGGCAATTATCATTACACCTTTCTTCTGAAGTCCCTGGATTTAATTCTTGTCATTTTCAGAATAATATGTTGTAAAAAAAATAGACGGTAGTTCAAGAATGCCGCAACGGGAACCTTTTGTCTATGGCAATACTGGGAACGGGCCGCGATCTTCATTTGTTCGAGCAAAGCCTTCTTGATATGGACTGTTTTCAGCATGACGGATTGTTTAGCTCAAGATAAAATGTGAGCACTATACCAGTTTTTCAAACAAGTCATTTCATAGTAATCGGACCGTATCCCACAGTACTTTCCTTGCTTACAGATAACTCAATGTGTTGAAGGACAAACGTAGCTTTTCTTGTCCTGTAGCTTAATTATGCTAATTTATCAACAGTAAATTTGGGTGAATGTCATTATAGATTATAATTATCTTAAGCGTGACACCTAACTTTTGGCGACTTATATTGGACAATTAGACTAACTAAGTTAGAGAAAAAAATACACATACCTGGTGATTAAGTCCGTTTTATGGGCTGTGAAGTTTTTTTTTTTACCATTAATAGCTATTTACGTATCAAGTACGCAAAATAATGCTTTAACGGAAGAATGAGGCGTAAGCCGAGGCTGAAATACTGGATGAGCCAATTAAGGGGAGATGGTAGTTAACGTTAGCAAAATGATAGAAAATATAGCGAATGTTCAAGAAGCCATAACTCAGGTGTTAACAGTCAGATTTAGTTGAATTTTTTTATGGTTTGCAAGTGCACTCTGTAATTTAAAATAAGCAGAGAATGGTTGTTCTAGAACTCACTGTTTGGTAGGAAAGAATTCTTTATCACATAGGTGATAATTTAGTTTTACAGTTACATCCCTTGACATAGGTACGCTTTATTCAATTTCTGTAGCTTAGATTTTTGTGAAACTTTGGGAACTTACTAACAATAGGTTCTACCTTTTACCCTAGCACAATCAGTCTAATGTGTACAATATTACTGCATGAAAACTGTATGAAAACTTCACGACTAAAAAAAAAAAATCCTTTTTTAAAAAATAAAAATGGTTGAAAATTCTGTATAGTCAAGACTTTTGCCATAATTCTGCTAAGGGAGATTTGTCATCCATCTATAATGAATTCCTGAAAGTTTCATTATTTTAGTATGAATAGCTTTCCAGAAAATGGTACCTGAAGTAAAAAAATTGTAATTTTACAGGAGAGCGAAAAGAAAATGACATACGCGTACAGTACATGTTCTAACCTTATGGTATTTTATCCATCCAGGTCGCTCTGCTTGGCTTAATAATAACGCAACATTTAAGACCTATATATCAAAATGTTCAGAAAACTCTGCTCTATTACATGATCCTAAGAAAAAGGATCGATTTTTTGACACTGATGACTACCATCTCCCCTTAAAGCTTTTGCGTAGATGGTTCATAAAATATTTTTTTTAGTAAAAGCTCTGTAAATTACACGAAATGAAATAAAGTATAATTAATTATAAAAGGCATAGTCAGCCATTTGCTTACGTCATATTCTCACAGCCGCCTGAATCCTATGCAATAAGCCAATACGAAATCTGGATGTAGATGGCAGTGCGGGTTTCTTATGAATAATATAGATATGTTATCTTAGGCCTATATCTTTTGTTATATTATTAAATGTTTTGTATAAAAGACTGGTAAAGTTTCTGATTTAACGTAAAGAAACCATGTTGACTTATTTTTGTTTTTTATAGTCAAGTATTTTGTTTCAAACCCTGTTTCTACAAATGTAGAAATAAAAGAATTGACAAGTATAGAGGAGGTGATAATAGAAACCTTAGTATAAACTGATTAAAAAAGATATGGACATGTAAGTAGGACGAAGGATGGAATATACCCAAAGAAATGATGCGATGGGAACTAGCCGGAAGAAACAAAAAAGGACGACAAAGCAAAAATTGGATGAACTGAGTGAAAAAAAGAATAGCCCTGGAGACGCTTGAAGAGTAATGTAATGTAATGTATTAAAAAGATTTCTCACTCAAATTATGTACCCGTGCCGGACTGCATAGAAAACTATTAGACTCTTGGTTTACATTAATTAAAATTGCATTCGATTTTTTAAAGAGAATTTTGGAGAGAGATTTGGAAAAAAAAAAGAATTATGAAGGCCATGGATTAGTCTTCGGTGTTAGCGGTAGTTTATCATCCAGAGGTAAAGCTGTTTAAAAATCTGAAGCTTGAGAAGTAACATCTTACTATGTATTTTAAAAGATACTAGCTTAAAAGGCCCGGCGTCGCTCGGGTTTTGTATTTTGTAAATTCGAAAATAAATTATGAAGGACTTTCGATTTTCAAACTCTAGGTCTTTATATAGGTACTAGCTTAAAAGACCCGGCGTCGCCCGGGTTTTGTATTTTGTAATTGGAAATTAGCTTATGAAGGATTTTCAATTTTAAATTCTAGGTCCTTATATAAGCATTTATAATTTGAAATAGGAAGAACGACTTATTACACTCAAACTATTCCCTCAGAAAACGCTTGATATAGTTTTTTATGCCTCATAGAGGATGTAGAATTCTGCATGGCTTCGCTTGTACACAGCAAGCCTGGTAAGGGTTCAAATAAGAAGAAACAGAAATTCCTGTAACATAAAATTGTAATATCGAGGCGGGAAATTTCCCACTCTTATGTTACCATAAAGCCGTTTTGGGGATGAAATTAAACAGAAAGCAATATCACTTTCATACTTCTCTCTCCAAAAACCTGCGATATAATAATATACCATATTACCATACCTCGTTTTGTTTTCTCTATGTCCAGGGTAGAGAAAGTTATGTGATTCCATTATTTTAGTGGATTTCATTCTGTAATATTTATTTATAACATGAATTATTTTGATAACTTCTCTTATTTGTCAAAAGTGCATTTCATTTGTTTTTTCCAAGCCCATCTGATACCATTTGGCAACAATATATTCTGTGATTTGGAATTGATAATTCTATGTAAGAAGGGATTAAGTATTTTCAAAAACATTTAATTTTTGGCATTTAGAATCAGAATTTTTCAAAATCCTTTCTTAGTGAGCACCTACATTATGAAACGAAGGTACTGTCAAAATTCCAAGTCTCTACCTGTTATAGTTTAGGCTGTACGTTGATTCCTATCATTGAGTCAGTCATTCATTCAGTCAGTCAGGACAAAGCCTTTTATATATATACTAGCTTAAAAGACCCGGCGTCGCCCGGGTTTTGTATTTTGTAATTGGAAATTAACTTATGAAGGATTTTCAATTTTAAATTCTAGGTCCTTATATAGGCATTTATAATTTGAAATAGGAAGAACGACTTATTACACTCAAACTATTCCCTCAGAAAACGCTTGATATAATTTTTTATGGCTCATAGAGGATCTAGAATTTTGCATCCCATCGCTTGTACAGTGCACAGCAAGCCTGGTAGAGGTTTAAATAAGAAGAAACAGAAATTCCTGTAACATTAAATTGTAATATCGAGGCGGGAAATTTCCCACTCTTATGTTACCATAAAGCCGTTTTGGAGATGAAATTAAACAGAAAGCATTATCACTTTCATACTTTTCTCTCCAAAAACTTGCGATATAATATAATAATATACACATTACCATACCTCGTTTTGTTTTCTCTATGTCCAGGGTAGAGAAAGTTATGTGATTCCATTATTTTAGTGGATTTCATTCTGTAATATTTATTTATAACATGAATTATTTTGATAACTTCTCTTATTTCTCAAAAGTGCATTTCAATTGTTTTTTCCAAGCCCATCATATAAAATTTGGCAACAATATATTCTGTGATTTGGAATGGATAATTCTATGTAAAAAGGGGTTAAGTATTCTCAAAAACATTTAATTTTTGGCATTTAGAATCAGAATTTTTCAAAATCCTTTCTTAGTGAGCACCTACATTATGAAGCGAAGGTACTGTCAAAATTCCAAGTCTCTACCTGTTATAGTTTAGGCTGTTCGTTGATTCCTGTCATTCAGTCAATCAGTCAGTCAGTCATTCAGTCAGTCAGGACAAAGCCTTTTATATATATAGAGATATAGAGATTTAGAATTTAAAATGAGGAAGAACGACTTAACACATTCAAACTATTCCCTCAGAAAACGCTAGATATAGCTTTTTATAGCTTACAGCAGATCCCCGCGGCTTCGCCCACGATAATTAATCGAAAGATTAAAAATTAAGAGCAAAATAATTAAAATATTATATTTATTAACACTTTGCAATCAAAACATTCACAGGTCTAAACTAAACGATTGATAGGCCTAATTAATGAAACAGCTAAAATCCGGCTTTGAAGTGAATTCCACAATTAGAAA
This sequence comes from Ectobius pallidus, assembly GCA_964059195.1. Classification (NCBI taxonomy): domain Eukaryota; kingdom Metazoa; phylum Arthropoda; class Insecta; order Blattodea; family Ectobiidae; genus Ectobius; species Ectobius pallidus. The sequence continues at coordinate 9,502,035 of CAXKWD010000004.1, read as the reverse complement.
GCGCAGGATGGGAAAAATAACCTCAGATTCGAGTTCCCTGGCTCAGAAAACCCCTGCATAGTGAGCTTCGTCCAAATCGAACAATGTTTGTCCATTTAGACCTATATTCGTTATCCCTCTTCCGTCTAGGTTGAAAATTTCATATGTTTGCGTGCCTTGACATTATAAACAAATGAATCGACCAGCGTGGGATTACAACATTCAAGCGATCGCTATGCTTTTATTTCCAAAGTATGACAAAAGTAGACAAAGCCACCTGGTCATTGATTTGAGAATTGAAATGTATTACTGAAAACTGATGCTTCGAAAGCGCAATAAAATGCATGTTTTCTTCCCGTTTTCCAGTCATAACTCGCGAACGAAAGCTAAAATTAAAAATGTACTATGCCAGAAACCTTCCCGGGAATATACTCAACAACTTCCCAAAGTTTCATGGCGATCGGATGAATGGTGTAGTAATGCATAAAGGACAGACAGACAGACAGACATACATTCGTTTTTATGTGGATAGATTGTTACGGATATAAGTTAGTGAAAATACTTGAACTTCACATTTATAAATCTACTTCTATCAGAACCCAAATGTCTCACATCGGCAGGATTAAACCATAGCATTAATTTTGGTCCCCGCTTCTATAACTCTATGATCACTAGATACCCCGATCTCGCAGTTTACCCCAATTTTAAATTTAATAAGTATGTAAAAATTTTTTGCAATTTTATTAGCTTTAAGTCATTTATTTTTATTATTATTTATTGTATGTATTTTGTCTCCTTTTTATAAATTTGTATTTTCTTTTTCTAGCTCTGTTTTACATTTTTCACCTTTTATAAGTGTGTCATTCTTTCTCACCTTGTTTTTTGTTTCTCCTCTTTCTCCACTCTGATGTTCTGAAACTACACCCGAGCACGAGCAGTCTGCTCATTCGGGTGTATTTCTAAATAAATATTTGGTTCTTTTCTTTCTTTTTCTTTTCTTAAAAAGTATTGTACTTTAATTTTGAAATTTGTAAATGTTTTTTGTTTATTTGTGTATTTTTTGTATTTGTATTTGTACATAAGTTTGTAAATGTAATTTAAATAAATAAAATAAAATAAAAATTAAAAAAAAAATTAAAAAAAAAATAAATACTGTTGAGTATGTAGAGGCAATTTGACATCATATTAATACGAGCGTTACTATAGTATTTTATGATACAAGGGCTAAAAAAATGATTTTCTTGTGTGAGTAGGTATGTTTACGGAACGAACAATCCACACGTATCGTATACTAATTTATTTAGACAGGTGCTAAATATTTGTGGAATAATAATGTTTTTTAGTACACGCTCTCTAAAACAGCTGCTTATCGGACTGGTAACACGCCGAAAAATTGCATTTTAGCAACCTTGGCCGCTAAACTTGCATAAAACTGCATTCAAACTGCATTCAAAGTGCAGTTTTATCGGCCTAGTACTTTAAAGTCGTCATGGCAACCTATAAACAAAATGCAGGTGGCATTGACCAATCACACCAACTTAACATGGATATAAGCATATAACCTCACATACTTTTTTGTAATTGTAATAATTGTGTTTATATTATTTATATTTGTATTTGTAATAATTTTGTAATAATTTTTATTTTTGTAATATGTAATAATTACAAAATTTTGTAATAATCAATAATAATAATAATAATAATAATAATAATAATAATAATAATAATAATAAATTGGTCATAAAACAAACAATTTAAGCCAACATGTTTCTTTATGATAATCAGAAACTTGACCAGGTCCAGGGAAGAAGTCTATTGATTTTGGTCCAAAACACTTTATTTCTACCGGAGCAATGCTCAATTTAGTGCCTATTTTATGGTAATATATTAGAATTTGTCAAATGCAAATCAGTTCTCATGATAACATATTGTTTTACAGTGTACATATACGGTTTTGGAGGTTGCAATACAGGTAACTTTGACAAATAACACTACCCGCATATTCCTTCAAATATGCTTATCAAACTAGACTTATATTCTTCCGTAAGACATGCTTAATGAATCGATCTGGAGCTTAACTCGGAGATAGATTACAAAAATAACTTATTTTCTGCACATCATAATTGCAATTATCACTGATTAAACACTGGCACTTCAAATCAGTTTACCTGATTTTATTCCCTCTACTTACGTGTGAAATCCTTCTAACTACAGATTAAGGACATTTAATACGAAACCATAAAATACTCAAGTTTTCAGTACAATTAACCGAATCTCCTATTACTTAAAATTTGCACTTCCAACACAAATGACATCAGCTTGCAGTTTGCAGTCTTTTAAAACACTCTACTAAGCGAAGGTCATCAGAAGTCTGATAATGTATATAGCTGTGATTTAGAACAATGCTATTATTTTGCCAACTACTTGCTTCTAGGAAAAGTTAAATCACTATGGACAATGGACAATGCTTACTAGATTTTGCATGTACTTTTCTGACAGTCCCCTTTTCAAGCAAACTATTTCGACAGAATTACCAACAGTAGTGCTGATAACTTAGTTATGCCAGAATGCACGAAGGTTTTGGGATAGATAACAAGAACCACACAGTCTGAAGGCAGTAGTCAAAACAAAAATTGTAGTCTTCATTATTATTACATATGACGACCTGACGGGAAGAATGATGAATGTCACATTTTCACTATTAGAAGATATTTCAATTGTAAAGTTTAACATCCTACAGAGTGTTAATGAATAACACCGAAATATTTTACCTGTGTATAGAGGGGACATAGCCAAGCAACTTTTATTAGGAGATTTTTGCTCTATGGCGTAAAATGTGTAGCCCTATGCTACAGGGCATTAAAGTCATTATAATTTGGTGGTCATAGTCAATAATTACGCGATGTAGGGTTAAAATTTTTATTAAATAGACTTCATGCCTTCCTAGTGATCGATAAAAACTTGATTCTTAATCATTCATCCATAGCTATATCAAAATTTTGAGTTTTCATAATTTGCAAAATTTACAGACTAATCACTTGACTGGCCGCCACTGCATCAGTTCTGTTTTTCATAACTACAGTATTATTTATTTATTTATTTATTGAATATCCAAATTGAAATAAACCCCATTTCACCCGAAGGTATATTAGGGTTAGAGATATGATACACTTACAGGTTTACAATATACGTATACAGTCTTAATCTGAGCACTGTCTTCAAAGAAATTCAATAATAATGATTAACATAAATTATTAGTCTATACATTAAAACAGAAGTGATGTGAAAGAAAATAGGGTGGGAGATAACAAGCATAACAATAATATAAAATTGAAAGCAGTGAATGTAAGTCATATTTTTGAATATATACTATTAACAAAAGATAGAGTATGTTATGAAGGGGGATAGTGTACTGAATGTTCAGTTGGTTCAGGTAAGAGATGAGTGCAAATCTTTCTAATGTGTGGATCGGACAGGAGAATAATATGTGGTTAACTGATTGTTCACTTTCTCCACATCTACAGACAGCATTGTTACCTATGTGGAATCGGTGAAGATACTGTTGGAATTTCCCATGTCCTGTATAAAACTGTGTCGTAACATAACTTGGTACCAGTTGTTTACATTTCAATCTGTCGTGCACAGATGGGAAAAATAAATTTCTTGTTACAGCTCCGTTCTCGCTGTTCTGCCACTGGGCGTTCCATTCTTCAATGATGTGGGCCTTTACTACATTTTTTATATGCGAGATAGGGCAGAGGGTGTAACAAGGAATAAGGTTTGAATCTGCAGCCAGTTTGGCTAATTCATCCGCTCTCTCATTCCCTTCATCCCCAAAATGTCCACGAACCCAAGATATGCATATGTGACCAGGAAACTCTCTTAAAAATCTGCGGATTTCATGATTAACAATGAAGTTCCTTTGTTTTGCATTTTTTCTAATGTTAGAAGTCAGTGGCGGCCATGCCCTGGGAGATTTTATGGTGTAACAGGAAAAATTGAATCCATAGAGCAAAAATCTCCTAATAAAAGTTTCTTGTCTATGTCCCCTCTATACACAGGTAAAATATTTCGGTGTTATTCATCGACACCCTGTATATTACTAGCAGATTACTAGCAGATCCCCGCGGCTTCACCCATGATAATTAATTGGAAGATTAAAAATGAAGAGCAAAATAATTAAAACGTATTTATTAACACTTGCATGCGAAACATTCATAGGCCTAAACTAAACGATTAATAATTATTAATGAAACAGCTAAAAATCCGGCTTTGAAGTGAATTCCACGATTAGAAAGCGCAGAATGGGAAAAACAACCTCAGATTCGAGTTCCCTGCCCCGGAAAACCCCTGCATAGTGAGTTTCGTCCAAATCGAACAATGTTTGCCTATTTAGGCCTATAGGGTATTCATTATCCCTCTTCCGTCTATGTTGAAAATTTCAGATGTCTGCGGGCCTTGGCATTATAAAGAAACGAATCGACCAGGGTAGGCTTAGGAAATTCAAGCAATTCTTTTATTTCCAAATTATGACTAAAAACGGCAAAGCTACCTGTAACTGATTTGACAAATGAAATGTATTACTGAAAACTGATGCTTGGGTAGGGATAAAAATCACGTTTTCTGCCAGTTTTTCACTCATAACTCGCGAACGAAAGCGAAAATAAAAAATCCGGCTTTGAGGTGCATTTGGCCACCCTTCAGGCCATCTACGTTTAAAATTTCATATATGTGCGAGCAATAGATTTCGCTGAGCATCGCGCACAGATAGACAGACAAACACTTCCTTTTATTATTATAGATCAGTTGTTCCCAACCTTTTTATCTGGCGATCCACCTTTCCTTATCGGAATACCTCCACGTTCCATCGGTCCATGGTGGAGTAAAAAACCTTATTTGTATCGTATCCCTTCCTTATGTATATATAATTTACCATCAAATATTGCAAATATATATAAGCTTATATATGCTTTTTTGCAGATACAGATTGATTATTGATAAACAATTTGTGTTCTGATTTGAAAATGGTTGACAAAATATAAGCACTTTGTAACAAAACAGTTATTTATTTAACAATAGATAGCCTATATGTTTGCAATCTATGCAACAAGTGGTGTCATACTCACTAACAAGTGTTCCTAAGTGAAGGTAAAAACTACAATTATAAAAGCACACAAAGAACCAAGAAAACAATCAAAACACAATTTGATTTGTTTCGATTTTTCTTATCTTTTCTGATGGTTTATTCGATGGTTTCTGATATTTTTAGGATCGAGTCGCGACCCACATGTAACCGTTCCACGACCAACTAGTGGGTCGCGACCCACCGGTTAGGAACCGCTGTTAGAGATTATTAGGAAAAAATATATTACCTACTAGCTTAAAAGGCCCGGCGTCTCCCGGGTTTTATAATTTTGTAATTGGAAATTAACTTATGAAGGACATTCGATTTTTAAATTCTAGGTCCTTATATAGGTATTTATAAATTGAAAGAGGAAGAACGACTTATCACACTCGAACTATTCCCTCAGAAAACACTTGATATAGCTTTTTATGGCTCATAGAGGAAGTAGAATTTTGCATCCCATCTCTTGTACACAGCAAGCCTGGTAGGGGTTCAAATATGAAGAAAGAGAATTTCCTGTAACATAAAATTGTATTGTCTTTGCGGAATATTTATTTCTCACTCTCATGTTACCATAAAACTGTTTTGGGGATGAAATTAAACAGAAATGCAATATCACTTTCATACTTCTCACCACGAAAACCTGCGATTCAATAACATACATATTACCATACCTCGTATTGTTTTCTCTATGTCCAGGGTAGAGAAAGTTATGTGACTGCATTATTTTCGTGGATTTCATACTTTAATATTTATTTATAACATGGATTATATTGATAGTTCTCTAATTTGTCAAATTCTAGTTTCATTTATTTCCAAACCCATCTGAGACCCACTGGCAACAATATGTTTTAATGTCAAATGTGATTTGGATTCGATAATTCAGTGTAAAAAGGGATTAAGTATTCTCAAAAACATTTGATTTTTGGCATTTAAAATCAAAATTTTGCAAAATCCTTTCTTAGTGAGCACCTACATTATGAAACGAAGGTACTGTCAAAATTCCAAGTCTCTACCTGTTATAGTTTAGGCTGTACGTTGATTCTCTGTCAGTCAGTCAGTCAGTCAGTCAGTCATTCATTCATTCAGTCAGTCAGGACAAAGCCTCTTATATATATAGTCAATGTATTTCTTTTGTTTTTATTAAGAGACTCACCGCTCTACTTCTCTTCCAGATTACCTCACATCTTCTGTAGATTTATTTTTCTGCCCTCTGACGTCCATACGCCTGGTGTTTACGAACTTCGATACAGTAATACGTCCAAGAGTTAATTCTAAGCATATTGCCGTTCTGAATCGATATGTGCCCTTGAGTAAAGTACCGGTATATATCGCCTATTCATGAAAACGATAGCCTATCAGGTTCAAAATGGAGGTCGGTTAACGAGCGTAGAAATTGATAACAAGCAGTTCTTATAAATAGCATTGCAATTTACAGTTAACAATAGATTTCTAAAGAATATTTACTAGCACTTGTACGAACAGTACAGCTTGCGTCAAGAATATCTAAGATGTGTTCATTTCGAAACGGAACTTAAAAAATTAAAATCCTTATACATATTTGGTTTAGATGGATTTTAAGGTACATCCGTGATTCAGTGTTAAAGATACGGTATAACCTATATGTTAAGGGGGGACATAGACTACAGCTTTCGATGCTAAAAATAGGTGAAGTTTCATTTTAAGAAAATCTACCTACTGCAATCGATACCATGTCATGACTTTCGAAAAATTCTTTCATATCTTTACGTTTCATGCCTCCGTAAGTACAGTACGAAACCACCGCCTGTTCAAAAAAAATAAAAATAAAAAATAAAAAAATTGTGATATATATATATTGAAGATATTTGAACCTAATTTTATTATGTTATTTCTAGGCACAATATTTCGGACAAGTTCGTTAATGAGCAAAATTGGCCCAAGGGGATGGTCGGGGGAGGGGGTTGAAATTTTAAAACATTTATATCTCGGCCCCTATGAAGTATAGAGGGAAACTTTGTTTGAATAAATTAGATTACTCCCTATGGAGTTCACAGTGACACCAACGATTCGAGGGTTTCGGGGGTACGAGTGGGGGTGGGGGGATGGAAATTCGAAATTTTTGAAACTACGTCTTGTTGGGTATCGTTGAAAAGTTCTTGATGAGTACTCTACAAATCAATAACTAGTTTCTTGATAGTTCTCATATAAGGCGAGATTTGAGTGTTTGAAAAAGTGCTCTTTCCTCTTTTTTGAAGTTATTATTGCGGGTTTGTAATGCTAAGGATCAAGAAGAAGAGTGCTACGCAGCGACAGTAAATTAAACCTAAAGCACTTCGAATTCTACCTCAGCCTGTAGGCATTCTACCTCAGCAATGAATTGTTCTGTAGCCTTGCAATCTGGCATGTTCTATATTGACTAGTTTTACAATTGCGTACTATTTTCAGAATTCATTTAACTATTACAGTTGACGGGTAATTTTCATTACAAAATGGCAGCCAAGTTTTGTGCACTGAAATTCCATTTCCCTAATAATTTTCATAAATACCAATATTTCTGAGTGATTCTTCTTTCTATCTATTTGTAAATATCATATGAACAATATAATTTAAAATCTTTGGATTATCTGCAGTATAAATATTTTTTAAAAGTAATTCATCACTTGTTAATTTTTTTTTAATTTTTACATCAGAAATATATTTAAAAACAAAACTATTCAAGGTACATCAATGATTCTAGAAAGTGTTGTTCAACAATATCAAATATACTTGCATGCAAAATTTAATTGCAATATGTCAACTTTTATGAGGGAAACGGCACTTCAGTGCACAAAATTTGTCTGCCATTTTGTAATGATAATTACCCATAACTGTAATAGTTAAATTAATTCTGAAAATAGTATGCAATTGTATAACTAGTCATTGTAGAACATGCCAGATTACAAGGCTACAGAACAATTCATTGCTGAGGAAAAAAATAATGCAACTTTACCTATTTTCCAGCATCGAAAGCTGTATGTCCTCCCTTAAGCAAATCGTATACAAACATAATGCCAGTACATTCCATGAAATCGGCATATACAGAATGTTAATGAATAACACCGAAATATTTTACCTGTGTATAGAGGGGACATAGACAAGCAACTTTTATTAGGAGATTTTTGCTCTATGGATTCAATTATTCCTGTTACAGCATAAAATCACCCAGGGCATGGCCGCCTCTGACTTCTAACATTAGAAAAAAATGCAAAACAAAGGAACTTCGTTGTTAACACTGTAGTCGGTAGTTATGAATAAAAAAAAGACTAATGTAGTGGCGGCCAGTCATGTAATTAGTCTGTAAATATTGCAGATTATGTAAACACTAAATTATGATATAGCTGTTGACGAATGATTAAGAGTCAGGTTTTTATCGATCTCTAGGAAGGCATGAAGTCAATTTAATGAACATTTTAACCCTATTTCACGTAATTATTGATTTATGAGCACTAAGTTATGACTTTAATGCCCTGTAGCATATACATATATAGATATTTTTAATACTAACAATAAGCGGTTTAAAAATATATGTGAAAAAAATTGAAAATTTTAAAATAATAATTATTAAATTTTGCTCCATGTCATTTTCTTTACTTGAATCTTTCTGATATGTATATTTTCCTCCAAAACTATTATATTATTATTTGTTTTTTCATATTATGTTCCCTTGTGTAATTGTCGTATTGTTTCTTTTTCTGTTTTTCTTTTCTGTGTGTTTTTTCATAGTTATAGTATTAGCTTAATTATTTTGTAAATCACTTGAATTTTTGAATCTGGTGTATTAATGTAAGCGAGAATATTGTAATTGGGCATTAGCCTGTAATATTCTTAGTACAATAAATAAATAAATACATTTTACGTCATAGAGCAAAAATCTCCTAATAAAAGCTGCTTGTCTAAGTCCCCATTATATACAGGTAAAAAATATTTCGGTGTTATTTATTAACACCCTGTACATTTAAGCATTTGTCATGTGATTTCTGTTCGATCCCCTCTCAGGTCGATAGTATCGTATATTTCCGCTTTTAGCCTCCTCCCCGGCTAGTAACAGCAAGCTTGACCTTTATTTTATAGCGACATTAAAAGTAAACAGAATCTACATTCTTTGGAGTTCTTATTAGCACAGATGACACATCATGATTCATGTCAAGGAATGTGGTTTTTGTTGAGCTTTAATGTCATGGGGGAAAGAGACAAGATAAAGTAAACACATAGGAATAATCATTTTATCTTCATCTTACAAGACTTTCTGCATGTAGGATCATATTCGTTAACAAGATTTGTCAAAGTAGACTTTTTGCAAGAATAGGACTTCACTTTTGAGTATTTAGGAATTTCATTTTTCCACTGAGGGTGAAATATTAGTTTTGAAATTACACCACCTTATACCCTCAAGTATGTTGTGATAGAGGATATTTCCAAGGAGAATCTTACGCTGCCAGTATCATTACAATCTTGTTTATTTCTATCTGCATATAACCTGTATATTAATGGTTCAAGTATATATTACACGAAATCTGTTTCTGTATGTCATGAACTGCTCAGCATCCTGTCATATCATAACACACTCTTACCATATAGCTTAGCCTATGTACAAATTTGTCCATTTACACAGTTGGTTACCGTCCATGCCGTTGGTTACCAACTGTGTAAATGGACAAATTTGTACATAGGCTAAGCTATATGGTAAGAGTGTGTTATGATATGACAGGCTGCTGAGCAGTTCATGACATACAGAAACAGATGGTCGTAATTTCGTGTAATATATACTTGAACCATTAATATACAGGTTATATGCAGATAGAAATAAACAAGATTGTAATGATACTGGCAGCGTAAGATTCTCCTTGGAAATATCCTCTATCACAACATACTTGAGGGTATAAGGTGGTCTAATTTCAAAACTAATATTCACTTTTGAGGCTTTAACCCTGACTTACCTAAGCCCAGAATTGTTCTATACTAGAAGGTGCCCGCGGCTTCGCCCACGATAATTAATTTAAAAATTAAGAGTATAATAATTATTAAAACATTATATTTATTAGCACTTGCACGCAAATCATTCATAAACTAAACCATTAATAATTAATGAAACAGCTAAAATTCCGTCTTTAGAGTACATTCCACGATTAGAAAGCGCCGCCTGGGAAAACTATCTCAGATTCGATTATGCAGTTCCAAAGCTACCTGTGAGCACATAATACGTATTGATTCTCAACTGTTTGTTTACAGATGAATATGATGTGAATTTGATTTGATGAATTCAGTGTAATTTCCAGAAATTATATAATGTTTTAAGTAGGGTGGCCATTTCTAAAATGTCAGAAAGGAGGACACACTTCTTCGGTAATCTAGCATAGTATAAAACTTGGGGCATGGACGGCTGGACAGCAGATATTACATGGTATAACCCTGACTAATTTTACTTAATAACTGCATTTACATAAAATAAATGATAGTACGCTATCATCATATGGACAAGCGTGCCATCCTTAGGAATAGATTCAGATTTTTCCGCGGCACCAACTAAACAAATGACAATGTTGACAAGCGTGCCAACCTTAGGATTGGCAGGAACATACGGGAAAAAACAAATTTTATTAATATGCTTTACCGATCCATCAGAGTCTCGAAAAGGGGGACAAATCAACGTTCGGCATAAAGCCGCGCCGGATGGAGGACTGCTTAGCAAAATGCCTTACAGTCCGGCAAAAAGCCGGACGTCTGGCCACTCTACTTTCAAGGGAAGGAATGGTTTGCTTGGATTTTTATCGTCTGCGATATTTCAAGAGTTAAACCATCAATATTTTACAGCATGTGCCCGCCACTATTAATTGACTCCAGGATTTTTAAGAAATTTATACTGGCAGCTTATTAAAAATATTTGTTGTTCAGAGCTATGAAAATTGTAAGTAAAAATAAAATTAGAATATTTGTTCATTGTATTCATTTCACTTAGGCCTTATATAATAAAGAAACTGTTTTCCTAATTTTATACTTTTCGTGAAAGTTCAGACTGAGAGAGACGAACATCGCCGAGTATACCCGATGTTTCACGGAGCGGGCGATCGAGTGAGCACGCTATTTAGGGCCGTTGAATTGTATAAGAGTAGATAGATTCGTGTTGGCAATCTTAACCACTGCCCTCTAAACGAATTAAATTTACAAACAGTTGAATTAAAGTAGGCATTGGAGTAATATATCAAATAATCAATATAGCATCGGTTTGTGCATTGGGAAAAATTTTGTATGTCCTATATTGTATAATAGTTATTAAATGCCACTATGGTAATTGACGAGATTGTGTGGGGGACGGGAAAATGTCTGTCCGTCTGTTTGTATGTCCGTGTGCCTGTACGCGCCATAACTCAAACACGCTTTATCGGATTTTCATGAAACTTTGTATACGCCTTTACGACGTCCATGAAAAGTAACCTATTGAATTTGGACCTAATCGGTTGACCGGTACCGGAGTAAAACACAATTTAGTGTCTATTTTAAAGACGCGGTAACTCAAATACGCTTTATCGGATTTTCATGAAACGTTATATACGCATTTATAATGTCCATGGGAAGACGTCTATTGATATTGGATAAAATCGGTTGACCGGTATCGGAGTAATGCCCAATCTAGTGCCTATTCTATGGTAATATATTATTAAGAATTTAACAAATGCAAATCTGTTATCCTGACAACATTCTTCATATACGGCTTTGGAATTGTTAGCCATGACATTCCTTCGCATTTAAGCTGAGATGTACGGTGATCATAACGATGTAAATTGGAAGATTTATTTTTTATCAAACTATTCAGTGTTTTTTTTTCGTTCATCAAGTTGAATACTGTTATATACAGAAGATACAAACTCTGAAATAATTAGGCCTACATATACATTAAGTGGAGTTCTTCGCCAGTGTATTTTGTGAAAAGTTTACATAATTATTTTAAGAATGTCTTATATCAGTGTATACAAGTTTCAATTAAGGTTAAGTATCAAACTTTACACCTTTGTTCTTCCGTAAGTCCTGCTTAATGAATCGATCTACAGCTTAACTCTGGAATCTATAACAAAAATAACTTATTCTCTGCATATCATAATTCTAATTAACTTTTTACTTAGGCCCGTTCTTACGATGTCCAGTTAAGTAGGAGTAAATGTTAACTGAAAGTTTATTTTACGGTCGGAGTAAAGTTCCAGTAAACGCTTCTTTGTTCTTATCATCTCCTAGTTAAAGTTTACTCCCGGTTAACGCAATCAGACAAAAGTCACAGCAGTTGGTACGAGCGTTTCTCAGTTGTTTGTAGCAGTTTTCATCTGTTTTCATTGTTTGGTTTGATTTTGCAATGGATAATGAGGTTATGGCTGATATAAAAAAATAGACACAGCAATTTCTTTTCAAGTGAACAGCAATTCTTCCTGAATATTATCGACGAAAAGCGTCATATAATTCAAAATAAATAAGTAGGCCTAATGTGTGACCATAAAAGCAAAGCTCGCAAAGACGTATCAGAAAAAACCTCTTGTGAAACACATAACTTCCTCTGAATTTAATTATAGTATACAGTTCACAGTACGGGCAGTAGTGTTCATTCAGTTCTCTTAGCCTAAAAAGGTTGCATAATTTGAGAGGCAAGACCGAAAACCTAATAAGTTTGTGTATGAAATGTGTAGCTAATAACTACAGGATATATTACGAGATGTTTTCAAATGAAATTATTAGCTCTTAGCATAACATATTAAAATACATTATATATAGGCCTATATATTTTATATATATTACGCTTATACAATTCCTGTTAAAATCTAAAAGTTGTTAAGCTGTTTTCTAAACAAATAAAGAAGAATAAACTCCTCCTCAAGTAAAAATGAAAAGAAAATTACCACGTTTCTAACCCCATCTCCGAAGGATGCAAAACCCAAATATAATCTGATGTACGGGTAGAGGAAGTAAACGGTAAAATATTGATTGTCTAAACTTTCATAATAGTTTGATCTAGTTTTCAATATTTTAAAAATCTTTTTTACATATATTGGCATTGTTCTTCATCACCACTGACATTACGAAAGCAGCTAAATAATTTCATCTCTCCATTTTAATTCAGTTCGCGAGAAGTATAACCTCAAAAAATCCTGCGGTTAGGAGTTTACTTGTACATTTTCCTACAGTAAAGAATACTGACATTTAAGAGATTTTAACCAATAGTTAACGCCTAACCAGATATTGTAAAATCGAACTGTCAGTAAAGTAACCGTAAAAGTAGCCGTAAATATTTTACTGGAGGTGGTAATAACGGGCCTTATTACACAAAAGCATACTGGCACTTTGTTACATCAGTTTACCTGACATTATTATTATTATTATTCATAACCTGTACTCATCACCGGATATCGTAAGGGTAATTAAATCACGGAGGATGAAATGGGCTGGACATGGGGAAGGAAAGACATATCTCAAAAGTATTTACTGGGAGACGCGTAGGGAAAAGAACACTTGGAAGACATAGACGTAGGTGGGAGAACAATATTAGGATAGATTTAAGGATTTGCGAGGGATGGTTGGATGGAGTTAGCACAGAATATGGTTGAATGCAGGCTCAAGTAAGCACCGCAATGAACCTCTGGGTTCCATAAAATAGATAATATTCCTTTAGCTTGCTGGGGAATTGTCTATTGCCATTGAGTAAGTAAGTAAGTAAGTAAGTAAGTAAGTAAGTAAGTAAGTAAGTAAGTAAGTAAGTAAGTAAGTAAGTAAGTAAGTAAGTAGGCTAAGTAAGTATTATTATTATTATTATTATTATTATTATTATTATTATTATTACTATTATTATCATTATCATTATCATCATCAAAATAATAATAATTATTATTACCATCAACATTACCATTATTATTGTCATTAACTTATCATTATCATAATTATTATAAACTTTATTGCCATTATTATTATTATTATTTAAAAATAGGGACAGGTTCCAGAAACACAATATACAGAACAAACAGAAAGCAATATACTACCTTAAATCACGTAATAATACAGCGCTGTAGAATAGAATCACAAATAGAACTCTAAACATAAAACACATTTATCCACATTTTTATAGTTTTAGTTCTTAAAAAGATAATTTTTTCTAAAGGATGCAGTAGTTTGTCTTACATTTTAATAAAATAACGGAAAATAAATGCCAAGAAACTTTTAAATTTCGAATAAGGTACAGGAAATAAACTTGTGAGCCTAATCATTGTGTTAACTGTTTTCATTGCGGTCCGGCAAGGGTTTATAAGAATTTGTGTGAGAAAATGAATCTAACGCATTCAAGGATGAAAATACCAATACGTTATCTACAGAGTGGCGCATGAAATGTCATACACTGAAAATATGTAATAAAACGTTTAATTTTGGGTTTAGAACTTTCAAATTTTATGACGATTAGCCTTCTTCCATGCATGGTTCGTTAGAAGGCAATCCATGTCAATGCCGCGCATGCGTGGTGTCACCCGATTCGATTTGTGAAACATTGCGCATTGTGCGCATTTAACATTGTTATTATTTGTGAAACATGGCGGACAAGGGCCGGTTGACGCTCAAACAGAAAGTGAAGACGGTATTGTTTTACGCGGAAACAAATAGTGTAGCCGCGACTCAGGAACGTTTTCGTGTTTATTTTCGTACGAGGTGGGCTCCCTGCAGACTAGCCGCAAAATTTGAAGCAGATGGTACTGTTTTAGAGAAGAAACGACCTCGACGCGTAAAACAATACAGTTTTCACTTTCTGTTTGAGCGTCAACCGGCCCTTGTCCGCCATGTTTCACTATTAATAACAATGTTAAATGCGCACAATGCGCAATGTTTCACAAATCGAATCGGGTGACACCACGCATGCGCGGCATTGATAAGTGCTGCCTTCTAACGAACCATGCATGGACTAAGGCTAATCGTCATAAAATTTGAAAGTTCTAAACCCAAAATTAAACGTTTTATTACATATTTTCAGTGTATGACATTTCATGCGCCACCCTGTAATTTCATGTTTTTAAGTCTACAGATTCTTATTAATTCTATATTATTTAGTCTGTCTGACACTGCTTTTACTGTTATTAGTAGGGGGCGGATTTCTATGACCTAAAAATAGGATATAGGCTATGCATGCATTTATGACCTAAAAAACATTAAAATATAACCCATAAAATTTAAAATATGACTTTACCACTTACACATTGTGTATATATTTTTAAGTTTCATTACAATTCATTTTATTAAAATATAATGTTAATTATTTAAAATACCTGTAAATTCTCAAAAAGATCATTATAATGCAAAATTTACAAAATATGATATGAAACTTCAAAATTTCTTTAATATGCACACAAATATGCAAAAAATATGACTTAAATATGCACATTCATACTAAATATGCTACAATAGTTGAAATTTTCCTAAATATGCAGTTATATGCACAATAAAAGCCGTTCCATTTCCACCAGGATGCTTGGAATCGGGTTTAAATTAGTCGGAAACCAGAAATAATACAAAGGGGAAAAATATGACATGTCATAGAAATCCACCCCTTAGTTATTAGTTATGAGTGACACATCGCGTTTCGTGATTGCATAAGCTATGTACTAGTATTGAGAAAATATCTAGACTATTAAGGCAAAGGAGTTTAAGTCAAAATAAATTATTTTTCCATAAGATACTTTTAATTGTGCATTATCTCATTTTAAAATTACTTTAAACACTCTAATTTTGTTGTTTCGGAATTTTTCTTTGAAAATAATAACATTCCAAATTAATTGCTAAATTAATTTTATGCTTGAAAATTACATTATTTCACTTCCTAATCAATTTCTTCACTCCTATTTTTTTTATTTTAACAATATTCCTCTACATCAGAGGCTGCCAATTGACAAAGAATAGCATAACAATTAATAATTACAACAAAGAAGTATTTTGTATGCACTATAAAGGTGTTATTGGGTTATCTCTAAAGAAGAAGAAGAAGAAATAAGAAATTTACTGTTTCGAATACAGATGGTATCTGAGTATTCTTACAGAAAACTTGGCAATTTCTTTAAAGATCGATGTTGGGACTCCCAGATCTTGAAGTAGAGTGACACACTTCTGAGGGATAGTGCCTCTTGCACCCACCATTATGCCTCGTACTTCGATGTCTTCTAAATTATATTCTGTAGGCCTAAGTATCTTACATGGCAACATTATAAATTAATTTATTTTGTTTTGTTACATAAGATTGTAAAGAGTAAAAGAATATTGTCTAAATAAAAATAATAATGTAATTTGTTTAGATGTTGACTACAAGGAATGTATATCTGCACTTAATAGTACTTCCTGAAATTTTAGCTATATATTTAAAATTTTATATAAAAAAAACTAATAAAGTCTCAGTGATGAAATTTTAACAACTTATTACAATACGATATAAGAATAAATATATTTATTACAATATTCCGCCTTTACCCTTAACATATAATACACAACTTATCTTGAAAATGCATTTCGGCGTATGCTGCGCCATCTTCAGTTCATATAAGATCTTATATGAAGATATAAGAAGATCTTCATATAAGATCTTATATGAACTGAAGATGGCGCAGCATACGCCGAAATGCATTTTCAAGATAAGTTGTGTATTATATGTTAAGGGTAAAGGCGGAATATTGTAATAAATATATTTAATATTAACCCTTATCTGTTGAAAATGAGTTATTTTAATAATTTCGATATAAGAATGTTTTCTGAAAATTTTGAATTTTCAAAGTTTGTCCCTTCTGAGATATTTCAGATTGAAAATACCTGAATTTATGAAAATCGCGATATTTGAAGACTCATTAAAAAAGACTTGAAACTTTTTAGGGAAGTAGTATACTATCCTACAAATCATATCCAGAAAAAAACATTGAAGGTGAGCCTTAGTTTTATCTTTAACATTGAACAATTGTAAACAAAAGACTGCATAATTAGGTGTTTCATAAACAAAAATTGTTAGAAAACATTACATTTTTATCATATTTTCGTCTGTCAATTGTAAAATTTTGTTGAACAGAAAGTGACACATTGTCATGCCATTTTACATAATTGTCAACTATTTTTTTGACAAATACACTCCTTTGGGAACAGCCATAAGCAGCATTGTAGGATTGTCAGACATTTGATTGTCATCTCAATTGTAGAATTTTCATGTACTTTTTAAAAATAGGGCCCAAATTGTATCACAACATCCTAAGATTTAGATTAAGCAAAACATCCATATTTATATTTAGGTCCCATGTAATATAACATGTTACCTGATGAAATAATGAACCAGAACAGAGGTAGATATATATGCATATGCATTCATGAATGACAGACCCTCGTCTCTGTTGGACATTACATGATAGCCTATTATTATAGGAGAAAAAATCCTCTGACACTGGGTTTTGAACCCAGGACCTTCGGCTATCCGTGCCAGTGCTCTACCAACTGAGCTAAGCCAGAGTTTGCTTCACAGCGCCAGATGCAACCTCTCTCCTATGACTGATTGCCTTAATGGTCTACCTCATTGACAGACAAATTATGTTATATGCAGTACTATACACTAATTAGTTATTTTTGTGACTGGGCTTCCACTGTTATTGTACAATTAACATTCATATATATATATATGCATTCATGAACCACAGATTATTGTCTCTGTTGGACATTAGGCCTACATGACAATATTATAGGAGAAAAATTCCTCTGACACAGGGAGTTGAACCCAGGACCTTCGGCTATCCGTGTCACTGCTCTCTACCAACTGAGCTAAGCCAGAGTTCACTTCACAGCGCCAGATGGAACCTCTCTCCTCTGACTGATTGCCCTTAATGGTCTACCTCACTGACAGACAAGTTATGTCATATGCAGTACTGTGAGGCACACTAATTAGTGATTTTTGTGACTAGGCTTCCACTGTTATTGTACAGTAACACTCAAGATAAATATATGCATATGCATTCATGAACCACAGCCAGAGGTTTTCAAACACACTGTACAAAAGGTTAATAAGAAATCCCTTCTACATTCCTGGTGGATTTTTAAACTTAGAACTTATCGTAAATATGTCAAAGCTGTCAAACGTCTGTATTTATGTTTAAAGATAGTATAAGTAATATAATAACTATCAGTTCTTATGCCCTTGAAGTCCTACGAATGAAATTATAACTAAATGAGACGATTAAAAAATAGATTTGAATAGCCTTTGGCTAATATTTTGTATAAGAAATGCTGCTACAAGAAGATATGTGACCTTTTTAATTACTTTTAAGACACCTTAATTTAGTATTTGATTGTATATTAATTTTATTTAAGTTTATTATATTATTACTCACATGAAATTCTAGTAATTAATGAAACCGTAAATTAATTCAATGGTCTAGTTCCATAAGGGCGTAAGGCACAAATATTTAAGTTTGAGTTTTTAACATTTACGCCATCTCATATATCTTAAATACCCAGTGAACTATTTGTATTTGTGCCTTAAACCTCTGCTCAGTTATAAGAAAAGACCTGTTTGACTGCACATTCATTCTACTTCATGACAGTTCCACAGGCGTAAGGCACACTTCCTATCTGTTATTGAGGTGTGTTTACCAAGCAAATGTTTATAAAAACTGAACTTGCATTTCTAAAGTGTAACTTCATTCATAATAGATTGTTTTGCTTATCATTATATTGTAGAAATGGCTAAACTGGTATTAATTGGCAAACATGCAATTGTCACTGTATAATACAGGTTTTTACTAAAATAAAGTAAAAACAAATAATATGATACAAAGTAAAAAAAAATGCTACTGTAAAAGTACTTCAGTTTTTGTTTAACATGTTTACGTACCTCTAGTTGTAAAAAATCCCAATACACTCTACCTTGCAAATTTGCAGAACACTAATTTAGCCTCTCCTTCAAAAATATATGTTATAAAATTAAACTTTAAAACACCTACTTGTGAGTGGTAACATTGTTTAAAAACATCAACATTTCTCGAAACTATGCCCTTGTCCCTTACGCCCTTATGGAACTAGGCCCTTCAATATAGTAATTGTACTTTAACTAAAACCCTAGTGCACCGGAAGGTGAATTAGGGTTCATGGCTCTTATAGATTCAATAATTATTTCAGGTAATGTACAAATTGTAAGTGAAAAATCTTTTTTCATTAATCACTTTTGCCTTCAGTGAAATCTTAGAATAATACAAATAAATATTCATAAATATTTTACTTGTGTATAAAGGGAACATAGACAAGCAACTTTTATTAAGAAATTTTTGCTCTATGGATTCAATTTTTCCTGTTACAGCATAAAATCTCCCATTGCATTGTCGCAACTGACTTCTAACATTGGTATAAAAAAAATAGCAAAACAAAGGAACTTCGCTGTTAAAACTGGAGTTATGAATAAAAAAAACTAATGCAGTGGCGGCCAGTCATGTGATTAGTCTGTAAATTTTGCAGATTATGAAAACACGAAATTATGATATAGCTGTTGATGAATGATTAAGAATCAGGTTTTTATCGATCACTAAGAAGGCATAAAGTCAATTTAATGAAAATATTAACCCTATTTCCCTTCGTTATTGACATTATGAGCACCAAATTGTAATAACTTTAATGCCCTGTAGCATACACATTTTACGTCATAAAGCAAATATCTCCTAATAAAAGTTGCTTGTCTATGTCCCCTCTATACACAGGTAAAATAATTCGGTGTTATTCATTAACACCCTGCATTTCTATCAGAGCATGCATGGTTTGTTGTTACTATGGCAACATGACATTATAAGAATTAGAATAATGGAATGAGACGTACGTCTAGGGTAGTTTAATCTTCCCAAAACAAAAAGTTGCACATCAGAAGTTAGTAAAAAAACAAATGAAATATAAATCAATGTGTAAGACTGTAAATCGTTAAGCAAATCGCCAGGGGAAATAAATGAACAATTAATTTTGTTTTAATTAGTGACAGGGGGCGTTTTTATTTCATACTCACTTCTTCCAATGCCTCCTTAGCAACATGCTAGTGCTGGAGATAGATGCTCTTTTGTCCATACGCATCGCTGAACCTTGACCTGTGACCTTGGTTAGACGTCTTCGAACAACCCTGTCGCAGTTCGTACCACCTTGTTTCACAGTTACACCTTCGGTAACACCATTACCACCACTACCACCAGACCATAGCGCCATTCCCGGTGGAAACACTAACTAAAAATCCAACCTCCGATAAGAGGTTCGCTATTTTTACCATCAGTTTTGATGTCGTCATCTCGAAAATACTTTTGACAGCTTTTAAAAGCTAGGTACGAAGCGGCGTCCGACAGAAGTGGCTTGCATCTGGCGTGATCACTTTTAAACCCCCGATATGCCATGGCTGACTCCCCTGACTTTGATCAATACATCGCCAGTTGACCGGTTTTCCTATGACGTGGCCGTAATTTATTAAAATCCATGCACTAGTAGTTCAGTGCGTGCTTCGATGACCACTAGACTATGCAGTATAACTTTGCACAGGAAACACGATTCCATTATATAAAGCGTTATGTGATATTATGATACCCATGCAGTGTGCTGCAGACTTGATAAGTATAGTTGCGTGGAAATGCTAAGAGATGGCGTCCGTGTTCGTTCGGCAAATCGACGCAGCAGGGGATTGCAGTTAACCCTTTCAATATAGGGCACACGGGGGTGACAGCTGTTCCGAATTAGTAGAAGGCACAATATAAAGTCTTAATAAACGTGTTCTCGGATAAAATACAGTGAACGTCGCTTATTGTGATCACTATTAACATCTGATAATATTAACCGATTGATAAGAGCAGCCGAAAGATTTAATTGAAGGTTATTTATTAATATAGCCTACTAGCGTGTGCCCGCGGCTTCGCCCGCGATAATTATTTGAAAAATTAAAAAGTAAGAACATAATAGTTAAATCATAGGCCTATTTATTAACACCTAAATCACGTGGACTACATACCACGATTAGATAGCGTCGCCTGGTAAAAGCGACCTCAGATTCGAGGTCCTTGGCCCAGGCAACCCCTGTATAGTGAGTTTCATCCAAATAAAACAATGTTTGACCATATTTAGGGCTTACAATATTCAAGCGATCGCGAAAGTTTTATTTCCAAGGTATGACAAAAATAGCCAAAGCCAACTGTAATTGATTTGAAATTGAAATTTATAACTGAAAACTGATAACGCAAAAAATGCACGTTTTTTGCCCGTTTTTCATTCATAACTCACGAACGAAAGCTAAAATTAAAATTCCGGCTTCGAGGTGCATTTTCCGATCCTTCAGTCCACCGATGTGTAAAAATTCAAATCTCTGCGTTGAGTAGATTTCGCTGGGCATCGCGGACAGACAGACAGACGGAGGAAGACAGACACT
Organism: Ectobius pallidus; assembly: GCA_964059195.1. Taxonomy (NCBI): domain Eukaryota; kingdom Metazoa; phylum Arthropoda; class Insecta; order Blattodea; family Ectobiidae; genus Ectobius; species Ectobius pallidus. Next base: position 9,480,496 of record CAXKWD010000004.1, on the reverse strand, counting down.
TCCTTTTATTAATATAGATAGATAGATGGGGGTACGCCGTAGCGTAGTGGTTGAGGCGCTGCGCTATAAACCAGAAGGGCGCGGGTTCGATTCCCGATGAGGTCGTTGGAGTTTTTCAATTGGCCTAATCCTTCTGGTGGCCCTATGGCCCTGGGGTGGGCTCAGCCTCTAACAGAAATGAGTACCAGGAGCAATCCTGGGGGTAAAGGCGGCCGGTGCGTAAGGCTGACAACCTTACCACCTTCATGGGCCGAATGTCTAAAATCCGGGAGCCTCAACTTCCTGGAACCCTTTGGACCTCCATGGCCTGGATAGGGAACACTTTACTTTACTTTAAAATTCTGTAAAAGGAAACATAGATATATCAAAAAGAAAATTTATTCAGAAACTTGATAAAACCCCAAAAGAACTAAATCTTTTTTTTTACTTACTTTCATACAAATTGTTACAGTTGAACATTGATCTTTTTGTTTAAAAATGAAATCCATTCTTCTTGTTTCAATTTCCACGAAAAGATCAATAATTTTCCCCTTGATTTGCCATGGTTCAAGTTTTCTGTTAAATAAAAGAACCGAAAAAATTTAATCAAATAAAATAACTGGAAACAAGATAATAATCTAATTTACACTTGAGCAGAATCGAGAATATGGTACAGGGGTTTTAAAAGCACCTTTTGGTATTCTCTGGTATTTCTCCGTCGGATAGTGACTATTTTGATATAAGAATGCTGTCCGCATCTTGTCATACCCATTCTGCATGGCGGCTGACTCACAACTAAATTACCATCGCCTCCACCCCGAAACCCCCGCTGAGGTTCTCAGGAAAGGTTTTTTTTTTAAAGATCTATGGGAGATAGAGTGCGTGTATTTAGTCTGCTGTATTGGCTATTACCTTTCAGAGCCCTATGTGAACACTGTTTGATAATACCGTTGCCATGGAAACAGAGCCCTTTTTCGGGGGGTTTTAGGGCTAAAAATTAAAAAAATAACTTTTTGAAATTTTCCCTGTGGTTTACAGCCTAAAAGCTATAGGTGTACCAAATTTCAAGTTTCTAGCTCATCTGGAAGTGGGCAAACATTAATGTCAGTGAGTGAGCCCTTTTTCGGGGGGTTTCTGGGGTAAAAATTAAAAAAAAAAGAACTTTTTTTGGATTTATCTGTGGTTTACAGCCTAAAAGCTATATGTGTACCAAATTTCAAGTTTCTAGCTCATCTGGAAGTGGGGAAACATTGTCAGTGAGTGAGTGAGTGAGTGAGTGAGTGAGTGAGTGAGTGAGTGAGTGAGTGAGTCAGTCAGTCAGTCAGTCAGGGATGAGAATTTCACATCCGATTTTTTAAAATAATTCCTGCGCCGATTTTTATACTCAGTTCGTTCCTGCTTTTAGACATCTACCTGTAGTACTTCAAGAACGGATAAATCATGAAATATACCAGGAATAGCGGACGCATTGATTATAGATATATACCACTCACCTGTTTTAATTAAAGAAGATGGCGGTTTCACAATTAATACAGAGTTTATGACGACAGTAAAACCTGTGGCAGAGCTTGAATCACACTGGCCGTAATTTGCACAGTCACATGAGCCAGCTGTGTAATTCACAAGCAAGTGCTAATTGTATTGCAAGGTGTTCGGAGAAATGACTAAGATTGCACATTGTGGCACACATATCCTGTATTAAATGTAGACTTGTTATTGAACTAGTAGCAAAGTCAAATTAAGATTTTCTGCTGCATTAAATCATGTAGTTCCAAATGTTTCAGGAATGAGCAGTGGGAGGCATAGGCGTAGCGAGGGGGGGGTTTGGGGGTTTGAACCCCCCCCCCCCATTGATTAAAAAAAGGAAAATTGTATAATTTTTTTAAGTCTGCCCATAAATTGCTTAATACAAGTATAAAGCGTGGGAAGCTTAAAACTCGTTATTTTGCGTCTTAATTTTTAAAATTTTCCGGGGAAGGACCCCCGGAAGCTTAAAACTTGTTATTTTGCATCTTCATTTTTAAAATTTTCCGGGGGAGGGCCCCCCCGGACCCCCCTCTCCTTCCATACTCGCCAGACCCCGCGGATGTTATAACCCCCCTCATATGGTCGGCCTGGTTACGCCTATGGTGGGAGGTACCCTGAACAAGGCCTAATATTTTCCCACCGATTTCAGGTGCCACGGAGGCTCAAAGTTTCCGTTTTTCAGTTTTTGGCGCAAATCTCGAAAACGGTGCATCGTACAGAAAATGTTATTCTTTCCAAAATTAAAGCTTATTAAATTCCCTAAAAACGGTATATTCATATTTATCTCTATGTGTTACCGACTCCGAGAATGAGCCGGTGAAAGTGGAAAATTTCTGGCGCCTCACGTTTTCGTCAAACTTGCCCTTCCAATTCTTCTGTTTTCCATTTTACAGGAAACTTGTGAAAAAGAAGTTGTAGAGATTTAAATTTCCTTCAAGGATATATGCACATTTGCTAAGTTATCTTCACGTAGTCGAAAGTTACAGCGTTTCGAGATTCCGCTACTAAACTGCTCATCAATTTATTTCCGTTTTCAAGAGCTTTAACTCTCTGTATCACTTCATTTACTATTTATGTAAACATAAATGTGTTTATTACCCATATAACTAATATATTACACATACGAATGTATGTAGGCCTATATATGTAAGAAATGTGAACTTTTATGTACGTTATTTATTGTTTAGTTGATCAACGTAGTTTACGCAGTTAGTGTACGCAGTTTTAATTCTGTCGATGTGGTTAGTCAATGACTAAACTTTGGACAATGCTCTTGAAATTATAGACAAAGACATTATGGGTCCACTGCTGTGGCGTAGGGGTTGCGTTCGCTCCTCCTCGCCCGGCTTCGAATCCTGGTCGGGACAAGTTACCTAGGTGGGGTTTTTCCTCACCTGTGAGGCAAATGTCGGGTAACTTAGGCCCTTGTGGTCCCCGGATATCATCTGGCCGTCATTATCATCTTCATTCCCATCATCGCCTGGTTCAGAGTGAGTGTGTGTATGAATGGTGTGTCTCGTCCTATGTGTTCGTGTTGTCTCGGAGGTGGCCCCGGCATTGGGCTGATCACTCATCCGAGGAGGCCCTCCATGTCCTTGTCTGGTCAAAAAAGTATGTATGTGATTCATAGATAATCCCTCTCAGACAGGTCGCGGCCCTGTAAGGCCCGGGCGGCTTGGGTCGCTTAAATGCACCTAAACGGTTAAGGTAAAACTAAGGTGAAGATAAATAGATAGATAGATAGGCCTAGACATTATGGTCGAATAATGAAGTTTTTTTTGTTAAAGGGAATGTATGAAATAAGGAAATTGGGGGAGTACCTATATATATATACTAGCATGTGCCCGCGGCTTCGCCCGCGATAATTATTTCAAAAATTAAAAATAAAGAGCATAATAGTAAAATCATTATATTTAATAACACCTAAATCACGTGGACTACATACCACGATTAGATAGCATCGTCTGGTAAAAGCGACCTCAGATTCGAGTTTCTTGGCCCAGAAAACCTCTGTATAGTGAGATTCGTCCAAATAAAACAACGTTTGACCATATTTAGGGCTTACAACATTCAAGCGATCGCGAAAGTTTTATTATCAAGATATGACAAAAATAGCCAAAGCCAACTGTAATTGATTTGACATTGAAATGTATAACTGAAAACTTATGTTTTGAAAACGCAAAAAATGCAAGTTTTTTGCCCGTTTTTCACTCATAACTCACGAACGAAAACTAAAATTAAAATTCCGGCTTCGAGGTGCATTTTCCGACCCTTCAGCCCACCTATGTTTAAAATTTCAGATCTCTGCGTTCAGTAGATTTCGCTGGACATCGAGGACAATTCCTTTTATTAATATAGATAATATGAATTATAATGATACCATCTCTAATTTGTCAAACATCCATTTAATGTAATCCAAACCCACCTATACCATTGGCAACAATATGTTCTGTGAATTTGTTTCGATAATTCTATGCAAAAAGGAATTAAAAACATTTAATTTTTGGCATTTAGAATCAGAATTTTTCAAAATCCTTTCTTAGTGAGCACCTACATTATGAAACGAAGGTACTGTCAAAATTCCAAGTCTCTACCTGTTATAGTTTAGGCTCTACGTTGATTTCTGTCAGTCAGGACAAAGCCTTTTATATATATAAATATATATATATATATAAGTTATATATAGTGTATAAGTCGTTCTTCCTCATTAAATATGACACATAAAATACAGAATAGGAAAGCTCACGAATTCATTCGGTTCAAAAGTATCATTTTACAAGAGCTCACTCACTGGAATTCTGTGTTAAATACAGGCTTATTGATAAGGGACTAGATATTTAAGTATTTTGTTATGTGGTGGTAATTGTTACATTATATTTGGTAATAGTAGAACTTTTTTTGCTTAAACAATAAATCAGCTACAGAAAAATAATTCTAAAAACTCCCGAACGAAATTCTCCGAAATAATGAATAAATCAACCAGTCGTTAAACTATTGCCAAAGCAATACTAAAATATGACTACCTTTTTTCAAGATATCTATAAGCCTATATAAGTGGCTTTGTCCTGACTGACTGAGAATGAACATAAAGCATAAACTATAATAGAAAGAGACTTGGAATTTTTACAGTACCTTTGTTTTATAATTTAAGTGCATACTAAGAAAAGATTTTTACAAAATTTTGATTTTTAATGCAAAAAATCAAATGTTTTCGAGGAAACGAAATACCCTCCATAAGAAACACATGAGCAATTCGATTGTGAAATTAATTCAAGATGGCCTTGCTCGGTTTCTATCTTGATTCATTTGTTTACGATTTGCAGTTATCTGATTTACACAGAAAAGGATCATGAAAGCACGCCTAGATGGGAAAACATTGAATAATTTGGACGAAACTCACTATGCGGGGTTTTTCTGGGATAGAGAACTCGAATTGGAGGTAGTTTTTTTTTTCCCGGGCGGACACTTTATTAGGAAAATTCACCTCGAAGGCGGGGTTTTAGTTTTTTTAATTATCAATCGTTATAATAAAATTGTTTATGCATGAATTGGGTAAGGTTCTTGAATGTATGGTTAATTTTAATCATTTCAAATTTGTATGCCCCTATGGCAGCGCAAGATTCGTTTTGTTCGTTTGATTATTTATATTTTTAACATTAAACAATAAACGGCTCGCGTCCATAAAGTAAGTTTCCTTGAGGCCATTTACAGAAACAAAACACAATTTCGTGGAAATATTCATTTCAACATATAGGCTACAGCAAGTGTTCAGCTATTTTTCAACATATTCGTCAACGGAATTGAAACGTTTGTCATACCACGGGACGAACTTATGAACAGATGTAGAAGTCTGCCGCCGGGGACCTGAACGACCTCAGTTTCTCTGTCATTCTCTGTCATTTCGTGAGGTGTAGGAAAAGATGGAAATCACTGGGAGTGAGGTCCAGGCTGTAGGGTGGATGTTTAAACACTTCCCAGCATGTCTCCTGCACAAGTTTGGCTGGGAGGTGTTTAAACATCCACCCTCCACCCTACAGTCCAGACTTTGCTCCCAATGATTTCCTTCTTTTCCTACACCTCACGAAATGACAGAGAATGACAGAGAGGCGAAGATGTTTGTTACACAGTGGTTCAAATCCCAAGCGGCAGACTTCTATGAGTGCTGTTGAACAGTTACTCAAAATAACAAAGTCATTTGCAAGCATCAATAAAAACCACAGAATTGGCAATACAGATAAACTTACCACCAACGGCGGTCTCTTCCACCGACAACATGGTAAGAAGGTTCAACCCTTGATGTGCCTCTGGAGAATAGGCCAGTTGTATTGGTCATTTTGAGGTTATGATATGCACTTTACACCACGTCACAGATATGTCAGCTTTTGTGTTTATAACGGAACTATGCACAATTAATGGAAACACAACACTTGTACAGAAATATTAGCTCAATCACTTGTTGGGACTTCCTCGAAAGATAACCAATGACGCCAGGGAACTAAAACATTGAAATGACATTGCATGTTTCCTTATAACTTATGACTAGGGGGCGGATTTCTATGACATGTCATATTTTTCCCCTTTGCATTATTTCAGGTTTCCGACTAATTTAAACCCGATTCCAAGCATCCTGGCGAAAATGGAACGGCTTTTATTGTGCATATAACTGCATATTTAGGAAATTTTCAACTATTGTAGCATATTTAGTATGAACATGCATATTTAGGTCATATTTTTGGCATATTTGTGTGCATATTGAAGAAATGTTGAAGTTTCATATCATACTTTGTAAATTTAGCATTATAATATTACTTTTTGAGAATTTACAGATATTTTATAGTATATTGCGATACAAGTGCCTTTACGGCCCGTGTGTTGCATGCTATTTTTTGCACGATGATTATTTATATCAATTTAATTATATTAATTGTGATATTACCTGAAAATATTATGTAAATACATTCTTGAAAATAGATGTTTATTTCAGAAAGTGATTCGCATGTGTTTGTTGTTATGGGAACCGCATATTTGTCCTGGGGGCCGTGGCCATAAAGGCTTGTATTATGAAGTGTATCGTAATGAATTATGACGTAGCGCTTGGACCGTAAGTGTTTTAACCTCATCGCAACCGGCCTTAGCAACAAGACTGTGTGGGAATGTCAACTTACAATCCATGTAAACAAAGTTCGTAAGTACCACTTACTAGCTAAGGAGTGCAAAAAATAATTAACACTATATTTTAATAAGATGCATTTTAATGAAACTTAACAAAATTTACACAATGAGTAAGTGGTAAAGTCATATTTTAAGTTATATTGGTCATATTTTAATGTTTTTTAGGTCATAAGTGCATGCATATTTCCAATTTTTTAGGTCAAAGAAATCCGCCCTTTACCTATGCCGATGGAAATACACTAGATTTCCAATTGCTTACTTACTTACTTACTCAGTGGCAATTCCTAAGTAAACTAAAGAAATAATATCTATTTTATGAAACCCGAAGATTCATTTCTGCGCTTACGTGAGCCCGCCATTCAACCCTATTCTGTGCTAACTCTATCCAACCATCCCTCGCAAATCCTACTTCCCTTAAATCAGTGATGGGAAAAGTACAAAAAGAAAGTAATTGGGCTGAATTACAATTACCTCAGAGAGACATTTTACTTAATTACAATTACAAATTACTTTTTCAAAAAGTAATCAGTAAAATTACAATTACTTTACAAAATGGCAGTACCTAAAAATTCCTTGTTTTTAGTTTGTATTGGGAACAAGCCCAAATTATTAATGGAAATAAATAAATAAATAAACAAAATAAAATAAAAAAAACACAAATGAGAAGATTTTCGGAAACAATGAGTAATTTTTTGATATTGTTAACTCTAATTTGGATATTAGTTGCATAAACAGTAGTAATGACGATATGGCAAGCGAGAATGATACTAATACTAACGACTACTAAATTGTAATCATTACAATTTTATTTCCAGAAGTAAATTACAAGTAGAAATTACATTTTCTTAAAAGTATTGATTACAAGTAAATGGAACCAAAAAGGAATTGTTACTGTAATCCGATTACTTTTACTCAATTACTTCCCATCACTGCCTTAAATCTATCTAATATTGTCCTCCCATCTGCGTCTAGGTCTTCCAAGTGGTCTTTTCCCTCCGGGTCTCCCAGAAAATACTTTTTAGATAATATGACTTTCCATGTCCAGCCCATTTTATCCTCAGTAGTGAATTAATTACCCTTACTAGGCCTATATCCGGTGAAGAGTATAGGTTATGAAGCTCGTCGTTATGCAGTTTTCTCCAGTCCCCATTTTCATCTCTCTTAGGTTTGAATATTTTCCTAAGCCCCCTGTTTTGAACACTCTCAGATTACGTAAGGGGCCATGTCTCACATCCATATGACACAACCGGCAAGATAATTCCGGGGTGCGCGGGCAAAGAGAGTTAAGTCCACTTTCTTGTTACTGAGAATTAGAGTGACTTAACACACTATACCAGCCCAACATGGCTTTAGAGATGGATAAATCCATGAGGCATAACTACCGTACAATTTTGAATATGACTTACTGGACTTAACACAAATGTAGAGAACATTGTTATCTATAACTCTATGGACATGTCTCAATTTTTTAGGATGGTGGACTTAACTCTCTTTGCCCGCGCACCCCGGAATTGTCCTATACATTTTTATTTTTAGATTTCTGGACAGAATACGAGAAGATAAGAGTTTCTGAACTGCATAAAAACAGGAATTTCCTGATTTGAGAATTCCAATTATATACGTTTCAATTGAGACAGGACCAGATCCGGATAGCCAAATATCCGGATAACTGGATAAATTATGAGAAAAGCTTATTTCAATAAAAAAACTAAATTGTACAGTAATTTACAGTATTTATGTATGAAGTGTCACATCTTGAACATATCGGTCAGAGTCAGTTGTTTTGGTGACAAACTGTCGATTTCATCGGCTAAAAGTAATCGACCCTGAAAGAGGGTTTCTCCAGCGAAACCAGTATTAATAATTTAGTTCGCAGGCTTCCACGGCCAGAGTTATAATTAATATTATAGTAATTGATATCCGGGTTAGGCCGCGTCGTGTTTATGGTGTCTTCTGACGTTTCGGACAACATATCGTGTCCTTCTTCTGAGAAAGAATTGCAAGAAAATAAGTGCCTGTGATTAGTAAACAGTCGCAGATCCTACTGAAAAGCCGCCACCTAAGTCTAAGGCCTACCTTCCCTACATCGCTGGAATCACTGACCAGATTCAAAAAATTTTAAAGAAATATGACATTGAAACAATTTTTACTCCTATCAACAAATTGGAAGGGTTTTTAAGAAGAGAGAAAGACGAAATCGACATCTTACATAAAGCGGGAGTCTACTCAATTCCATGTATGTGTGGAAAAGTATACATAGGACAAACTGGACGCTCTCTGGATGCCAGAAGAAAAGAGCATATAAGACACCAGAAACATAACAACACTGACTTCTCCGCCATAGCATCTCATTCGGACGAAACTGGTCACAAAATACTGTTCGATAACATAGCTCTTCTTAAACATGAAAACAGAAAATTCCCTAGACTTGTCACAGAAGCAATAGAAATCATTAAACATCCCCATAACATAAACAGGGAAGATGGTTATAAGATTAGTGACATCTGGCGTGAAACAATTAAAACTTTAACACTGACGTCATGACAACTGCGACTGTTTACTAATCACAGGCACTTATTTTCTTGCAATTCTTTCTCAGAAGAAGGACACGATATGTTGTCCGAAACGTCAGAAGACACCATAAACACGACGCGGCCTAACCCGGATATCAATTACTATAATTTTAATCAGTATTAATAATGATCAGCGCCGAGAAAGCCTCTATTCTGTTAAATGTTTTCTTTGCAGTCCGCCACGAGTTTATTTATTGTGTGAGAAATTGAACCTCGCCAATTATAGGGTTAATCTTAATTCTTCATAGGGCTGGGGAGATTTCTTTGAACTAAATTTGATGAAAGAGTTTAGAAAATGTAATTAATACCGGCATATTAAGTTGTACTGGTAGCTAACAGATCTCTTATATTTTGCAGGCTCACAACAGGAGTGGCCACTTCGGATGAAAAGGTAGGATTCTTCATATAGTTCAAATTAGGGATGGGTCCTCGATACTTTCGATACCTCGATACTCTCGATACTTGCATGGTATCGGCATCGAGCGATACTTCAGAAAACTCGCTCGGTACTTTTTCGATACTTTAGTAATTCTGCAATTTAAGGAGATGCGGTATCTCTTTCTGCTTTTAGTAGTCTACTAAATATAGTAAATACTTCTATTTCTCCTTGAAATGGAGAAACCACTCTGTGACTTTTGTCTAGTCATAAATAAAGACTTTCCTACTTTTAAAATCCAAACAGAAGAGATTTGTAATTGTTTCGTTTCCTGTCAAACGTTTCAATAACAACCAACAAGCAAGCTGACTGTCCAAACCCCATTGTAATTTTTGAACAAAAACTTGTAAGTGGATTGTTTCAAAAACTAATTTTAGTTTTAATGTAGAGTTTGTCCACCGCTGTGGCTCAGGGGATGCGTTCAATCCTCTCACGCAGCGGGCCCGGGTTCGATTCCTGGTCGGGAGGTTTTTTCCGGGGTTTTCCCTCACCTTTGAGACAAATGTCGGGTAACTTTAGGCCCTTGTGGTCCCCGGATATCATCTGGCCGTCATTATCATCTTCATCCCCATCCTCGCCTTGTTCTGAGTGAGTGTGTGTGTGAATGGTGTGTATCGTCCTATGTGTTCGTGTTGTCTCGGAGGTGGCCCCGGCATTGGGCTGATCACTCATCCGGGGAGGCCCTCAATGTCCTTGTCTGGTCAAAAAAGTATGTATGTGATCCAAAGATAATCCCTCTCCCGACAGGTCGCGGCCCTGTAAGGCCCGGGCGGCTTGGGTCGCTTAAATCCTAAAAGGGAGAGGTAAAACTACGAGAAAGAAAGAAAGAAAGAAATGTAGAGTTTAATAATAATTATAGGCTACTGATTATATTAAATTTTATCTCATTAAATATGCACACTTAATTTAGTTGGTATTACACAGTTCTCTCAACTAATAATTTTTAATGTACCTATTTATTGAAACTGGAAATGTTAACGGTATCGAGTATCGAGGAAAAAATCATGTACCGGTATCGGTATCGAGTATCGAGAAAATCTGGTATCGAACCATCCCTAGTTCAAATATTTAAATTTGAAACGGAGTTTCCTATATATTATCTAGCCAAGGAAGAAGATTACAAGTACGGTAGGGAAAATTCCCCGGCTGGTAAAATCATTTTCCCTGGTTGATGACAGCAATATTTTTCCGTCAGGGATTTTCTTTTCCATTCCACTATCTTAACCCACTAAAATTAAGTGTTTTACTGCAATTGTCATGTCCGTTTGTCTTTTGTTTTATAATTTCGTCAATACATTTCTCTACTAAGACTAAACTAAGCTCCGTGGCGCTACATCCCTGGAGGGACTTGGCCTACCACCCGACCGCTGTGTCATATACCCTAGGCTGATGGCAAGATTGGGGGCATGTGGTCAGCATGCCGACACCCACGGCCGTTAATGGTGGTTTTCATGATCGGAGCCGCTACTTCTCTATCAAGTAGCTCCTCAGTTTGAATCACGAGGCTGAGTGCACCCCGTTCTAGACCTCTCTACCTCAGTAAAATCCCGAGGAGGTACCGGGGATCAAACCCGGGCCGACGGATCTGTAGTCAGCTAACCACAAGACCACGCCGGCGGCTAATCTTACTATCATATTGTTACACTGAGGTCATAAAGGCCTCAAGTAATTTCCAGTGCATATATGGGTATAATTGCTATAATTAACTAGAATAAAAACATACATTTTTACCTCAAAAACAGGACAAGTATGTACACAAGCATATTTACGTAATGTTAAATACAAAGGATAAAAGCCAATTTTGATTGGGGGTCATCTTGACCACAGTTGGGGTCATACTGATACAGTTGACTCAGAAGAATAAAGTCATAAATTTTGAAAGAAATAGTATTAAAACCAGCAGAGGTATTTATGTAAAAATGTTCTTATGGGGTTATATTTACCCCATTGCTACAAGGAAGATTAAATTTAAGCGGTCACTCAGACCTCATGTCCATGTTAATGTAACAGAAAAATTACGCCCTTGGTTAAGGGTTAAATATGATGTCACCTGTTCCACGCTAACATTTTGTACTTTAAGGGCTTGATTTTGACAATAAAATAAAATCAAGTAAACTGATGTAAAAAAATGACAGAATGCTTTTATTTAGTCAGTGATAAGTTTATTGCAATTATGTTATGAACAAAATAAGTTATTTTTGTAATCTATCTCCGAGTTAAGCTCCAGATCGATTCATTAAGCAGGGCTAATGGAAGAACAAAGGTCTAGGTTGATAAACATATGTGAAGGAATATGTGGGTAGTGTTATTTGTCAAAGCTAACTGTATTGCGACTTCCAAAGCCGTATATGAACAAAGTAAACCAATATGTTGCCATGAGAACTGATTTGCATTTGAAAATTCTTTCTAATATATTACCATAAAATAGGCACTAAGTTGGGCATTACTCCGGTACCGCTCAACCGATTTGGACCAAACTCAAAAGGCTTCTTTCCATGGGCGTTATAAATGCGTATACCAAGTTTCATGAAAATCAGATAAAGCGTATTTGAGTTATCGCGTCTTTCTAATATATTACTATTAAAACAGGCACTGAATTGGGCATTACTCCGGTACCGATCAACCGATTAAGTAAAACATCAATAAGATTCTTCCCATGGGCGTTATAAATGTGTATACCAAGTTTCATGTAAATCCAAAAAAGCGTATTTGAGTCATCGCGCCTTTAAAATAGGCACTAAATTGGGCATTACTCCGGTACCAGTCAACCGATTAGGTCAAAAATCAATATGCTTCGTTCCAAGGACGTTATAAATGCGTATACCAAGTTTCATAAAAATCCGATGAAAAGTATTTGAGTTATCGCGCGTAAAGACAGACGGACAGACATTTTCCCGTCCCCCACACAATCTCATAAAGTACCATTCTAGCACTTAATAGAAGAAATCTAATTTTTTCACTAAATAGCTAGGCCAACACTTTTTAAATGCATTTAAAAATGCACTTACAACACTTTACACGCACACACACACACATACACAAATAATAAGCACAGATTGCAAATATTCGCGCCCTAATACCGGCTACTCCACGCTGGTCGCAATATCACAATGGCTTATCCTTGAGCTGGCAAATTGGTGGTAATGAGGCGTTACTCAATAAATCAGGCCAGGTGGCAGGACTGGCTCGAGTGATGAAACAGCTGACGGCGTTGTGATACCCCACGTGGCTCTTATAACTGCTTGCATAAGCTAGGTGTGAATGTAAATGATGACACATGCACTGAAATTCATCTAGAGACCTGTTTCATGTAACTGACTATATCCTACTAGCATGTGCCCGCGGCTTCGCCCACGATAATTATTTCAAGAATTAAAAATTAAGAGCATAATAGTAAAATCATTACATTTATTAACACCTAAATCGCATGGACTACATACCACGATCAGATAGCATCGACTGGTAAAAGCGACCTCAGATTCGAGTTTCTTGGCCAAGAAAACCTCTGTATAGTGAGATTCGTCCAAATAAAACAACGTTTGACCATATTTAGGGCTTACAACATTCAAGCGATCGCGAAAGTTTTGTTTTCAAGGTTTGACAAAAATAGCCAAAGCCAACTGTAATTGATTTGACATTGAAATGTATAACTGAAAACTTATGTTTTGAAAACGCAAAAAATGCACGTTTTTTGCCAGTTTTTCACTCATAACTCACGAACGAAAACTAAAATTAAAATTCCGGCTTCGAGGTGCATTTTCCGACCCTTCAGCACACCTATGTTTAAAATTTCAGATCTCTGAGTTCAGTAGATTTCGCTGGACATCGAGGAGAATTCCTTTTATTAATATAGATAATATGAATTATAATGATACCTTCTCTAATTTGTCAAACATCCATTTAATTTAATCCAAGCCCACCTGATACCACTGGTAACAATACGTTCTGTGAATTTGTTTTGATAATTCTATGTAAAAAGGGATTAAGTATTTTCAAAAACATTTAATTTTTGGCATTTAGAATCAGAATTTTTCAAAATCCTTTCTTAGTGAGCACCTACATTATGAAGCGATGGTACTGTCAAAATTCCAAGTCTCTAACCTGTTATAGTTTAGGCTGTACGTTGATTCCTGTCATTCAGTCAGTCATTCATTCAGTCAGTCAGTCAGGACAAAGCCTTTTATATATATAGAGATTAGAGCTTGTAGTATTTGTCAGTAAGGTCCGGATTTTTAGGTTTTTATAAAAGAAATTTTAGCATTTTATTTACGTGAATTAGACCTTTTTTTATTTTTATTATTATTATTTATTTATTATTTATTTAATAAGAAAATAAACAAGGAACTATTTCTTATATCGGCACTCGAAAAATAGCATAAACAATTGAGATATTTACCCTTTAATGATACCATTATTCAATACACTTCTCAATTCACTTCCGATCTACAAAAATAAGTAGACTGGAGTGTGACGAATTTGTTCCTTTAATACACTTCTCTGTCGCTGGGCACAACTTGTTATTTGTAAGTTGAAATAACAATGGATTAGTCAAAGTTTTCAAAGTATTGCAGACAGTTCAAGTTTTTTTTTCCTGCGACGGCGAGGCGGCACATTTTCGAGTAACAAAGACAAGCGACAAAGCGAAATATTCATTGCTAATTTCAGTGCTTTGTATAGCCTACATTTATTTTTATTATGTATTTTCTTAAAAAGCACAAATTCACACATTTATTTTCCTTTGCATTAATTGTAAAATCTATTTAAAAATCGTGGTTTTCTGCAAAATTCCTCTTTAGCCCCTTTTAGGCCATTCAGTCCGATTTAACCCTTTTTTAGGTTCCAGAAGATTCATATATCAATAGGCTTCTTCCCAAGGACATTATAAATGTGTATACCAAGTTTCATGAAAATCCGATAGAGTGTTTTTGAGATATCGCACGTACAGACACACGGACATACATTTTCCCGTCCGCCACACAATCTCATAACTACCATTCTGGCACTTAAAAAAGCGTCATTTTCCTAACCAGTAGCTAATCTAAATAACTATTTACGTATTGCCCCTTACCTTGGACTAAACTTCTCGAGGACTGCATTGGAACTCTGATATTAACTACACATATCCGCTGAGAATGTACAGAATTTCATTTCCTGTGTACACATCCGCAGTCTTATCTGTGATTTGTTCAGGTTTAGAGTTTCAACTGCACGTGAATTGTGTGGGAGAATGCCTTTGTAATCAGTGACTACTTCAGAATGTGCAGTAAATCTATCATTTTAAAACACTGTATAAATAGCAGTACTTCCCAAGAACTATTTATACAGAGAGATAATCAGGGCCCGGATTCTAATGACATGTCATCTTTTTATTGATGGTGCCTAGACATTGCCAACTTATGGATAAATCCTATTCATAGCCTAATTATTATTAGGTCATTTTTTGACATTTTTTATATTTTTAGGGCATTTATTTCAATTTTACGTCATTATTTGGTCACTTTCGTGACATTTGCTTCCGTATTCAGTCATTTTCATGTATTTACATTGAGTGTATTAACTTTTTTTCGTCCCTAGCGGTGTTGTCTTTGAAGTGTTGTTTGTTTAATGCAAGAAGGAAAATTTCGGCGTTATAGTGTTGACATGTCTCAGTCGGAAATGAGAATCAAAGAAACGGCAAAATTTTGTATTATATTACTATTGTTGTTAGATTGACTTGGCATCTGCTTGGATTTGAGAGTGCAAACTACTGTTTACCCTCAATAAACAACAATATAATCCGGCAGACCACAAAAGGAAATGCCTAAGTTCGACTCGCCAGTTCCTCAGTGTTATTTTATTATTATTATTATTTATTTTATTTATTAATTTGTTTATTCGGGTAATATTTCAATAAATTATTAGGTTACTATAATGCAATATTTTTGTAGGATTTACTTTAAAAACAATTTTCTTACTTTTCTCCCCAGATGCTCCAATCAGGAACAAAGTTTTTAGACCTAACATACTTTCTGCATTTTCAGTTTTTACAATTATGAACAAATTAGTCTATAACTTTGTGTGTATGTACAATAATATTTTTTTATAAATAAAATATCAACTTTTAGGTCATTCTTTATAATTATTAAGTCATTTTCTTTAAAATTTAGGGTCATTTTATAGGTCATTTTTCAAACAATTTTAGGTCATCAGAATCCGGGCCCTGGTGATAATGAATAACACCGAAATATTTTACCTGTGTAAAGAGGGGACATAGACAAGAAACTTTTATTAGGAGATTTTTGCTCTATGATTAGAAAGCGCATCTATTGTATTTGATATTATAAACAAACGAATCAACCAGGGCGAGCTCAAAGAATCGAAACGGTCGATAATTCCTTGCGATATATTGAAAAGGTCGCGATTCTTTTATTTCCAAGTTATGACAAAAAAAAAGCAAAGCCACCTACAATATATTTGACAAATGAAAAGTATTGCTGAAAACTGATGCTTGGATAGCGAAAAAATGCACGTTTTCTGCTAGTTTTTCACTCATAACTCGCGAACGAAATAGAAAATTAAAAATCCGGCTTCGAGGTGCATCCGGCCTTCAGTCCATCTACGTTTAAAATTTCATATCTCTGCGTGCACTAGATTTCGCTAGGCATCTTTTTTTTTTTTGTGTGTGCCCTCCCTTACCCCCTGAGTTCCAAGCAATTAAGCCTAAACCTCCGGCCAAACCACATTTTGGTAACCATATGTGATGTGTGTATACCTATTGTGCCCTTATGTACATCCGTAGGGGATGTTGATGGTGTGACGTGTTTGGGCTGTGTACTTGTGTCTTTGTATTTTGGCGCAGGATAGACCTAATAGGTCTTATGCGCAATATTTCCCGAGTGTGTTTTTTTAGTGACTTGTAGTTATGTATTCTAGAGATTTGTAGTGCGTGTATCTGTTTGAGGGGATTTTTATCTGAAAATACACAGATGTGGACCGCGGACCGCCATTTGGTGACCACTGTCCTAGGGAGACAAGGCATGCGGAATCACCTACAGCAACTCTACTTTATTGACCGTCTAACTTCAAACAGCTGAGTAATCTTGATGTGCGTTTCCGGTTAGCGAACTCGTGTCCTAACAATAGCTGACAGCATTCCAACAGCGTGGTGTCTGGCCAGCAGGATACCAGTGACGTAACAGCATTCCCTGCTTCCAATTTATTGTTATCAATCCCTCACAGCTTCTGGAGGTAATCGAACTCACTACCTGTCAATACGATATCTACATGAACAGACCCCCGAGTTACTAAACAAAGACTCCTAAAGATAGACAGAAATATTAGTCTATAGGGCACTCCTTGACAAGCAATATTAACTTCATTTGATAGTGTTTAGTCTGCTTATTCTGATGACCATCATTGGCAAGAGCCTATTTGTCAAAGCTAACTGTAAGGCAACTTCCAAAGCCGTATATGAACACTGTAAAACAATATGTTGTCATGAGAAATGATTTGCATTTGATAAATTCTTCTTAATATATCACCATAAAATAGGCACTAAATTGGGCATTACTCCGGTACCGGTCAACCGATTTGGTCCAATATCAATAGGCTTCTTCCCATGGACGTTATAAATGAGTATACCAAGTTTCATGAAAATCTAATGAAGCGTATTTGAGTTATCGCACCTTTTTAATATATTACTATAATATATTACTATAAAATAGACACTAAATTGGGCTTTACTCCGGTACCGGTCAACCGATTTTGTCCACTATCAATAGGCTTCTTACCATGGACGTTATAAATGCGTATACCAAGTTTCATGAAAATCTAATGAAGCGTATTTGAGTTATCGCGCGTACAGACAGACAGACGGACAGACATTTTCCCGTCCACCTCACAATCTCATAAAGTACCATTCTGGCACTTAATAATTGCACCGTAGTACATTATACTATTTAAGAACGTATAGTACGAGCTTAGATGTTTTAGCAATACTCCAGAATATGAGAAAAATATTCAAAAGAAACTGTATGTTCCTTGATGGCGCTGTTTTGGATTTATTGCTTCCATTACAAGGAATCGATGTTTTTTCTATTAGGGCTGATCGACTGGCATAATAAAAGTGTGAATTGCTGAGAGATAAGATTGTGAAGCAACCCCAAAACAAGCCACAAACAGCCACAGCATCTCACTCGTAAACACAGAGTAATGCAGCCACTTTAATGGTCTCGTCATCAACACAGAGAGCTGTATCATTCAAACCCTTCATCATCATAAAATGTGCTATAACTGTGCGAAATTCGTTCCATTAACTTCTATATTTTTACATCCTCTGCCCATACAATAGGTACTATAGGTAGAGGAAGTATTGTTTTTAGAGATGGGTCGATACCAGATTTTCTCGATACTCGATACTCGATACCGATACATTATTTTTCCTCGATACTCGATACTTCGATACTAGATACCTTCAACATTTCCAGTTTCAATAAATAGGTACATTAAAAATTAAAATTTGAAAGATCTTTGTAACACAAACTAAATTAATTAAGTCAGCATATTTAATGAGACAAAATTTAATATCAACAGTAGCCTATAATTATTTTTAAACTTTACATTAAAACTAAAATTAGTTTTTTAAACAGTCGACTTACAAGTTTTTGTTAAAAAAAACTAGCATTCTCACTTAATTGCAGAATTGCAGAATTACAAAAGTATCGAAAAAGTATCGAGCGAGTTTTCTGAAGTATCGTTCGATGCCGATACCATGCAAGTATCGAGAGTATCGAGGTATCGAAAGTATCGAGGACCCATCCCTAATTGTTTGCCATCCCCAAATTCGATGTTGAGTTTTTATCTTAAATACACGATTTGAGGTACCCTGAATCCCAAAATAACATTTTTGGAAACATGTCTGTGTCTGTGTGTGTGGATGTCTGTGAACAGGCTAGCTCCAGAACGGAAAATCGTAAAAAAAAAAGTGAAGTGTTCCCTATACATTTATTTATTTTATTTATTTATTTATTTTACACCATTAAGCATGTATATGCAATAGGAGTAGTCAGCATGTTAAAAAGAAGTATCCTAATTACATAAAATCAGCCGCTAGATATTCTCCAACAGTGTAAAAGTTTATTTTGTAAAAGCAAAGTCTTAACTCTATGCTTGAAAATTCTAAAATTCTTGATATTTCTAATTTCTAGAGACAATTTGTTGTAAAACTTAATACCTAAAACATTGTGACTGTTAAGGGATTTTTGCAGTCTACACTGTGGAGCAACCAAATTATATCTCCCTCTAGTGTTATAGTCATGTACATCATGTATACATGTACACAGGATTAAAATCATTTCCATGAACGAATAAAATAGTTGAAAGAACATAAAGTGAGGCCACGGTTAAAATACTTAATTCAATAAAAATAGGTTTGCAATGCTCATATGGGTCACAGCCTTTCAAAATTCTCACAGCTTTTTTTACAGTCCATGGAGACCCAGAGGGTTTTAGGAGATGAGGCTCCCGGATTTTAGACATTCGGTACGTGAAGGTTGTTAGCCTTACGTACAGGCCCGCCTTTACCCCCAGGATTGCTCCTGGTACTAATTTCTGTTAGAGGCTGAGTCGACCCCAGGGCCATAGTGCCACCAGGAGAATTAGACCAATTCAAAAATTCCAACGACCTCATCGGGGATCGAACCCGCGACCTTCCGGTTTGTAGCGCAGCGCCTCAACCACTACGCTACGGCGTACCCCAACGTAAAATCGTATGAAAACAGAATTTTGTATTTGTGTCAAGTACCTTCCGAAGATGCGACAGGAAAATTTACGACAAGTTCCTCTTATTTTTAAGGGGACTTGACATGGAGAAATTTTCGTTTTTCAAGATTTTCTTAAAAACGACCCAAACGATTTTCTTTAAATTTTGCACATGGGTTGCTTATATTAAGAGCTAAAACTTTTATTTGAAACATTTTTTCGAAAAAATCTCTGAAGGATGGTTATAACCCACCCACTCTGAATACGTGCTCTTTGCAATTTGGCCTCTTGTTCTATATCAGAATGTGAAGTGAGAAAAATGCATTGACCATGCTTAAAGTAAAGAAAGTTACGAGAGTACATTAATAAGATTTTATTTGGGTTATGTATCCTTCGGGGATGCGAAGGATGTGATGTGGTAACGAATTTCTCTTCATTTTTACAACCAATTTACTGTTTTCTAGAACGGCTCCATAAACACTGATAGGTAAGTGATACGTATGGGGTGAAAAGGGGTCTTGAGAAGGGAAGGTAGTGTAAATACCCCATCTGTTAAGTCATCCAAACAGTAGCAGCGATTCATGTTTTTACTGCGGTCACACAGACCTCACGGCCATGGTTAAAGGTTAAAGAAAGAATTACAGACTATATTTGTACGAGGGTCATTCAATAATTAAAGAGACAAACTGACCTGGACAAAAAACCGTTTATATTTACAAAACAAGACTTTTCCTACTTTTCAACATAATCCCCATCAATATTTATGCGCTTGCCCAACTGGTCACTAGCTTTTTTTTTTTATACCGGCTGCAAAGAACTCTTTGTCTTGGTGTTGGAGACAATTTCCCACAAATTTCTTGACATCCTCGTTATCCTGGAACTTCTTCCCACGTAATGCCTAATTCAGTGGATCAAACAATTAGAGTTTCAAGTGAGGAAGTTGCAACTTCAACAGGCCGGCCAGAACGGTGTTCTTCAGTCACTGATTCTCGACCACTTTTGAACTTTTCTACCCACTTGTAAAAATTTCCACGGTTCATACAACTTTCACCATACACTTTAGTCATTCTAGAGTATATATCAGCCGGTTTTTTCACCTTCAGCAATCAAAAAACGAATCACAGAAATTTGTTCAATCAATGTGGAATTTTCAAGAAGACCCGACATCGTTAAACTTAATTTTGAGGTTATAAACAGAGCAATGTTGATCCATCAGCTGATTACAACTCATCCCAGTGCAGTGATGCCAACTTAAAATCCTAAATGTATCAAACTTGTACTACCAACCGTCTTTTCCCCAGACCAATTTGTCTCTTTAATTATTGAATGAGTGCGCCGACATACACCAGGCAAGGCGGTCATATCAGCACCTATGCCATTTATTATAAAACAAAAGTAAGAAAGGACCCTGAATGGAACCTTGTGGCACTGCACGTGGCAGGTGTCCTTACCGGCTCATTTAATTTATTATCTGACAGTTACTTTAATACCACCATGAACAAGTAAATTCATATTATGAGCTTCCAACACGATAGGACTTAAACGCTTTCTTCGACATGTAGTGACAAGGATAACAGTTTATGGTACAAGTGATAAAAGTGACAGGTTATTGTTTTAAGACCGAGCTAATCGCAGGTAGTGCATAAGCAGATGCAAGTTGCATACTAATTGTTTCTACGATAGCATTATTTCGTCCATTTCCCGTTTTTGCTGTCATGGTAAAATCTCGAACTTCCTGCGCCCAGTGTCTGTAATTCAACCTACCTCCGTCTTTTGTTCTACACCTTTTCAACCTCAATTTCGGAAAAGGTAATTTCAATTTCGGAAAAAGTAATTCCAATTTCGGAAAAAGTAATTTCAATTTCGGAAAAGGTAATTTCAATTTCGGAAAAAGTAACTTCAATTTCGGAAATACGAGGGCTATGAAGAGGGTATAGTAAAGTTGGTACCACGCTAGGACAAATGACTCAATCGGAGCGAGATTTTGTAGAGAAGTAGCTAGAAGGTGTACCTAAATGTTCCAAATAAAACAGTTTTGATTTTCACTGTGGTTTTCATTTTATGCCCCATCGAATGTTTTAAAAAATAGCCTTCGTATTTCCGAAATTGAAGTTACTTTTTCCGAAATTGAGATTACCTTTTCCGAAATTGGAATTACTTTTTCCGAAATTGAAATTACTTTTTCCGAAATTGAGGTTGAAATGGTGTAGTTATTAATTTCTTGTGTTTCAGTATATCGAAGCCTCCATCTTTTGACTATTCCACACATATACTCATGCCATGGTGTTTTATATTGACCAATAACGTCGTATATAGACCAGTCAGGGTCGTTTATCTTACAATATTCTTGTAGGAATCGCGAGGATGCCGTTTTATCGGGTAAAACATCTGCTCGTTACTGGACGCGTAAGCATCAGTGTGCAGTGATTAATACGTCACATGCTGCCATTAAGCAGCACGAAAACAGATTATTTTACATAATTTGAGAATATTATAGGAGAAAAATTCCTCCGACACTGGTAGAGCATTGCGCGAATAGCCAAACGTCCTGGGTTCAAGTCCCAGAGTCGGAGGAATTTTTCTCCTATAATATTCTCATGCAATGTCCAACAGAGACAATAATCTGTGGTTCATGAATGCTTTTTATCTGTTTTCTATAATTTCTTTGGAAATTGAAATAATATAAATGTACATTGGTTAAAAACACAATTTCGATTCGGTGCAAGCCAGTTCGTGTGCTTTTATTCTGTTCTGCTGTTAGCTTAACTGAATGAAGTTAACTATGTCTTATATGCACAATTGGTAGCACTGGTCACACATGGACATAGTAACTCACAGCTATACCACTATTTTTGTAGGAGAAGATAGATTTTGAATTAAGCAAAATAACAAACCAAGAAAACAGGCGATTAAAGTTTGCGTGCACTGGCAGTTTGAAGCACCTGTGCCCCGAAAAAAAGTCTTAATGTCGTTCTACACTTTTATTTTTGGAGGTTTACTTACTGAAAATTCCTAGACAACAGAAAATGGCAATAGACATTTACTTAGCAAGTTAAATGAATATTATCTATTTTATGGAAACAGGAGGTTCATTGCCGCGCTTACATGAGGCCGCCATTCAACCCTATGCTGAGCTAACTCCATCCAATCATCCCTCGCAAATCCTACTTCCATTAAAGCTATCCTAATATTGTCCTCCCACCTACGTCTAGGTCTTCCAAGTGGTCTTTTCCCTTCGGGTCTTCCAGTCAATACTTTTGACATATGTCTTTCCTCCCCCATTTCATCCTCCGTGATTTAATTATCCTTACTATATCCGGTGAAGAAGCTGAAGGTCATGAAGCTCGTCGTTAAGCAGTTTTCTCCAGTGCTCATTTTTATCTGCCTAAAAAATATCTGTCAATGATTAACAATTTCCAGATGAGCTAAAAACTTGAAATTTGGCAAATTTATAGATTTTAGCATGTACCAAAAGGGATAATTTTTGGAGGTTTAATTGCGGCTAAAGGGTAATCTACGGGTAGTCTAAATACACGGATATCCTATACAGTGTCAGTTCATAAAAAAAAGTAGGCCTATGCGTCTAATGCCACGCGACAGAAGTGAAAGTTGTTTTAATTTTTAGATTTTTTCAATTTTGGATTATTGGATTTTCAATTTTGGATTGTTAAACTTTTTAAATTTTTATTATTTTAAATTTTTTTATTTCTAATTTTTTTAATTTTGGATTTGAGTTTTTAAATTTAGGATCTTTGAATTTTTAATTTTGGAATTTTGGATTTTTTAAATATGCATCTTTGAATTTTTTTATTTTTTGGATTTTCTAATGTTGGGTTTCTGATTTTTTAATTTTTAGATTTTTTCAAATTTTGAGTTTCGATTTTTTAATTTTGGATGTTTTTATTTTTTAAATTTTGGATAAGCTTAATCATTGGGTTGATTGTTTTCTTGTGCAGTCCGTTTCGTCACACCCCACTAATTTCGTGACGATTTTGTTCACAAGTTTTGGTTAGCTCTCGATTTACTCCTAGCGCGGCTAAAGTTTCACTTAAAAAAAAAAAAAAAAAAAAAAAAAAAAAAAACTTTTCAGAAGCAGAATCACAAGCGAAACGAGACTGGTTCTAAGACTGCATGCATCAATTGTTTTCAGAAGTGTGAATGACACATAATCAAGGAATTAACTGCTGTGTACAAATTAGTACACACCACAATCACTAAGCTATTGAATGACTGATATCTTGAGATTAATTCAACCCTCAGTTTGTCGACCCATGACCTCTATAACACAAAAATGACCGGCAACGAAATTATAAGTCGCCTTTCAAAACAATTTCCTTTGAGTTCGCACGGAATAGTAGGCCTACATTATGCAATAAGCCTATAATCGCATTTATTAAGACACAAGTATTTTTATGAAAGGAGCAAAGCTTGATTTTAGGCAGATTTCAAGAAAAATCTAACCATTGCAATCGATAACATGTCATGATTTTCGAAAAATTCTTTAATGCCCTTTAAATTTTTTTCTGATATTTATATACTGTATATATATATATATCTTTACACAGAATATTATGCAAGAGTTTGGGCATATAAAATATTTAAATGCAATTAGCGCCCTTCGTCTGTAACGGATTGTCTTGACCATATATATTTTTTTAAATCCAGTGCTTTAGTTGGAAAATATTTTTTGGGGGTACTCATCTTACTTCAAAATTTTCCATATCGCCTCATACTGAATGTAATCCTTCGGTTGACATTTTCTGCATGCAGTTTCTTCTGCTGACCTATTGCCTCCTTGTAGTCATGACCTAACGTATGGAGCAGGATCAAAAACGTCTAGTGCTGGTCCCACACATTTTATGAAAACAAGGTGGCTAGCCAACATGTGATCTAAGGAGAAAGTAACTGTAGAAATGCGCACGAAGGTGAAGATTAGAACGCATATCAGTGGCGAATTTAATAGTGCTTGTCATTTTTAACAAATACACTCTGGTATTGAATTAGACATTTAATAAGTATTTTAGGACAATTTCGTTCCTGTACTGCCAGTACGACGTACCGGAGCACATCTTTTTCCCGGTATGGTAGAAGGAAAATAATGTTATACCGGTACGCAGTACCGGTGCGTACCGGCCCAACTAAAGCACTGTTTAAATCTATCAGTAATTTGAGCTTTCAGCTATACATTGTATAATTTCCTTAATAAAAGCTTTGCCTTCTAGATGGATTTGTCCGCAATTCGCAAATATTCTTTCTATTAGCACGCAAATTGAAAACGTTTGTCTTCGGACACTCGAAAATAAAAGGATGTTTCCTCATCTACCTAACCCATTTATAAAACCACCACCCTGTAGGCCTATAATAGCATGCAATGGTTAGACTCACGTGCATCGCCTGGCTGAAGTCTGTCTGTTCTCCAACATGTGCTGTTCCACGTCTTCTTCTTCTTCACACACATGCATCGAACCACGGGCCATTCTTACGATGGGTTTCAACTCCTGTCAAAAACACATCAAATTAGCTTTTGTTCAACCGTTCTGCAATACACTTAACTTAATAACTTCTATTAAAGTACAGATTTTCAATATAAGACTGTCAGCTGTATTTATACTCCTTTTAACTGCGAGATCATATCACGAGTTCGGAATGTGTGTCTATACAGTAGGGTAGGCCATGGAACTATTAGTTGTCAATTGTTTCTACTATTAGTGTATATTATGGAGTAAATTTCAACTGATATTAATTTAAATGGATATGATATAGGATGAAATGGTGAGGATGATTCATGGTATGTAAATATCCAATTCGGCCTTTACGTCTGGGGA
This sequence comes from Ectobius pallidus, assembly GCA_964059195.1. Lineage (NCBI taxonomy): Eukaryota > Metazoa > Arthropoda > Insecta > Blattodea > Ectobiidae > Ectobius > Ectobius pallidus. The sequence goes on along the minus strand of CAXKWD010000004.1, from coordinate 9,455,246 downwards.
AACCATGAAAAAAAAAAATGTAAAATTGGCCGGCCACGGGATTTGAACCTGGGACCTCCCGAACGAGAGTGTAGGAACGATTAATATCGAACAAGGAACAATATTTGAAGCCTCGAGAGCAGCAAATGAAACTCCGTAATAAAAAAAGTAAACAGATCCCTATTACAGGCCATGGAGGCCCAGGTTGAGGCTCCCGGATTATTAGACAATCGGCACACGAAAGGCGGTAAGATTGTGAGCCTTACGCACCGGCCGCCTTTACCCCCAGGATTGCATTTCTGTTAGAGGCTGAGTCGACCCCAGGGCCATAGTGCCGCCAGAAGGATTAGGGCAAATTAAAAACTCCAATCAGCTCATCGGGGATGGATCCGCGACCTTCTCGGTTTGTAGCGCAGCGCCTCAACCACTACGCTACGGCGTACCCCAACTCCGTAATAAAAATAAAATCAATCCTGCTCGAATTTAATAACATTTATGCTCGACGTCATGCTCGTTAAAATAATAATAATAATAATAATAATGATAAATATAATAATAATTATTATTATTATTATTATTATTATTACTATTACCTGGCTGTGTTTTACACGGGATGGAATCCCGTATTTGGTACAATGGGTGATAGTGTTGAAGTAATCCATGTTGCACTCAGTAAGCGAAACAGCAGAACTGTATTGAGGGAATTCCAGGTGAACTTGGCAGATATCAACAGCCTTAATCTATTAGCACCGATTCGCGTTTGTTTAACACCTGGCGGCGCAATCTTTAGCACTTTCCACCCAGAAACCCAATCTGAATTTTTCTACAACTGTGTAGTGCATAAAAGAGTTCGAGAAAATTCAGATGTTTCGCTTAAAATTATCTTAATAATATATATATAATTTAATATATTGATAGTTTAACCCTGGAAGTATCGCGGACAATAAAAATCCAAACAAACAAATCCTTCCCTTGACAAATTATATAATTTCTGAAAATTACAATGAATTTATCATCCCTTGACAAATTATATAATTTCTGAAAATTACAATGAATTTATCAAACAGTTGAGAAACAATACATATTATGTGTTTACAGGTAGCTTTGGAACTGCATAATCGAATCTGAGATCGTTTTCCCAGGCGGCGCTTTCTAATCGTGGAATGTAGCCTACTCTAAAGCCGAAATTTTAGCCGTTTCATTAGTTTTTAATGGTTTAGTTTATGAATGATTCGCGGGCAAGTGTTAATAAATATAATGATTTAATAGTTATTATACTCTTAATTTTAAATTTTTCAATTAATTATCGTGGGCGAAGCCGCGGGCACCTCCTAGTAAATAACAATTCACATTAATAATACAATGTTTACTTTTTTGCTACAGTATTAGAAATGGAAAATTTTATTTTGGCCAATGTTTTTATTGATTTCTTAGTCCCCCACTTAAGTTATCAGTAGACCTGGGATTTTAGGCTCTAAAAAAATTAGTTTTAGGCACCTAAAATAGGCTTTCAAAACAAGTGAATAGGCTACTAAAAGAGAAAATAGGCACTTAAAATGTGCTTTAAAAATGTGTAGAAAGACAGAAAATAGGCTTTAAAATACTACAATATGCTCTTAAACTGTAACGTGATCTTTTTTTACTGTAAAAGACATGGTATACCTAATCTTAACAGAAATAATTGCAAAATTAAGACATACTTAAAAATACATTTATCCAAAACAGTTTTGGATTATATGAAAATCTGACACAGTATGTCCCTTCTTACTATATACCTGCTACTGGTTGTTTTGAGCGAATCCTCCCCCGTCAGTCAGCATTCCTTTGCGACAATTGTTTGGGAAAATCAAGTTTCTGTGAAAAACCCACCCTCTGCTGCTCTGCTCTTCATTCAGGGATGTACATTAAATTATTGTAAAAGTTACAGAAGTTGAATTTTATTTTAAATGTACAAAATAGGCATTTTAGGCACTGAAATAATAAAAATAGGCTCCAAAGGTCCAAATAGGCAATTTTGGGCACTATAAAACTCTATAAATATAAGTGATTTATCATGAAACGTCAACATATTTAGATATTTTCTTGTTATTTCATAAGGAACAAAATAGGCATATGCCTTAAAATCCCAGGTCTAGTTATCAGACTTCCACCCAAGCCCTTTTAATACTTTACAGGTCACTTATTCCACTTTTTCACAATTTCAAAAGGGAATATTGGTCATAGAAGGAATTGTGGGTATTCCCTCACACGCAGAGCAAACCGACTACGTCAATATTTTCTTTCTTGTGGTGATCCCTACACTAGAAGTAACATTTTTATATCTTTCAACTCCACTCTCCAAGTGAGGGATCTGGCAAGATGGATTCCAAGAGGATCCTCACCCTGGAATCCGTATTGTTTTAACAGACTCAAGCTTCCGTCTGGTTTTCAGTTTTATTAAGAAAGAAAACACACAGCTAACATATGGAACAGGTTTTGATAACTTGTGGGCCGCGAGCCATAAGTCCTCGGTTCCTGGGAACATTCCAGGAATTTTCTTTCTGCCCCTACACAACATTTTCCCCTGATTACCCACGGAATTACCTTAATCCTTAACCATGGACGTGGTTATTCTTTTTTATCAACATAGACGTGCGGTCTGAGTGACCGCTCGGACTTAAAGGGCTTTTAACAATGAAAAAACTTTTGTTGCACGACGTAACAAATTAGTGGTACTTACGAATATTGTTGCCGTGGATCGTAACTTGACATTCCCGCACGCAGTCTGGTTGCTATGAAAACAAAAGAAATCTCCGTGCGGTTAAAATTACAAAAAGCACAAGTGCCGTAAGTAAAGTCATCATAATACTAGCCTTTAAAGAAGACCAGAACCAAGGCCCCCATCAGTTTGAGGCGACTTTAACAGGACAAATATTCGGTTCCCTTAACAACAAACACATGCGAATCACTTTCTGAAATATAACATCCATCTTCAATAGTATATATACATAGTATTTCCAGCTAATATCTCAATTAATACAAATAAATTGAAATAAATAATCATCGCGCAAAAATAGCTTGCAATACGTAAGCATATAACGGATCTCGGAAATTGAAAAAAACAACAACAACAAAAAACAAACAAACAAAAAAACTAAGCGCCTCGTTTTTTCAAACTCTTTCTTCGATCCGTATGCACCGCTTACGGCACTTGTATCGCAATATACTATAAAAATGTGAATATTAATTATTATTCAAGCAAATTGATTCCTAAATGTTGAATTAACGAAGCATTATTCATACACCAACGTTTTAAGAGCGTTTTCAGAGCACACATCTGAGTCACAAATGCAATGAAATGCACAGTTTGGAAGATATGTTAATATTTTTCAAATGAATAGCTAATATACACAAAAGCTTATTTAGTATCGTCATTCACATCAGATATTAATCACAGTTCACCATAATAAGTGCAGTAACTTAACTTACAACATTTTCCCTTATAAATGAGTCATAGGCCGGTATTCATAGTCGGCGACTTAAGAACAGACTTTATAAAGCTGAACTTATTTGTCAAGTCTGACTTTATAAAGTAAATACGTCATAAGTCCGACTTGTTTGTGTCAGAAACTCAACTTAAGACGAGATTAAAGTTCGACTTGGATATAAGTACGACTTATTGCGACTATGAATACCGGCCATAGAGTCATTCTCTCAAAACATTCACTGCTAAATTTCTATCATAACTTTACTGTCATCGACAGGGTCCGAATTTTGAAGACTTAAATACTTTAAAAAATGAACTATAAAATGACTGAAATATACAGAAAAATGACCCAAAACTAATAAAAATGACCCAAAAATTTATATGAAAATTATGGTCTATTCGTCTGATTTGTGCCTATTCTACAATTATGTTTTTGACCCAATCAATTATATAGGCTTGTAATTGGTACATATGGTTAAATTCAATCAGCAAACATAATTTTTCAGTACCCGAATTAAAATTATAACAAGATTTATTAAATTATTATTATTTAGAGATCTCATAATAATAAATATAAGTAAATGTGCAAAAACTCTATATAATGCAAAAAAAAAAAAAAAACCACACACACAAAATGAAAAAAATGACTAAAGTTAAAAATCACCTAAAATATGAAATATGGGAATAAAAGACCGTAAAATGGCCCAAAAATTACCAAATAATGACATTAAATTGAAGGGGCTAGTACCATAAGAGCGTAAGGCACAAGGGCATAGTTTTGAGAAATCTTAATGTTTTTAAACAATGTTACCACTCACAAGCACAGGTCTTTTCTTATGACTGAGCAGAGGTTTAAGGCACAAGTATAAATTGTTCACTGAGTATTTCAGATATAGGCCTATGAGGAGAAGGCATAAATGTCAAGAGCTCAAAATTCAAGATGTGCCTTACGCCCTTATGGAACTAGCCCCTTCAATTCTAAAAATGAAAAAATGTTAAAAAATGACTCTAAAAAGTCCCATTTTTAAAATCTAGTATTCATGATCAGAATACCTGCAAGGTATCAGTTAAGGTACCAGTTAAAAGATGATATGTCATCAAAATCCGGGCCCTGGTCATCACATAGTCTTAAAACTCTCGGCCAAACATATTTTGATGGTTCACAAAATAGTAAATTGAAAATAAAACTTAGGTAACCATGGACATGAGGTCTCACAGACCGCTATAAAATAAAGTTTTCTAACTCGACTCCACTTACACCGACTCCACTTACACCGACTCCACTTACACTGATGAATAAGTGACACATATGAAGTGATAAAGGGTCTTGAGAAGAGAAGTTACAAATAATTCACCTGTGAAGAAGATATGCAGACAGTAGCAGCCGTTTTTATCTTTTTACTGTGGTCACACAGATGCAAAATAATATATCCTATAGTATACAATATTTGCCTTGAACTAGTAATAAGTTAAAATAACGGGAAAAAACTCGAAAGAAAAATTAAAACACATGTAAACTTTACAGAAAAAGTACAATAAATAACCTGTAAGCCTAATCAATGTGTTAAGTGTTTTCTTTGCAGTCCGACAAGGATTTATAATTTGCGTGAGAAATTAGTGTCTTGCATAAGGCTTAATCTTCCTTTTGAGAATTTAATAGGTGCTTTCCTTAACCTTAGGTTTAAAAAATCTTATGTGAAATTCACATAACTTCCTCTGCCCAAATAAAAGTTTCGCCTCTTAGTATAGTATAATTATAATGTATGACATTCTCTTCATGTAAATAGGTTGTATAAATGAAGAGAATATCGTTACCTCATCACATCGCATCCCCGAAGGATACACAACCCAAATAAAATCTGATTAATGCACTCACATAACATTCTTTACTCTAAGCATGGTCAATGCATTTTTCTCACTTCACATTCTGATATAGAACAAGAGGCCATATTACAAAGAGCACGTATTCAGAGTGGGTGGCTTATAACTACCCTTCGGATACTTTTCTTCGAAAAATGTTTCAAATAAAAGTTTTAGCTCTTAGTATGAGCACACCATGTGAAAATTTTAAAGAAAATCGTTAGAGGCGTTTTCGAGAAAATCGCGAAAAACGACAATTTCCTCATGTAAAGTACCCTTAAAAATAAGATGAACTTTCGCCAATCTTCGTGTCACATCCTCAGAAGGTACCTGGCCCAAATATAAAATTTAATTTTCATACTTTTTTTTTCGTTCTGGAGCTAGGGTGTTCACAGACAAACGGCCACACAGACACAAAGACATGTTTCCTAAAATAGTATTTTTGGATTCTGGGGCTTCAAAAAGTGTATTTTATGGTAAAAATTCAACTTTGAATTTGGGGATGGAAAACAATACTTCCTGTACCTATAGTATCCTACCTATGTTATGGGCAGAAGAAGTAAGCACATTTCGAAACCTATTGACCATTGGAACATTTTAGGGAAATAACTCCTCTAATAACGGGATTACATAATTTTATTCTTAACTAGCATGTGCCCGCGGCTTCGCCCGCGATAATTATTTCAAAAATTAAAAATTAAGAGCATAATAGTAAAATCATTATATTTATTAACACCTAAATCACGTGGACTACATGTCACGATTAGATAGCATCGTCTGGTAAAAGCGACCTCAGATTCGAGTTTCTTGGCCCAGAAAACCTCTGTATAGTGAGATTCGTCCAAATAAAACAACGTTTGACCATATTTAGGGCTTACAACATTCAAGCGATCGCGAAAGTTTTGTTTTCAAGGTTTGACAAAAATAGACAAAGCCAACTGTAATTGATTTGACATTGAAATGTATAACTGAAAACTTATGTTTTGAAAACGCAAAAAATGCACTTTTTTTGCCCGTTTTTCACTCATAACTCACGAACGAAAACTAAAATTAAAATTCCGGCTTCGCGGTGCATTTTCCGACCCTTCAGTCCACCTATGTTTAAAATTTCAGATCTCTGCGTTCAGTAGATTTCCCTGAGCATCGAGGACAGTTCCTTTTATTAATATAGATAATATGAATTATAATGATACCTTCTCTAATTTGTCAAACATCCATTTAATTTAATCCAAACCCACCTATACCATTGGCAACAATATGTTCTGTGAATTTGTTTCGATAATTCTATGCAAAAAGGGATTAAGTATTTTCAAAAACATTTAATTTTTGGCATTTAGAATCAGAATTTTTCAAAATCCCTTCTTAGTGAGCACCTACATTATGAAACGATGGTACTGTCAAAATTCCAAGTCTCTACCTGTTATAGTTTAGGCTGTACGTTGATTCCTGTCATTCAGTCAATCAGTCAGTCATTCATTCAGTCAGTCAGTCAGTCAGGACAAAGCCTTTTATATATATATAGAGATGATTTTACTTACGGCGCTTGTGCATTTTTTAATTTTTACCGCACGGAGATTTCTTTTGTTTTCTTACCAGTCGGATTGCGTGCGGGAATGTCAAGTTACGATCCACGGCAACAATATTAATAAGTACCACTAATTAGTTAGGTCGTGTAAAAACAATTAAAACAAGTGATAATTAGAAATTAAAATCAAGGTTTCGATGTACATTTCATTATTAAAGTTCGGGGGGAAAAAAACCTCAGATTCGAGTTCCTTACCCCAAATACCCCAGGATAGTGAGTTTCGTCCAAGTCATTCAATGCTTTCCCCCCCGGTTGCTATGGCAATTAATCTCACAATTGAATACTGTTTTGTTAATAGGTGGCTTTGGATGTGCGTTCATTAGAAATAACGAACTTTGCTTTTTATCTTAGTAGGCCTAGACGAACTTGGAAATCTACCTATGCATGTAGGCAGAGCCGAAAGGGATTATGCAAAAATGTACCCTTATCCATTTCACCATCTGATGCAGTGGAGGGCTATTCAGTAATCTTTAGACGTATAACTTGAACAGACATTATAATTGGTTTTATTTTCTGATCAGATGCTATGTGACCGGATTTAACTTCTACAGATGTCATGAACTAGGAACATGTTAAGTCCAGACAGAAATATAACATGTCTTTATCTCTCAGCTCACGTCACACGATACTCTCTCTCTCTCTCCCCCCTCCCCCCTCGTCACTAGACCTGGGATTTTAAGGCAAATGCCTATTTTGTTCCTTATGAAATAACATGAATTTTTAAAAATATGTTGATGTTTCATGATAAATCACTTAGATTTATAGAGTTTTATAGTGCCCTAAAATGCCTATTTGGGCTTTTAGAACCTATTTTTCTATTTTAGTGCCTAGAATGCCTATTTTGTACATTTAAGATGAAATTAAACTGCAGTAATTTTTACAATCATGGACATCCTTGAATGAAGAGCAGAACAGCAAAAGGGGGGATTTCACAGAAACTTGATTTTCCCAAACATTTCTCGCCAAAGGAACACTGATTGACTGGGAGGAGGAGGATTAGCTCAAAAGAACAAGGAGCAAGCAGTAAGAAGGGACATACTGTGTCAAGTCGCCAGTGTGTTGACCACACGACCATCCAATATCTGCAGGCCATGAGATGGCCGTTACTGAAATCCAAGGCCCTTGAAGGCCTGTAGTGACTAATTTTTCTAATGACCCATAACTGCTTTTGGTCGGCCCAGGTGGTTTAGAGGTAGCGTGCCCGCCTCTAGATCCGCAGGGCGCGGGATCAAACCCGGCCGCTGTCGATGGATTTTTCAGGACGTAAAAATCCTGGGCACGGAGTCCTCCGGGAGGGACTTTAAGCTGGGGGTCCCGTGTCGTAGATTTACGGCACGTAAAAGAACTCCAAGCCTAAATTAGAGCCTCTGGACAAAATTTCTCGGCCCTTTCACGTCCAAGAAATAATTTCAAGAGGGGGGTTGCGAGGCGATGGGCTTACCACCTGTCCCTCTACCCTCTCTCGGAAAATAAGCATATCAAAATTAGTATAGGTAATGAAACCTCCATTGGAGGCCCCTTCGCCCCACCTGGGGATCATAGGGTACCAGATACAGATACAGATAACTGCTTTTGATAAATTACTTTTTAATTCTGTCTTAATTTTGTAGTTATTTGTGTTAAGAATATATATATACCACGTTTCTAACAGTAATAAAAAGATCACGTTACAGTTTAATTGTATGTTATAATATTGTAAAGTCTATTTTCTGTAAATTTTCACATTATTCAAGCATATTTTAGGTGCCTACATTCTAGTTTAAAAGTTTATTTACTTGTTTTAAAAGCCTATTTTAGGTGCCTAAAACAAAGTTTTTTAGAGCCTAAAATCCCAGGTCTACTCATCACACAACTCTACTAGGAAGCGACGAAAGTGAGATACCAGTCTTATAGAGAAATCCCAAATTGGAAGAACATAGTTTGAGAGTGTTCGAAAACAGGGTGCTTAGAAAAATATTTGGTCCCAAGAGGAATGAAAATGGGGACAAGAGAAAATTGCATAACGACGGCCTTCATGACCTATAGGCCTACTCTTCACTGAATATAGCAAGGGTAATTAAATCTCGGAGGATGAAATGGGCTGGACATAGGGGAGGAAAGACATATCTAAAAAATATTGGCTGGGAGACACGATGGGAAAAGACCACGCGGAAGACCTAGACGTAGGTGGGAGGACAATATTAGGATAGATTTAAGGGAAGTAGGATTTGAGAGGGATGGTTGGATGGTGTTAGCCCAGAATAGGGTTGAATGGCGGGCTCGGGTAAGCGCGGTAATGAACCTTCGGGTTCCATAAAATAGATAATATTCCCTGGTTAGTTTAGTTAGCTTAAAATTAATATTAGTTGAAATTTAACAGAAACCATGAACACATAAACAATGAAATAATGTTTATGACATGTCACATTTTTATCCTGACCTCCATTCTCGCCGTAAACACACATTAAACACGAATAACACATATGTTATCCTAATCGGAGCGTTTTTATTTTACATGTAAAGTCATATTTTGGTCATTACATGGTTTTGGTCATATTTGTAATTTAACGTCATATTTCAGTTGTAAATTCAGTAAAAGAACAAAATTATGCACTAAGTCGACTTAAATTTTTCCGGAAAAGAGTCACGAATATTTGAGTTTTGCTGTAACTGAAATGTGAAGGGACAATAACAAGTAATAGCACAATTACTTCTTCCTCCTTGTTGTTAACAACTTCCAATAGACATGTTTTTAAAATATTTTCAGTTCACATTTGCAGTGGTATCTGGAAACATTAACAGATTAGAAGTTCTTTGCAAGTAAAACTGTAAATCACCTGTAAAACTGTCAAAAAGTGTTTATCTGATTGAATTAATGTGAAGTAATAATTTAGTGTCATTAAAAGTTTTAAATTGGAACATTTATTTTCAGAAAATATGTTCTTTTATGAGGTCGTATTTCGGATTTTTAGGTAGATTTCTACCTATTGCAATTGTCATGATTTTCGAAAAATTCTTTGATATCTTTACGTTTCATGCCGAAACCACCGCCCATTCAAAAATTTTGAAGATATTTGAACCAAATTTTATATGTCATTTCTAGGCCCAATAGTTCGGATAAGTTCGTTAATGAGCAAAATTGGCCCAAGGGGGGGGGTCGAGGGAAGGGTTGAAATTTTGAAAACTTTATATCTCGGCCCCTATGAAGTATACAGGGAAACTTTGTTTGAATAAATTAGAGTACTCCCTATGGAGTTCACAGTGACACCAACGATTCGGGGGTTTTGGGGGTACGAGTGGGGGTGGGGGGATGGAAATTAGAAAAGCTCTCGAGTACTCTACAAATCAATAACTAGTTTCTCGATAGCTCTCATATAAGACAGGATTTGAATGTTTGAAAAAATGCTCTTTCATCTTTTTTCAGTTATTATTGCGGGTTTGTCATGCCAAGGCTAAAGAAGAAGAGTGCTGCGCAGAGACAATAAATTAAACCAAAAGCACTTCGAAATCTACCTCAGCTTATAGGCCTGCCTAAAGAGATTTTTGGGTCTTATTTATTCATTTTTTAGGTAATATTTTCCATTTTTAGGTCATAAACATCCTGACCCTTCTCTTGAGTAAGTTTTGGTATGCAGAAATACCCATCCACCATGAAAATACATTTTCCCACGCCCATGAATTGAATCGCCAGTAAATACTTTGAAGGTTATGTGATGACACTGGCTAGTTTCCTTGTTTGTTGAACTTTTCAAAACAATAATCATCTCTGATTGTCTTCCGTCTCTAAAGTAGCAATTGGGCTTGATCGTGGTAAATATAATTACATATTAATGTTTTGGTGCTATGTATATAAGCTGCTTCAGTTTCACTCCAATTCATCAAACACATTTCTTCAGTCAAACAGAAAACTAGAATTTCTTCAGCAGCACCAAGATGTCTAAGTTGTTTGTAAGTATTCTTCAAGAGCAAAGTATATAACCAACTTTTTAAAATTAAAATTTATTGAATTCAAATACAAGAAACATAAAAATAGTAAATAATTTTATCTCAAATTCAGTATTAATGTAGATTTCAACGCCATCTGTTAAAGCAATTCGTGAAGCTTTTTAGCGTAGTGGTTGAGGCGCTGCGCTACAAACCAGAAGGTCGCGGGTTCGAATCCCGATGAGGTCGTTGGAGTTTTTCAATTGGCCTAATCCTTCCGGTGGCACTATGGCCCTGGGGTCGACTCAGCCTCTAACGGAAATGAGTACCCTGGGGGTAAAGGCGGCCGGTGCGTAAGGCTGACAACCTTACCACCTTCATATGCCGAATGTCCAAAAATCTGAGAGCCTCAACCTCCTGGAACCCTCTGGGCCTCCATGGCCTGTAATAGGGAACACTTTACTATATAGGTATTTAGGATTTGAAATAGGAAGAAACTATTCCCTCAGAAAACGCTTGACATAGCTTTTAATGGCTCATAGAAGATGTAGAATGTCAAATTCCCGTTTCATTTATTTCCAAACCCATCTGAGACCCACTGGCAACAATATGTTGTCATGTCAACTGTGATATGGATTTGGTAATTCTGTTTAAAAAGGGGTTAAGTATTCTCAAAAACATTTCATTTTTTGCATTTAAAATCTAAATTTTTCAAAATCCTTCCTTAGTGAGCACTTACATTATGAAACGCAGGTACTGTCAAAATTCCAAGTCTCTACCTATTATAGTTTAACCTCTACGTTGATTCTCCGTCATTAAGTCAGTCAGTCAGTCTGGACAAAGCCTTTTATATACAGAGTGTTAATGAATAACACCGAAATATTTTACCTGTGTATAGAGGGGACATAGACAAGCAACTTTTATTAGGAGATATTTGTTCTATGGGTTCAATTCTCCCTGTTAAAACATAAAATCTCCTAAGGATATGCACGCCACTGACTTCTAATACTTGAAATGATAGGAAACAAAGGAACAGTGAATATTGTGTAGTGGTCGGGAAAATTGTAAAAAATGACGATCGATATCTTACAACTCTGAGGGAAAAAAAGACAAACGAAATATTTTTGTTAGGTCTGGAATTAGAAATAAAAACATAATGCAGTGGCGGGCAATCATGTGATTAGTCAGTAAAGTTTGCAGATTATGTAAATTCTAAATTATGGTATAGCTGTTGATGAATTATTAAGAATCAGGTTTTTATCGATCGCTAAGAAGGCATGAAGTCAATTTAATGAAAATGTTAACCCTATTTCGCTCAATTATTGAGTTATGAGCGCCAAAATTTAAGGACTTTAATGCCCTGTATAGCAAACACATTTTACGTCATAGAGCCAAAATGTCCTAATAAAAGTTGCTTGTCTATGACCCCTCTATACACAGGTAAAATATTTCGGTGTTATTAACACCCTGTATATAGAGATAAATTGAAACTTGTTACAAGAAGTGGCAAGTATTGAGAGCTGACATTTCCATTGGTTGTGATTGACAGGTTCTATTCTTGCTAGTGGTAGTGACCACTATGGGATTTGCAGAAGGAACTGGGCAATGGGTTTGGCAGGAGGGTCCTAGCGTGCAGCCACAACCCCAACAGCTACAGGTAAGCTTTCTGAAGTGAAATTTCTTCAGCCGCGCTAGGAGTAAATCGAGAGCTAACCCAAACTTGTGTTACGAACAAAATCGTCACGAAATTAGTGGGTCTGTGACGGAACGGACTGCACAGAAAACAATCGACTCAGTGATTAGGCCTACCCAAAATTTAAAAAGTCCAAAAATCCAAAATTTAAAAAATCTAAAAATTCAAAATTCAAAATTCCGAAAAAATAAAAAAATTCAAAGATCCAAATTTCCAAAATTTAAAAATTCAAAGTTCCAAAATTAAAAAATAAAAAAAAAAAAATTTAAAAAAACTTAAAATATCCAAAATTTAAAAATCTAAAACTCCAAAATTAAAAAATCGAAAATCCAAAATCAAAATATAAAAATTCAAAGATCCAAAATTTAAAAAATCCAAAATTAAAAATCCAAAACTCCAAAATTGAAAAATTAAAAAAATCCAAACCGGTAAAATAAAGCTTGGTTATTACCGAAAAACCAAGTTACTGTAGCTTTTGAATCGCAAAATGGACAATATCGCAGCTTTACAGTCTAAAATCCAGGGTCAGACAGATTATCGGCTTTGGTGAACACAGACCTTAACCTTAAGTGGTACAACTAGAATATTAACAGATCGAATTTACAACAAATTCCTCAAATATTATTATTATTATTAAAAGTCAATAATAGACCCAATCCTTTATTTTTGTCTGAAGTCGTAGAAATACGCAGTCAAAAATTTCAAAGCTTATTAGCAGAGGGGGAAAAATAAAAACCTTTGAACTTTTTGGAACTTTCCCGTCTTTTATAGGCTAACGGCTATATTGTTGTTTTTATACAAATTAATTAATAATGAAATAGATGATATTAAGAAATAAATTTTAATGTTCCACGTTATAGATCTCATAAATTGCATAATCTTTTTTTCATCCCAAAAGTAAACACTGACTCTAATAATAATTCTCCTCTTTATAATGTACTCCGACTATACAATCAGTTGCACAAAATGGACAATATAGATATTTTTAATACTAACACTAAGCGGTTTAAAAATATATGTGAAAAAAATTTGAAATTTTTAAAATAATAATTATTAAAATATGCTCCATGTCATATTCTTTATTTGAATCTTTCTGATATAATATACTAGCATGTACCCGCGGCTTCGCCCGCGATAAAAAAGAGCATAAAGTTAGAGCATAATAGTTAAATCATTATATTTATTAACACCTAAATCACGTGGACTACATGTCACGATTAGATAGCGTCGCCTGGTAAACGCGATCTCAGATTCGAGTTCCTTGGCCCAGAAAATCTCTGTATAGTGAGTTTCGTCCAAATCGAACGATGTTTAACCATATTTAGGTCTATGTTGATTATCCCTCTTCCGTGTAGGTTGAAAAATTTCATATGTCTACGGGCCTTGACATTCTAAACAAATGAATCGACCAGCGTGGGCTTACAACATTCTAGCGATCGCGATGCTTTTATTACCACGGTATGACAAAAATAGCCAAAGCCAACTGCAATTGATTTGACATTGAAATGTATTACTGAAATCTGATGCTTCGACAGCGCTAAAATCACGTTTTCTGCCAGTTTTTCACTCACAACTCGCGATCGAAAGCTAAAATTAAAAATCCGGCTTCGATGCGCATTCGCCCACCTTTCAGCCCATCTATGTTTAAAATTTCAGATCTCTGCGTTCAGTAGATTTCGCTGGGCATCGTGGACAGACAGACAAACACGTCCTTTTATTATTTTAAGATAGCAGGTGCCCGCGGCTTCGCCCGCGATAATTATTTCAAAAATTAAAAATTAAGAGCATAATAGTTAAATCATTATATTAACACCTAAATCATGTGGACCACATATCACGATTAGATAGCGTCACGTGGTAAAAGCGACCTCAGATTCGAGTTCCTTGGCCCAGAAAACCCCTGTATAGTGAGTTTCGTCCAAATGGAACAACGTTTGACCATATTTAGGCTAATATTGATTATCCCTATAATAATAATAATAATAATAATAATAATAATAATAATAATAATAATAATCCTCTTCGGTGTAGTTGAAAATTTCATATTATGTTTGCGTGCCTTGACATTAAAAACAAATGAATTGACCAGCGTGAGCTACAACATTCAAGAGATCGCGATGCTTTTATGTCGAAGGAATGACAAAAATAGCCAAAGCCTAGTGTAATTGATTTGTATTACTGAAAACTCATGCTTCGAAAACGGAATAAATACACGTTTTCTGCCCGTTTTTCACTCATAACTCACGAACTAAAGCGAAAATTAAAATTCTGGCTTCGAGGTGCACATTCCGACCCTTTAGTCCGCCTATGTATAAAATTTCAGATCTCTGCGTTGAGTAGATTTCGCTGGGCATCGCGGACAGACAGACGGAAGACAGACAGACGGAGGACAGACACTTCCTTTTATTAATATACTAGCATGTGCCCGCGGCTTCGCCCGCGAAAAAATTTCAAAAATTAAAAATTAAGAGCATAATAGTTAAATCATTATATTTATTAACACCTAAATCACGTGGACTACATACCACGATTAGATAGCGTCGCCTGGTAAAAGCGACCTCAGATTCGAGTTCCTTGGCCCAGAAAACCCCTGTACAGTGAGTTTCGTCCAAATCGAACAATGTTTGACCATATTTAGGCCTATATTGATTATCCCTCTTCCGTGTAGGTTGAAAATTTCATATGTCTTCGGGCCTTGATATTCTAAACCAGGCCTGTCCAACCCGCGGCCCTCGGGCCGCATGTGGCCCGCTCTCACAGTTTTGTGGCCCGCGGCTACTTCCAATACGAGAACCAATCCCGGTTTGAAATTTCGCACTTTGACGCAGGACGTTGCATATTACCGACTGTGGTGGAATATTTGTTCAAGTTTATGATCACGAGAAGCATCCAATCGGCCATGTTCAGAGCGCCAGTATCGCTGCCGCGGAAGGAAAAATTTTTGTTTTTGATTGTTCAGAACCAGCCTGTTTCTAATTTATGTGCTTACGCGAGGTTGTGTACGCTTTTTTATTTGTTCGTGCAAATTGTTAGATAACAGTGTTGTTAGATAGAACGAGCAAACATGAGCAACATTAGCAAGAAAAGAAAAATACAAGAGGAAAATAGAAGTTATAAAGATGCATGGGAATTGAATTACTTCGTCACAAATAATAATGGCAAGTTGCAATGTGTTGTGTGCATGCAAAAATTTCTTCCTGTAAAGAGTACAATGTTATGATACACCACACTACTTCACATGAAAAACAATTGAGGAAGTATGAGGGGGCTTCAAGAGCTGCAATTTTACAAGATTATATTTTTACACAAATGTCGTCTACGCAGATAGCTGCATTAACTGCTTCTTACAGTGTATCACTGGAACTTGTAAAAGCTAAGAAAGCATTTAGTGATGGAGATATAGTTAAGAAACGTGCAATTGCTGTGGCAAATGCATTTGGTGAAAGCAATTTATCTGCAAAATTTGCACTTGTTCCCCTCTCTCATCAAACAATCTCAAGACGAGTACAGAGTATGGGAGGACAATTAACAAAAAAAATTAGAAGATATGGTTGGAAAATGCAGCTACTTTTCACTATGCTTGGATGACAGTGTCGACCAGACTGACACCAGTACACCAGTCAACTTTTTATTTTCATACGAATGATCAACAATTATTTTTCAACACAAGAAATTCTTCAGTTATGTTCTTTACGTGGATAACCAAGGGTGAAGATATATTTAAAGCAGTAAACGAAACGGTGGAAAGGACTGATAGGACTAATTAGGAAAGCTGGGTTGAGTTTCCCCATGTTCCGTTGCATAATTCACCAAGAAAAGTGTGGGAAGTCAGTGAAACAAAGCGTTGCAGTGAATATAGTGGATACAGTTTCCAACAAGATACGTGGTGGCAATAAGGCACAACTTCACTGCTGATTCCGGGAATTTTTGGATGAGCTGCAAGCCCAATATAGAGATCTATCACTCCACGCAAATGTACGCTGGGTGAGTGCAGGTAATGCACTGAGGAATGAGATTCCAGTATTTTTAAAGGACAGTACCAAAGATAATGAAAATCTTGTTCGACGGGTTGAAGATCCAGACTTTCTTAGGCAGCTTGCATTCATGAATGACCTGACACAATGCTTGATTGAGTTGAACCTGAGACTTCAGGGAAAAAATCAAAGTGTTTCAGGGTTAGTGGTCATGTTAATGGTTTTAAAATTTCTGAAATCAACTTTATAAAGAAATTATTTAACACACTTTCCATGTTGTCAAAAGCTGTCAGGAGAAATTGAAGATGGTAATTTTTCTAAGTTTTGTGAAAATATTTAAGTTATTATTCAAGAATTCAATAAAGGATTTTCTGACTTTGAAAATATTAAAGGTAAACTGCTGCTTTTTAATGACCCTTTGAATGTGGATATTGAGAATCAGCCATCCATGTATCAACTGGAGCTCTGCGATATTTAGGCCGATCCCTTTCTTCAAACCAGGTCTGAAAGAGGATTCAACTTTTTCAAGCTACTTCCATAGGGCAGGTTTCCTCAGCTTAGAGATTTTGGTTTGTAGCTTTCCTCAATGTTTGGAAGCACTTATCTATGTGAGAGTGCTTTCTTCAACACGAAATTCATAAAAAATAAATATAGGGACTGTCTCACTGATGATTCCTTGTTACACCTACTAAGACTGGCAGTTACTAACATAGAAGTGGACATCCATACTTTAGTGAAGCAGTCTGAAAATCCTCAGTGCTCACATTAAGTTATAATTTCGGCCTACTGGTAATGAATCCTATTTCAACAATTTGGTCTGCTGTACTTTACTATTTATGTGAGTGAAACTTTTAGTGTTTGGCCCTCAGCATCAATTGTCGAAATATTTCGGCCCCCAGTACTTCTGAAGTTGGACAGGCCTGTTCTAAACAAATGAATCGTCCAGGATGGACTTACAAAATCAAGCGATCGCCCGCGATAATTATTCCAAGAATTAAAAATTAAGAGCATAATAGTTAAATCATTATTTTATTAACACCTAAATCACGTGAATTACATACCACGATTAGATATCGTTGCCTGGTAAAAGCTATCTCAGATTCGAGTTCCTTGGCCCAGAAAATCCCTGTATAGTGAGTTTCGTCCAAATCGAACGATGTTTAACCATATTTAGGTCTATGTTGATTATCCCTCTTTCGTGTAGGTTGAAAATTTCATATGTCTACGGGCCTTGATATCCTAAACAAATGAATCGACCAGCGTGGGCTTACAACATTCAAGCGATCGCGATGCTTTTATTTCCACGGTATGACAAAAATAGCCAAAGCCAACTGCAATTGATTTGACATTGAAATGTATTACTGAAATCTGATGCTTCGACAGCGCTAAAATCACGTTTTCTGCCAGTTTTTCACTCATAACTCGCGAACGAAAGCTAAAATTAAAAATTCGGCTTCGAGGTGCATTCGCCCACCTTTCAGTCCATCTATCTTTAAATTTTCAGATCTTTGCGTTCAGTAGATTTCGAAGGGCATCGTGGACAGACAGACAAACAGCATGTGCCCGCATGTGCCCGCGGCTTCCCCCGCGATAATTATTTCAAATTATAATTATTAACACCTAAATCACGTGGAGTGCATTCCACGATTAGGTAGCGTCCCCTGGTAAAAGCGACCTCAGATTCGAGTTCCTTGGCCCAGAAAACCCCTGTATAGTGAGTTTCGTTCAAATCGAACTATGTTTGACCATATTTAGGGTTGATTATCCTTCTTCCGTGTAGGTTGAAAATGTCATATGTCTGTGGGCCTTGACACTCTAAACAAATGAATCGTCTAGGATGGACTAACAAAATCAAGCGATCGCGTTGCTTTTATTTTCAAGGTAGGCTATGAGGTATGTTGACAAAAATAGCCAAAGCCATCTGTAAGTGATTTGATATTGAAATTTATTACTGAAACTGATGCTTCTAAAACGCAAAAAAATGCACGTTTTCTGCCAGTTTTTCACTCATAACTCACGAACGGAGGCGAAAATTAAAATTCCGGCTTCGAGGTGCACATTCCGACCCTTTAGTCCACCTACTTATAAAATTTCAGATCTCTGTGTTGAGTAGATTTCGCTGGGCATCGCGGACAGACAGACAGACGGAAGACAGACAGACGGAGGACAGACACTTCCTTTTATTAATATAGATAGGCTAGATTGTCCTCCAAAACTATTATATTATTATTTGTTTTTCATATTATGTTCCCTTGTGTAATTGTCATATTGTTTGTGTTTCTGTTTTCCTTTCTGTGTTTTTTTAGTTATAGTATTAGTTTAATAATTTGAATATAATTTTAAATATTAAATATTAGAATCTGGTGTATTAATATAAGCGAGAATGTTGTAATTGGGCATTAGCCTGTAATATTCTTAGTACAATAAATAAATAAGTGACAAACAACCGTTCAACGCCCATATAATCAACTAGCTTAAAAGTCCCGACATCGCCCGGGTTTTGTATTTTGTAATTGGAAATTAACTTATGAAGGACATTCGATTTTTAAATTCTAGGTCCTTATATAGGTATTTATAATTTGAAATAGGAAGAACGACTTATCACACTCAAACTATTCCCTCAGAGAACGGTTGATACAACTTGAACTACATAGAGGATGTAGAATTTTGCATCCCATCGCTTCTACACACCAAGCCTGGTAGGGGTTCAAATAAGAAGAAAAAGAAATTCCGGTAACATAAAATTGTATTGTCTATGCGGAATATTTATTTCTCACTCTCATGTTACCATAAAACCGTTTTGGGGATGAAATTAAACAGAAATGTAATATCACTTTCGTACTTCTCTCTCCAAAGACCTGCGATATAATATAATAATATACACATTACCATACCTCGTATTGTTTTCTCTATGTCCAGGGTAGAGAAAGTTATGTGACTGCATTATTTTCGTGAATTTCATTCTTTAATATTTATTTATAACATGGATTATATTGATAGTTCTCTAATTTGTCAAGTCTCGTTTCATTTATTTCCAAAGCCTTATGTGAAGACTGCCAACAATACTGTTTTCAAGTGAACTGTGATTTGGATTTGATAATTCTGTGTAAAAAGGGATTAAGTATTCTCAAAAACATTTAATTTTTTGGCATTTAAAATCAAAATTTTGCAAAATCCTTTCTTAGTGTGCACTTAAATTATGAAACGAAGGTACTGTCAAAATTCCAAGGCTCTGCGTTGATTCTCTGTCATTAAGTCATTCAGTCAGTCAGGACAAAACCTCTTATATATATATTTTATTGAGGCCAAACAGTTGAAGCAGTCAATCAGTGGTATAAGAGATTTGTCTAATAATTCACATTCATGCTAAAGAGGTATATTATTTAATTTTTAGGATTATTGCGAATTAGTGAGGCCTCATTGTCCCTGCCCAACTCAGCAATGTGTCTGCCCTCAATGGACGCAACGTCGAAGAGGTTAATGATAAGGATTGTATTACGCTCTCATTTGTTAATATTTGTTATAAATAAAGTTTACTGGGATGAAATACCTTTGAACTCTATCATCCTTGCAATATTAACTCCAAAGCCTTTTTTCCTATTCCCCATTTTCTGAACAATAACTATTTTTAACCTACTTCAAAAAAAGGAGGAAGTTCTCAAATCGGGATTTTCTTTTTTATGTTTGTTACTTCAGAACTCCGTAATTTATGAACCGATTCGGAAAATTCCGGGGTGCGCGGGCAAAGAGAGTTAAGTCCACTTTCTTGTTACTGAGAATTAGACTGACTTAACACACTATACCAGTCCAACATAGCTTTAGAGATGGATAAACCCATGAGGCACACATCCGTAACTACCGTACAATTTTGATTATGACTAACTGGACTTAACACAAATGTAGATAACATTTTTATCTATAACTCTATGGACACATCTCAATTTTTTAGGATGGTGGACTTAACTCTCTTTGCCCGCGGACCTCGGAATTATTTTTTTGTTTTGTTTGGGAGGGTATACTTCCCGAGTGGTCCCATTTAAATTTGAAGAAAAAATACCACCCCTGAGGGTGAAATAAGGATGAAAAAATAGGGGACGAAAATTTTTATGGGCTCGAATTTTATTTATAATTTAGTAATGTGACTTATCTATGAGAAAATATAATATAAATAAATACATATGAAGAAACAAACATATTATGAAGACGAATTACCACCCCTAAGGGTGGAAAAATGAAAGATGAAATTTTATATACTTTAGAAATTATCAAAATCCATTTTTGTTTGTTTCAAAATCAATTTTTTTAAGTCTAAAATTACAGGGACCTCCTGTGTCGTTATATTATTTATAAACAAATTAATAACATTTATTTTAAGAAATAAAGGTCTACAGTGCGCCAATTGTTCGCTGTGAATCATTATGTTATTCACTGAAGTGGTGGTGCGCGGTGATACATTTTCCTTCTCCAGCAGTTAAATTAGGCCTTTCCAACTGGGGCAGGGTTGCCATACGTACGACTATAGTCGTACACATACGACTATTTCATAGATTTGTACGACGTACGACGCAATCATGAGTCGTACGCCTATTTGTACGACTATTTTAAACATAGCGTTTTATATATTTTTAATCAATCCACTGACGATATTTAAATTTTGATATATTGCCTATCCAGCTTTTTGTTTCCTCGTGGTTTTTGTTGTAGGTATGCTACTAAAATCAATATGGATTGGAAAGCAGTCCTGTTCCTTTTGCAGAAATTACAACACTGTGGCAACTGCTGTTTTTAATTTTATTGTATTTTATAAAATTTAGCACTTCGATAAATAATGAAACACGCCTAATCATTTACAAATAAGATGATTTATTAAGAATTACATTACATATGTAAGGTGCATAATACAGAATACTAATTATAAATATACCGGTCATGAAAACCACCATTAACGGCCGTGGGTGTCGGCATGCTGACCACATGCCCCCCCCCCCCCAATCCTGCCACCTGCCTGTGGTAGATGACGCAGCGGTCGAGTGGTAGGCCAAATCCCTCTAGGGATGTAGCTCCATGGAGTTTAGTATAATTATAAATATAATTATTATTAACGCAATACGTTCACACACTTAAAAAAAACAAAGTATACGACAGTTTTAACTAGCATACGACTATTTTCGGATATTGGTACGACTGTTCTACGTTTATGATCTGGCAACCCTGAACTGGGGTGCTGCCACGGCGAAGGCCAGCACCGGCAGCACCGGTGAAGCACCAGAGGCAGCTCCACTGGTCTAGTCAGTGCTCAGCTTACGAAAACAATTATTATTAAATGAAAAGTAGAGTAGATATTCAGCCTTAAGCACTAGAATATGAGCTTATTAGAATCAATCAGGAAATCTGAAGCTAGACACGTAGACAATTACAATTTACATAATTTTTTGTTGGTATCACAGTGTGGATTATACCCTTAGCAAATAGGGATGGCATGTTGGGCCAGGTAGGTTCGTTCACCCGCAAGCACCCTCACATTTACAAGCGCAGGGGTTTAGGACCGACCGTAATTTCCGCCCCATGAATCACCTAGTTCACTTCAATCAGTCAATCTTAGATTTTTTTAATATGTCATTTTATCTTAAAATGTTTGTTATATATCAATTCTACACATGATTACAAGAAAAATGAGACCAAACAATGTATAATTTACTTTACTAGGAACATAGGACTTGAAAGCAGTTTTCTCGTAACTTTTATATATGTATTTGTTATAAATGTTCCTATTAAAGTAAATTATACAATTTTGTTGTAATTTTTCTTGTAATCATGTGTAGAATTGATATATAACAAACATTTTAAGATAAAATGACATATTAAAAAATCTAAGATTGACTGATTGAAGTGAACTAGGTGACTCATGGGGCTGAAATTACGGTCGGTCCTAATCCCCTGCCCTTGTAAATTTGAGGGTGCTTGCGGGTGAAGGAACCTACCTGGCCCAACACGCCATTCCTGTTTGCTAAGGGTATAGACCTTTATAAAACTAAACGCTTCAACTATGTTTTGAAATCAAGTCTTCCGGAGAGAACGAAATAAAATTGCTACCACGTGTTTATATTTAGATGTGTTTTTTGCTAAGAAGAAACAGACTGTAGTACGTAAATAATTAAGTGCACATTACATTCCTTGCTGACGTGTGCAAGCAGATTCTCATCCGGTAAATCGTTTCTTTACAGCTGAGGCTTTCCTCAATGCTTATGTATAGACTTCGGACTTTTAGGTCGCTAAAAATGCTGTTTTAGGTACCTAAAATAGGCTCTAAAAATTGGAAAATAGGTTCTAAAATCGTAAAATAGTCTCTTATAAAATCGTTAAGTTGCCAATTATCTGAAATATCTCAATTGCAATGCAGAATATTATATTTATTGAAGTCACCATTAATCAATAATCTCTATAGCCTATATATAAAAGGCTTTGTCCTGACTGACTGAATGAATGACTGACTGATTGACTGAATGACAGGAATCAACGTACAGCCTAAACTATAACAGGTAGAGACTTGGAATTTTGACAGTACCTTCGTTTTATAATGTAGGTGCTCACTAAGAAAGGATTTTGAAAAATTCTGATTCTAAATGCCAAAAATTAAATGTTTTTGAAAATACTTAATCCCTTTTTACATAGAATTATCAATTCCAAATCACAGAATATATTGTTGCCAAATGGTATCAGATGGGCTTGGAAAAAACAAATGAAATGCACTTTTGACAAATAAGAGAAGTTATCAAAATAATTCATGTTATAAATAAATATTACAGAATGAAATCCACTAAAATAATGAAATCACATGTACTGCACATTTCAAGCTAAAAATTTAGTACGAATTGAAAATAAATGCTATGTAAAGAAGGCATTCCCATCTCTACACGTTACTCAATTGTTTCGTTTGAAATGAGGTCAATGCACTCCAGCGTTAGATTAAGGGGGGGGGGATATATAGCTTTTGGTGAAATTCATAGATGAGAAATAGGTTAAATTCATTGTTTTCCCTCTGCAATGAATTGCTCTACAATCTTGCAATCTGACATAGGCCTACTCTTTATTGACTACTTCTATAATTTCATACTATTTTCAAAACTAATCAAACTATTACAGTAACAGGTAATTATCGTTACAAAATGGCAGCCACGTTTCATGCACTAAAATACCATTTCCCTGATAACTTCCACAAATATAAATATTTCTGAGTGATTATTTTCCTGTGTATTTTAAACATCATATGAACAACACTATCTACAATCATTAATTAAACATTAATAGTTTTTAAACATATATTTTAATGAAAAAGAAAATGAAAAAATATGTTTTTTTTTACATACTTAGGCCTACACTGTAGATATTCCAAAGATTGTAGATAACAATATTCATATGATGTTTGCAAATAGATAGAAAAAAAGAATAACTAAAAAAAATATTGCCATTTGTGAAAATTACCATGGAAAAGGCATTTCAGTGCACGAAACGTGGCTGCCATTTTGTAACGATAACTACCCGTAACTGTAACAGTTTGATTAATTTTGAAAATAGTATTTTATTATTTTGAAAATAGTATGCAATTGTAGAAGTAGTCCATAAAGAGTATACCAGATTCCAAGATTGTAGAGCACTTCATTGCTGAGGAAAAAAGGAATAATGAAACTCGCCATTTCTCACCGATGAATTTCACCAAAAGCTATATGTTCCCACTTAAATTCAGCATAATATGAACCAGGTAGCTTCTGAAGATAAAAAATTGAATATCTGAAGACAATTTCAAAAGTGATGACGAAATTACCTTAAAATATAAATATGTTACAATTTTATACCATTCCGTGACGTAATGTTCTCATAATAATTTTTCAAAATTATTAATTTGAATTAATATCATTAACTGTTAAAAAGTCTTCTTTAACTTTCGATTCCCTAAAATAGCTATTTATGTGAACGAATCTAGTATACTGGACGAGACCGGTCAAGTTTTTGCGTACGTGGTGCATACAGTATTTTTTTTTTAGTTAAAGCTCTCTAAATTATATTAAATGAAACAAAAATACCGTATAATTAATTATAACGAAAGGTAGTAAGCCATTTGTTAACGTCATATTCTCACAGCCACCTGAATCGCCGAACAGTACCAATACGAAATGAGGTACAGATGCAAAATATATGAGTCGCTTTATGTAAACAATAATGTATACGAACTAGTATTTATGAAAAACTTGTAATATATGAGTGATAATCCCGAGGAAATTTCAATTCAAGCCAGAAACATTGAATTGGAGCCGCTGCCAGCAGTAGACTATGAGAAGGAATATATTGGAATTAAATGCTGGTGCATCCATGGTAAGCAATGATTCTCTTGTGAACCAAGATCTAAAAAGTTCTTGGCTTATATTAGTTGTTATATGATGAAGTAGGCAGGGGCGGATCCAGAGAGACATTTGGGGGGGGGGGAACCAAAGAGGGAGGGAAGTTTTTTCTCATAAAAATTAATTATTCCCAATACACAATTGAAATTAAAATGAACATTTTTGGCATATTATTACAAATGTATTTCAAAATAATGAATGTCGTTACTTTAATTTAAGTATTTGGATTATGTTGTCTTTACAAATTTTATAAGAAAGTTGACCGTTTGAATAATCTGTGCTTAATGTTACAAATTTTGGGGGAGGAAATTTCCCCCATTTCCTCCCCCGTGGATCCGCCCCTGGAAGTAGGCTACCCTGTTTTTCGAAAACCCCTGGTAAAGTTTCATGTTGGCTTCAATTTTTTTATGACCAAATTATATGCTTAAATCCCTGTTAAAGTTGGTGTGACTGGCCAATGCCATCCGGATTTAGTTTATAGATTACCATGACTTTAGCGTACTAGGTCGATAAAACTGTATTCAAAATACAGTTTTATGCAATTTTAGTGGCCTTGGTTGCTAAAATGCAATTTTTCGGAGTGTTACCAGTCCGACAAGTAGCTGTTTTAGAGAGAGAGTGTACTAAAAAATAACTTGTTTTGGAAATATCCACTGAATAAGAAGTTAACATAAAATTCAGCCGTTTTATTTCACCAATAAATGAGGGTGCTACAGATTTAATACGACATAGGAGTCTCCAGGGTTGGAAAAAAACATGTTTTTTTTAAAAAGAACAAAAAAAAACGTTTTTTTGGTTTAAAACATGTTTTTTGTTTTGTTTAAAACGTTTTATATGTGAACAACAATGTTGGTTGTTTTAAACGTGTTTTTTTAACGTTTTTTATGTTTACAACAATGTTGTTTGTTTAAAAAAAAAGTTTAAATTGTTCATTTTGTTTAAATCAACCATTTTAATGTATAGGGCCTATTATATACAGTTGAAATGTTTAAAACATTTTAAACAATTTGTTTTAAACATTTTTTAGCATATGTTTATAACACTTTTTAATTGGGTGTTAAATTTAATTATGCAGACAATTTACATTTTGTCAATCCAATGACACCCTGTGCTAAGATGTTCAAGATTTACGAGTCGTAGACTTAATAGTATTTGAAAATACATTTTGTACCAGTAGTATTTGTTTATGATTTAATAGTTCATGATTCAAAATCAGAAACTGGTAGCTGGCGACAGAGGATAGAGAAGTCTGGAGGAAAAGGATACAAAAGACACCACCTCACATGATTTTCTGGTATTCTGGCCCTAGTTTTTTTGTTTGTTTTCTGTTTACAACACTAACAGGGTGTCACTGACTTGACAAAATGTAAATTGTCTTCATAATTAAATATAACACGCAATTAAAAAATGATTTAAACATATGCTAAAAAAACATGTTTAAAACAGATTGTTTAAAACAGATTGTTTAAAACGTTTTAAACAAACTTAAAAAAACACAAGCACTTGTTTTAAACACTTGTTTTAAATGTTTTGTTTTAAACTTTCCAACCCTGGGAGTCTCTCTCTCTCTCTCTCTCTCTCTCTCTCTCTCTCTCTCTCTCTCTCTCTATATATATATATATATATATATATATATATATATATATATAGGTAGGGACTTGGAATTTTGACAGTAACTTCGTTTCAAAATGTAAGTGCTCACTAAGAAAGGATTTTGCAAAATTTTTATTTTAAATGCCAAAAATTAAATATTTTTTAGAATACTTTATCCCTTTTTACACTATCAAATCCAAATCACAGATCACGTGACAACAAATTGTTGCCTGTAGTCTCAGATGGTTTTGGAAATAAATGAAATGGAAGTTTAACAAATTATTATAGAGAAGTTATCAATATAATTCATGTTATAAATAAATATTAAAGAATGAAATCCACGAAAATAATGCAGTCACATAACTTTCTCTATCCTGGACATAGAGAAAACAATACGAGGTATGGTAATATGTTTTGGGGAGAGAAGTATGAAAGTGATATTGCATTTCTGTTTAATTTCATCCCCAAAATGGTTTTAAGGTAACATGAGAGTGAGAAATAAATATTCCGCAAATACAATATACGACATAGGAATGAATATGTAACAGAGATGAACATACAGGAAAATAGGGAAAATGATTTCCTGGACGCCTCTGGCTCCATTAGTGTTTGTAGCTGAGCCTGATTTGTGTTTAATTTCCTGGAAGCGCGACTAAATTGGCGCTTAATTGAGCTCCCTCAATCTCGTGAGGGGTGGTGGGGGGGGGATTGCTTTGTTAAGGTTCTTCTTTCAACTCGACACAACTTCTTAATTAACCGGTATTATTATTTCATGAATTCATTTTTTAATCCCGGGATGAAGATAGGAGTACTGGCGATTTAATTTTTTTTTTTTTTTGCACGACGTAACTAATTAGTGGTACTTACGAATATTGTTGCCGTGGATCGTGACTTGACATTCACACACGCAATCTGGTTGCTATGAAAACAAAAGAAATCTCCGTGTGGTAATAATTACAAAAAGCACACGTGTCGTAAGTAAAATCATCATAATACAAGCACTTATGAAAGACAGGAACTAAGGCCCCCAAAAATTGGGGGCCGGATGCACCGCTTACGGCACTTGTATCGCAATATAGACTATTATTATGCACTATTGAAGATGGATGTTATATTTCAGAAAGTGATTCGCATGTGTTTGTTGTTATGCGAACCGAATATTTGTCCTGTTAAAGTCGCCACAAACTGGGGGGGGGGGGGGCCTTGGTTCCGGTCTTCCATAAGGACTTGTATTATGATGGTTTTACTTACGGCACGTGTGCTTTTTGTCATTTTTACAGCACTGAGATTTCTTTTGTTTTCAAAGCGCGTGGGAATGTCAACTTAATATCCACGGCAACAATCTTCGTAAGTACCACTAATTAGTTACGTCCTGCAAAAAAAAATTAAGCTCACATTTCAACAGACGAATGACAGATTTACTAGTAAATCCAAGCGAAATTTTCGTCCCTGTTGAAAATGCAAAGGATAACCGTTCGTTTATTAAGTGCCAATATTGTACTTTCTAAGATTGTGTGGGGGACGGAAAAATGTCTGTCCGTCTGCGCGATAACTCAAATACGTTTTGTCGGATTTTCATGAAACTTGGTATACGCATTTATAATGTCCATGGGAAGAAGCTTATTAATTTTGAACCAAATCGGTTGACCGGTACCAGAGTAATGCCCAATTTAGTGCCTATTTTATGGTAATATAAAAGACAGAATTTATGAAATGCAAATTAGTTCTCATTGACAACATATTGTTTTACAGTGTTCATATACGGCTTTGAAAGTTGCGTTACAGTTAGCTTTGACAAATAACACTACCCACATGATCCTTCACATATGCTTATCAAACTAGACCTTTGTTCTTCCGTAAGCTCTGCATAATGAATCGATCTGGAGCTTAACTCGGAAATCGATTACAAAAATAACTTATATATCTTAATTGCAATTATCACTGATTAAACAAAAGCATTCTGGTACTTCGTTACATCAGTTTACCTAATTTTACAAATTTCCCTGATTTTTCCTTTATTTTACAAATTTTCCTTTTTCCTTTATTTTCCAAATTTCCCCGACTTTTTCCTTAATTTTACAAATTTCCCTAACTTTCCCTCACCTATTTCAATCTCCCTGTCTTTAAAAAATGTGACACTCTGTATCTATAGTAGGCTACTTACAATTAGTGACAGTCCTTACTTGTGGAATATTATCAGCAAATTTAACCTGGTTTGTTATTTCTCACTCACTGCAAATCACTGCAACTTGATCGCGTGCTGGTAAACAACACCGGTACTTCTGTGACGTAGAAACCACAATACCGCACATTGTGCAATAATTCTGAGGAAATGCCGCGATCATTCGCGAAACCCGTCACATCTGCGGGATTTTGGCAACACTGTCTGCAATCACAGCTGATTGATGCTTTGGCCAGTTCATGGCGGAGGGGGAACGGGCTATTATGTAGTAATAGAGGTCCTCTTATTGTAGCCCGACCTATGCCATGCAATCTGGTAATAACTAGATATCTACTGGAACGAAAAAAAAAGTTGTCATATCATCCGTTCATGCAAGTAATGTTAGTTATTGGAGGAAATCAGAGCCTCTGATAAGGGGCCTTAACTGAATTTTGACTATCTTTGGTGAGACTCGGTTTTTCACATATAGGCTAATATGATCCTATGCCGGACCGCAATGAAAACGGTTAAGGCATTGATTACGACCATATTTGATTCTTGCCTCCTTATTCAATAATTTATATATGAAACCAGCATGTGCCCGCGGCTTCGCCCGCGATAATTATTTCAAAAATTAAAAACTAAAAATGAAGAGCATAATAGTTAAATCATATTTATTAACACCTAAATCACGTGGAGTGCATTCCACGATTAGGTAGCGTCCCCTGGTAAAAGTGACCTCAGATTCCAGTTCCTTGGCCCAGAAAACCCCTGTATAGTGAGTTTATTTCAAATCGAACAATGATTGACCATATTTAGGCCTAAGTTGATCATCCTTCTTCCGTGTAGGTTGAAAATTTCATATGTCTGCGGGCCTTGACACTCTAAACAAATGAATCGTCCAGGATGACTTACAAAATCAAGCGATCGCGATGCTTCCAAGGTATGACAAAAATAGCCAAAGCCAACTGTAATTGATTTCACATTGAAATGTATTACTGAAACTGATGCTTCGAAGACTCAAAAAAATGCACGTTTCTGCCCGTTTTTCACTCATAACTCACGAACGAAAGCTAAAATTAAAATTCCGGCTTGGAGGTGCATTTTCCGACCCTTCAGTCCACCTATGTTTAAAATTTCAGATCTCTGCGTTGAGTAGATTTCGCTGGGCATCGCGGACAGACAGACAGACAGAAGGAAAGACAGACACTTCCTTTTATTAATATAGACAAGCTTAAAAGGCCCGGGGTCGCCCGAGTTTTGTATTTTGTAATTCGAAATTAACTTATGGAGGAATTTCGATTTTCAAATTCTACTTCCTTATATAGGCATTAAAAATATGAAATGAAGAAGAACGACTATCACACTCAAACTATTCCCTCAGGACACGGTTGGTATAAGCTTTTTATGGCTCATAGAGGATGTAGAATTTTGCATCCCAAGCCTGGTAGGGGTTCAAATAAGAAGAAACATAAATTCCGGTAACATAACATTGTATTGTCTTTGCGGAATATTTGATTTCTCACTCTCATGTTACCATAAAACCGTTTTGCGGATAAAATTGAACAGAAATGTAATATCCCTTTCATACTTCTCTCTCCAAAAACCTGCGATATAATAGAATACATATTACCATACCTCGAATAGTTTTCTCTATGTCCAGGCTAGAGAAAGTTATGTGACTGCATTATTTTCGTGAATTTCATTCTTTAATATTTATTTATAACATGAATTATATTGATAGTTCTCTAATTTGTCAAGACTCGTTTCATTTATTTCCAAAGTCTTATGTGAAGACTGCCAACAATACTAATTTCAAGTGAATTGTGATTTGGATTTGATCATTCTGTGTAAAAAGGGATTAAGTTTTTTCAAAAACATTTGATTTTTGGCATTTAAAATCAAAATTTTTCAAAATCCTTTCTTAGTGAGCACCTGCATTATGAAACGAAGATTATGTAAAGGGCCATGTCTCACATCCATATAATACAACCGGCAGGATAATAGTCTTATAAATCTTTATTTTTAAATTTCTGGACGGAAGACGAGAAGATAAAGAGTTTCTGAACTGCATAAAAACTAACATTTCCTTATTTCAGTCGAGACTTAACTTCTGCCTCAATATTATTTATGTTTTAATTATTATTTGTTTTTTAATCATATACTAACATAAAAGGGTATTTTCCATGCAACTGTGAAATTCAAAGTACCAGAAAATTATGTATTTCATCTGTAAATTTACGGGATTAGATAAGGTTTTTGTGTGGAATTCTGAGTGAAATGCTCTCGTCTCCTACAAGCTAGATCCATTTAGAAGCTGGCAGACAGACGGAGATATTAAGTTTCATGGAATAATTTGTAATCACCAGTGATTCGCATCGTCTCGCTTCACTTGTTCTGAAACAAGTCCATTTTCACTGAGGATGGGAGAACGCTTCCAGCGAAATTGTAATAGAAATGTTCATGTGGAGAAACGAGAAGAAAAGAGACGTAATAATCATAGAAAGAGAGACTTATATTACACTGTAATTCAGAGAACAGCTATCTACCACTCAGTAATGCTGTGGGACTAGAGAAATCAGGCAAGCAGACATCCATAAGGTTGTTAGTAAACAGATTATAGAACTTGCTGTTGCTTGGGAACTGTGCGTAGGCCTATAGTATACTAGCTGGTTGCCCGTCTTCCACATGGGTGAAAATATTTTGCACAGTTTTTAGTCGTATTAATCTTATAGTCTATCGCAGCGTTCCTCAACCTTTTTGAACCCGAGGACCTGTAAAATGTGTAAAACATTTACGGACCCCTAATTTTACATCCCATTTTTAAAAGAAGGCCTATATTCTTAATATTTGGGGCAATAATTATAGGTCATTATAACGAAATATTTGAAAAAATTATAATTCTTTACTTTCCACTTGCTTTATGATATTTTTTAATTATGTCTGCGGATCATCTGCACCATCGTGGTCCGCGGACCATAGGTTGAGAAACGCTGGTCTATCGTATTAGTCTTTGGGCCTAAGAGAGTTGAAAATGGGGATTGGAGAAAACTGCATAACGACGAGCTTCGTAACCTGTACTCTTTACCGGATATAGTAAAGGTAATTAAATGGGCTGGGCATGTTGCACGCATGGGAAGGACCCGATCGGGATTTTGATTGGGAGACCCGAAGGAGAAAAACACTTGGAAGACCTAAATGTAGGTAGAAGGACAATATTAGGATAGATTTAAAAGAAGTAGGATTTGAGATGGATGGTTGGATGGAGTTGGCACAAAATAGGGTTGAATGGCGGGCTCAGGTAAGCGCGGCAATGAACCTACTGGTTCTATAAAATAGATAATATTCCTTTAGCTTGCTGAGGAATTGTCTATTGCTATTAAGTGGGTTAGTCTTATGGTGATGTATCTCGTATAAGACTAACCTAATATTATTTATAATATACAATCTCTATATAAGTTAAATAAAAGACTTTATCCTGACTGACTGACTGACAGGAATCAACGTACAGCCTAAACTATAACAGGTAGAGACTTGGAATTTTGACAGTACCTTCGTTTAATGATGTAGGTGCTCACTAAGAAAGGAATTTACAAAATTTTGATTTTAAATTCCAAAAATTAAATGTTTTTGAGAATACTTAATCCCTTTTTACACAGAATTATCAAATCCAAATCACAGTTGACATATTGTTGCTAATGGTATCAGATGGCTTTGGAGAAAAAAAAAAAGAAATCCAAGTTTGACAAATAAGAGAAGGTATCAATTTATAATTCATGTTATAAATAAATATTAAAGAATGTAATCCACGAGAATAATGCAGTCACATAACTTTTCTCTACCCTAGACATAGAGAAAACAATACGAGATATGGTAATAATATTACCATATTATGGTATATTATATCGCAGGTTTTTGGAGAGAGAAGTATGAAAGTGATATTGCTTTCTGTTTAATTTCATCCCCAAAACAGTTTTATGGTAACATGAGAGGGAGAAATAAAAATTTCCGCCTCGGTATTACAATTTTATGTTACAGGAATTTCTGTTTCTTCTTATTTGAACCTCTACCAGGCTTGCTGTGTACAAGCGATGCGATGCAGAATTCTACATCCTCTATGAGCCATAAAAAACTATATCAAGCGTTTTCTGAGGGAATAGTTTTAGTGTAATAAGTCGTTCTTCCTATTTCAGATTATAAATACCTATATAAGGACCTAGAATTTAAAAATCGAAAGACCTTCATAAGTTCATTTCCGACGCCGGGTCTTTTAAGCTAGTTTGTCTATAAATATTGACAGTCTAAAAATAGTAGGCCTATATGATACTCGTGGTAAAATTATTTTATTCTGCTCGTAGGATTTCTTCACTTTTTTCGCAAACGTACAGTCGGTCAAATAAAAAACGTCGGGCGGTATTTGATTAAGTATCACGAACGAGCATATGCGCATGTACAGGAAGGCTTAAGGTTAGATTCACAACTGCCTCTTGTCTATCCATGTATTTTCTTGATTATTTAGTCAGTTTTGTTCCAAAGCAAACGTGTATAGAAGGCTGTGGCTATATGTCTCACATCCGCCATATTCTTGGTTGCAAATTCTTATAATATTAATAATTAATAAATTCGCAAGGAATATGATTATTCAAGGAGCATTTTTTAAAGATTTTATTTTATAATACCGGTACTTGTAGTGCAAAATCAATAACTTACGTTCAACTTCTGCAACCAATCAGATCCTATGAAAACTTCCGGTCGCATTATACCAGTGAAGTACCCACCTCTTTAAGAAATATGGAACCTTCTCGCTGCTTCAGAGGCCGAAAAATGCAGTTCAATTACAGCCCTAACTACACTTTCTCTCAAGCTAGCATTTGCATGTGGTCCGATGACACAAAGCAAAATGAATTATGACAATACATTAAGTTGAATATCGTGTATTGCGCTTTCCGCGTTTTTCATTTTTCCCTCGTTGTTCATTTTTCCCTCCTGTCGCATGGCCTCATATGTTCCGAAAATGACCTGTATTTTGTGTTTTTTATAGGAAACTTGTGAACTAATGCGTTAAAACTTTAATTTTAACTGCATACGAGTCCCGACGTTTTTTATTTGACCGACTGTACTTATTCGCAATATAAAATCCTGGGTTGGACAGGATCATAATATCAAGTGTCGGGTGGCAACACTGTTATTAATTATTTTAACAGTCCGAATCTAATTCACGATCAAGGTGAGCCAGAAAGTAATTATATATTGCCGAATTGAGACTGCTACTGCATGCATTATAACATATATTATGCCAAAATGTCTGCGTGTAAGTTATTCTTCATCATCAGGGCCCGGATTCTAATGACATGACTTTTTTTTTTATTGATGCTGCATAGACATTTCCAACTTGTTGATAAATCCTGATCATGGCTTCTATATTATAGAAATCCATTTTTATTAGGTCATTTTTTGTCTTTTTATGCAATTTTATATTTTTAGGGCATTTATTTCAATTTTACGTCATTATTTTGTCAATTACGTGTCATTTGCTTCCTTATTTAGTCATTTTCATGTATTTATATTGAGTGTATTAACTTTTCTTCGTCGCTAGCGGTGCTGTCTTTGAAGTGTTGTTTGTTTAATGCAAGAAGGAGAAATTCGGCGTTAAAGTGTTGACATGTCTCAGTCGGAAATGAGAATCGAAGAAACGCCAAAATTTTGTATAATATTACTATTTTTATTAGATTGACTTGGCACCAGAGTCTGCCACCTACTTGCAAACTACTGTTTACCCTCAATAAACAACAATATAATCCGGCAGACCACAAAAGGATGTGCCGAATTTTGACTCACCAGTGCCTCAGTGCCAGTATAAATTTCCGTGAGAAAAGAACATTCACAACATTACAGTTATTTACAGTTATTTATTTTGTGTACAATAATAATTTTTCATAAATAAAATATTAGTTTTTGGTCATTTTTTATAATTATTAAGTCATTTTCTTTAAAATTTACAGTCATTTTATAGGTCATTTTTCAAACAATTTTAGGTAATCAGAATCCGGGCCCTGTTCATTATTAATAGCAATAAACGGTGCAAATATGTTGCACAAACTTTCTCAAGTATACATACATACCTGTTAAGAACAATCCGTTTCTACAACAGTTTCTGGCATAAATCCTACGGTTAGTATAAGAAAAATACAACTTATGCAGAAATACTCGTACAAAGCAGAATAAGTATTCAAGGTGATAACGTCTTGGACTCGCGTTCGGGAGGTCCCAGGTTCAAATCCCTTGGCTGACCAACTTGACATGGGTTTTTTTCATGGTTTCCCCAGTCGTAAAGGCAAATGCCGAATTGGATATTTACATACCATGAATCATCCTCACCATTTCATCATGTATCATATCCAATTAAATTAATATCAGTTGAAATTTGCTCCATAAAAATACACTGACAATAGAAACAATTGACAAGCAATAGTTTCATGGCCTACCCTACTGTAGCCTATATAGAAACAGATCCCGAACTCCTGATATGGCCTCGTAGCTAAAAGGAGTATAAACACAGCTGAATTTTAAAATACTGTATTATTGAGGTTTCTGGGGTGGCGAATGAAATCGTATGTACCTTTCAAAAATAAATGTACAACTACACGTTAAATAGATTACGGTATTGGCCGACTTAACGGCGATGAGTTGTAGGAAAATAAACAAGGCCAACAAGGCCTACAAGTCCTACAAGTTGGCTTTGCGAATGAAAAAACCTAAGTCAAACCGGCCGGCCAGGTTTGAGATTTGAACTCTAAACCTCTGCCAACTCGCTCGAATGCATTAGGGCCCGGGGGTTTAGCCAATAATTCGTCAAGTTAGTGGTGCACAAGGCATAGAAAGCTTTCTGAGTTAGTAAACAACTTGCACTGCATGTGGCAGTTTAGTGTTCTGTTGACGACGTTATGTGTTGTGCGTTCTTGACAACCAGTGGCGGATCATAGCTAAAATGAGTGGGGGTGCTGCTCCAGAAAATGTTTAGCCTTTTGTTTAGAAAAGCTACTAAGTAATATCAAGTTCATTGCAAATAATTTCTGCAACTGTCTAGATGTATCACTCTTCTAGAGAGACAAAAAATTTAAATGGCACAAGCGATCAGACTCGTGGAGGAATTATTCATAGGTAAGAATCAACCTGAAGATGGAATACTTCTACAGGTGCAGCAGAAATATAAAAAAAATCTCCAGAAAAATGCAGGATTTTTCTACTGTTTTTACGTTTCGAGGTGCACTGGAAGGTTCTACAGAAGACCATGATGTGTACCCACACAAGGGAAACACTAATATCTCATCCCCCGTCACGTCATGAGACGTAGAGAGAAGTTTTTGCCATTAAAAATCTTCTTTGGAGGAAAATAGAAGATATTTTTCTTTTGAAAACTTCAAAATGTATATTGCCATTCACTGCAACAAAGCGTATGCACAGACATAATGTATAAATTGCCTTTTAATTTTCACTGTGAATATTGTTAACAAATATTCAAGCATTGGTTGTGTATATTTATGTTCGCTTTACTAGGAAATATATTTTGTTTCTGTGATTTACGATTAAATGTGCAAACTATTCTATGACGCTGTGTCTATCATTTCTCTAGACTAGCTGCACTGCCCTTGAACTTGAATGTTCGTATTAAAGTGCGCCACTGAAAGCGAGTCACTCCTTCCCTCGTGTTTACATACGGCTATATCCCAGTCACCACTAACCTGATGTAATGTTTTTGTGGCTAAACCCCCGGGCCCTAATTATGACACAGGTAAAATTATATTGACTATTCAACTCATACGCGTGTTTGATATTGACCAATAACGTTTAGCAATTCCTCGGATATAAACTAACTAGCATGTGCCCGCGGCTTCGCCCGCGATAATTATTTCAAAAATTAAAAATCAAGAGCATAATAGTTATATCATTATATTTATTAACTCCTTAATCACGTGGACTACATACCACGATTAGATAGTATCGTCTGGTAAAAGCGTCCTCAGATTCGAGGTCCTTGGCCCAGAAAACCCCTGTACAGTGAGTTTCGTCCAAATCGAACAACGTTTGACCATATTTAGGCCTATGTTGATTATCCCACTTATAATAATAATAATAATAAGAAGAAGAAGAATAAGAAGAAGAAGAATCCTCTTCGGGATTAGGTTGAAAATTTCATATGTATGCGTGCCTTGACATTAAAAACAAATGAATCGACCAGCGTGAGCTACAACATTCAAGCGATCGCGAAAGTTTCATTTCCAAGGTTTGACAAAAATAGCCAAAGCCAGCTGTAATTGATTTGACATTGAAATATATTACGCTTCGGAAACGCAAAAAATGCACGTTTTCTGCCCGTTTTTCACTCATTTTTGGCATTTAGAATCAGAATTTTTCAAAATCCTTTCTTAGTGAGCATCTACATTAGGAAACGAAGGCACTGTCAAAATTCCAAGTCTCTACCTGTTATAGTTTAGGCTGTACGTTGATTCCTGTCATTCAGTCAGTCAGTCAGTCATTCATTCAGTCAGTCAGGACAAAGCCTTTTATATATAGAGAGATCACGGCCATTTATCTTGCAATATTCTTGTAGGAATCGCGAGGATGGTGTTTTATCGTGATAAAACCGTCTTGTCGTTACTGGAGACGCGAGTATCAGTGTGCAGTGATTAATAGTCAATTGCTGCCACTAAGCGGCACGAAATCAGATTATTTTATACAACATAATTTGTTTGGAAATTGAAATAATAGAAATGTACATTGATTAAGAACACAATTTCGATTCGGTGCAAGCCAGTTCGTTTTTATTCTGTTCTGCTTTTAGCTTAATTGAATTAAGTTAACTATGTCTTATATGCACCATTGGTAGCTCTGATTACACCATTGTATCTCGAATCGATTCATGGATGGTTGATTCATAGTATGCCGTGATCTCGCAGCTGTTAGTTTTGTTTTTGTAGAACAAAGCACGAAAGTAATTATTATTTGTATAATCTGTTCGATTTTTATTCATAGAATAGTCTAAATAAATCCAACTCGAGTTGACGAGTTTCATCAGATAAATTTGCTCCTGCTGCGCAGTCGCGAATCTATCGATAAACTCGTCAACTCTCGTGGGATTTCCTATGATAATTCCTTTATTGCAACCAATGGTCATATTATGATGAATGGAGCACCGGTGGAATGATATATGGCAGGGGAAACAGGAGCCCCCGGAGAAAACCTTCACCCGATCCCATTTTGTCCACCACAAATTCCACACGGATCCACCGAAATTCGATCCCTGGTCCCAGCGGTGGAAGGCGAGCGGTCTAACAACTCAGCCTACACAGCTATAGCCTATTGCATTTACACTAATTTATCGGAAACAAAAGACTATCATTCATAATTAATAGCTTACATTTAAGTGTCCTCTGTAATTGTTTATTTAAGTTATATTTAGGCTATGTAATTTCTATTTAGATAACTATTACTTTAAAATTTTCATTTTAATCTTCTCTCCAACTTTCTCTAGGCTTTCATGTATCTTCAGAATTTCAAGTTTAGTGGAAGTAATTGCCCTTAAATGCTCAACTAAGTGTGATAAATATAATAGTTTAAGTTTCAGCCTTAAGCACTAGTATATAATAAAAAACCTAACACGATACTGGAGCTGAAGACGTAGAAAGTATATAGATTTATATTTTACTGTTATTTATTGTTTCATAACTGTTTTTGATATACAATATAGTCATAAGGATAAAATTACATTATATCATTGCATATAAAGCTTAGTAGCTTATTTATAGCTAATTTTTGTTATGCAATATAGTCGTAAAAACAAGTTACATTTACATTAATACATTACATTAATAATGAATAATATTGTTATACAAGTCTATTGTATTGATATAATATATGAGCATAATTATATCAACATGTCAAGTAATAAAATTTAATATTAAAATCTGTTGACCGGTACCGGAGTAAAACCCAATTTAGTGTATATTTTAAAGACGCGGTAACTCAAATACGCTTTACCGGATTTTTATGAAACTTGGTATACACATTTATAATGTCCATGGGAAGACGTCTATTCATATTGGATAAAATCGGTTGACCTGTTTCGGAGTAATGCTCAATTTAGTGTCTATTTTATGGTAATATACGTATTAGAAAGAATTTATAAAAAAAATGAAAATCAGTTATCTTGACAACATAGCCTATTGTTTTACTGTGATCGTATAAGGCCTTGGAAATTAAAATACAGGTAGCTATGACAAAAAACATATTGATTTACATGCGCTTATCCAACTAGACCGTTAAAATGACCCAGGTGGCCGAGATGTTACACCTTTCTTCTTCCGTAAGCCCTGCTTAATCAATAAATCTGGAGCTTAACTTGGAAATCAATTAAAAAAAAAACACATTCTGCATATCATAATTGCAGTCATAACTGATAAAAAAAAACATACTGGTACTTTGTTACATCAGTTTACCTGATTTTATTTTAGCATGAATAGCTTTTCAGAAAATGGTACCTGAAATACAAAAATGTAATTTTAGAGGAAAGCGAAAAAAAATGACGTGCCTTATGGTATTTTATCCATTTTAGAAAGCTCCAGGTCGCTCTGCTCGGCTTAATAATAACGCAACATATAAGACCTATATATCAAAATGTTCACAAAACTATGCTCTATTACATGAGCCTAAGAAAAAAAATTCGATTTTTTTGACACTGATAACCACCATCTCCCATTAATATGGTAAAATGGGTTACTCCAGTATCTTTTAGGTCATATCTGCCTTGATATTTGTTAGTTAACATCATAACACCAATTATTTAATCATAGCATTTTATGCTATTTTTACATGATAGCATCAACTACAATACCAATGCATAATAGCTATTAAATACCACGTGTACTTACGAATGTTCTGGAAGAGTTGAGGAGATCCTTCACACGACGTCTACACTTCACCACTACAGAAAAACAACTGCGCCCCTCACCGCCCTCTGGTCTACTTCACAAAAACAAAGCAGAAGCTTGTTCCGTAATATGGGGCGCGACCTTCAAGTTCCTTCCTTGCAAGCCGGGTTTACATCCCATCACTGCCAGTAACATCACAGGGAATCTCGCGTTAGTTTCTAAACCCCCCTTTGTGAATATATTATGTTATCATTAGACCTGGGATTTTAGGCTCTTAAAAATATTAGATTTAGGCACCTAAAATAGGCTTTTAAAAAAGTAAATGGGCTTTTATAAGAAAATATAGGCACTTAATAGTATATTGCGACACAAGGGCGGAAAGGCACGTTTACGGGTCGAGGAAACAGATTGAAAACCCGAGGCGCAGCCGAAGGTTTTTAAGTTTTCGAGACCCGTAAATGCCTTTACGGCCCGTGTGTTGCATGCTATTTTTTGCACGATGATTATATATATATATCAATTTAATTATATTAATTGTGATATTACCTGAAAATATTATGTAAATACATTATTGAAGAGAGATGTTTATTTCAGAAAGTGATTCGCATGTGTTTGTTGTTATGGGAACCGAATATTTGTCCTGGGGGCCGTGCCCATAAAGGCTTGTATTATGAAGTGTATCGTAATGAATTATGACGTAGCGCTTGGACCGTAAGTAATTTAATCTCATCGCAACCGCCCTTAGCAACAAGACTGTGTGGGAATGTCAACTTACGATCCAAGTAAACAACGTTCGTAAGTACCACTTACTGGCTAAGGAGTGCAAAAAATATGTTTTTGCACGATATAACCAATTAGTGGTACTTACGAATATTGTTGCCGTGGATCGTAACTTGACATTCCCGCACGCAATCTGGTTGCTATGAAAAGAAAAGAAATCTCCGTGCGGTAAAAATTACAAAAAGCACAAGTGCCGTAAGTAAAGCCATCATAATACAAGCCTTTATGGAAAACCGGAACCAAGGCCCCCTAGCTTGTGGCGACTTTAACAGGACAAATATTCGGTTCCCATTCCAACATATGCGAATCACTTAGTGTGTATATTATATATATATATATAATATTTTCAGCTAATATCTCAATTAAAATAAATAAAGTGATATAAATAATCATCGTGCAAAAAATAGCATGCAATGCTCGTGCCGTAAGCGCATAACGGATCACGGAAATTGAAAAAAACTTGGCGCAAGCGCCTCGTTTTTTCAGACTCTTTCTTCGATCCCTATGCACCGCTTACGGCACTTGTATCGTAATATACTATTATCATAGGTAATCCCACGGGAGATAACAAGTTTATCGATACATTCCCAAGAGCGGAAAGCGCGCGCTAATTTATCACTTCAAACTCGCAATCTCGAATGGATTTTCTTAGATTATTTCACGAATAAATTTATAAGATTATTTAAATAATAATTGCTTTTTTACTTGTATTGTTTTAAATCAAATAACCATGTATCAGCTGTCAGATCACAGCATATTAAAAGAATGTAGAGACGTAAAAACTTTGCAGAAATTTTACCAAATCGACAACATGGAAGCAGAATCCACAGTGGATTAGGAAAGGGGGGCTCCAGGCTCCTAAATATAAAAACCTAAAATTCTGTTTATGTATTTTTTATAGTATATTGCGATACAAGTGCCGTAAGGCACGTTTACGGGTCGAGGAAACAGATTGAAAACCCGAGGCGCAGCCGAGGGTTTTTAAGTTTTCGAGACCCGTAAATGCCTTTACGGCCCGTGTGTTGCATGCTATTTTTTGCACGATGATTATTTATATCAATTTAATTATATTAATTGTGATATTACCTGAAAATATTATGTAAATACATTCTTGAAAATATATGTTTATTTCAGAAAGTGATTCGCATGTGTTTGTTGTTATGGGAACCGAATATTTGTCCTGGAGGGCCTTGTCCATAAAGGCTTGTATTATGAAGTGTATCGTAATGAATTATGACGTAGCGCTTGGACCGTAAGTGTTTTAACCTCATCGCAACCGGCCTTAGCAACAAGACTGTGTGGGAATGTCAACCTACGATCCATGTAAACAAAGTTCGTAAGTACCACTTACTAGCTAAGGAGTGCAAAAAATCAAATAACCATGTATCAGCTGTCAGATCACAGCATATTAAAAGAATGTAGAGACATAAAAACTTTGCAGAAGTTTTACCAAATCGACAACATGGAAGCAGAATCCACAGTGGATTAGGAAAGGGGGGCTCCAGGCTCCTAAATATAAAAACCTAAAATTCTGTTTATGTATTTTTTAAAATTATTAAATTAAACTAGTTTTCTTGGTGTGTCAAATATGATGTAGCAATTATTTTGTTTTCATAACTTAATGAGCACACCTATTGTTTCCACTGTTCCATGCTGTTTAACTTTTCTTATAAACAGTAATAACTAGGGACCGGATTCTTAGGTTTTTACCTATTTTTTTCTTTACTTCCAAAACAAAAAGCGATCATACACTTTTTCGAATCATGTCCATAGGATTCACCCACATCAATTCTGTGGCACCTAAAAATACCTAAATGGGGTATAACAACCTAAATGTATTAGGCTATTGATAAATTTCATCTTGAATTTTCTTTGAGGGAAGAAGTAAAAGTATAGGAAGTTTTTAGTCTTATACCCTCCAAAAATGATAAATAAGAAGCCAACAATAATGGATATGGGGATAATCTTTTACAATTAATAATAATATAATTGGTAAGTTAATAATTTAATAGAACTTGTCATATAATACTATGTCCATTGACTAGTTTATGGGATTAATGTTTTGAAAAGTTCTTATTATACTTGTACATATGTATATTCAATAAATTATTATAACTTATTACAACCGAAGCACTTATATTAAAATTTGTTTTACAGTAATATAGATGTAAGTATACATACATTCGTAAAATTCAGTATCTTCAAGTGTTAGGTTAAAAGTACATCTTTATATAATAAAATTTTAAAATATGATGTAATTTCAGTTAAAATTGTTGTATCCAATTGTTGGAGTCTGTCAACTTTGTCGTAAAATTATAATTTATTTTACAGATTTAAAAAAATTTAGTTCGTATATTTGCTATCATTAATTAAAATCAGAAGTCATGGACTTGTTTACACGTTCTTAAAACGTTATAATCTTACAAGTAAAATACGTGTGTGTTAGTATCATCACCATATGAATTTCAGTTGTTCTTTATATATGCTTTAGTAACTTCTTAGTTCACAGAGATAAAAACTTGGTCTTACAAGATTGTAATTTGAAGTTATTATAAATTTACATTTGATAAGTAGCCTGTATTAACTTTTATTCACACTGATATTATGAATACGTAGTAAAATTGTCCACATTGAATTTGAGGATGATACTTGGCTTCTTACTTAGTTGGGCGATATGTACATTTCGGTATTCAAGTGTATACCATCTTCAGTCTTAATGGTAGAAGAAGTTGTCTGGACATAGTACCTAGGTATTATATGACATGTACTTAAATAGGTTCTATTAAATTATTAACTTACCAATTATATTATTATTATTATTTGTAAAAGATTGTCCCCATATTCATTATTGTTGGCTTCTTATTTATCATTTTTTGAGGGTATAAGACTAAAAACTTCCTATACTTTTAACCTAAATGTACCTAAACGGGATACAAAACCTAAAATATCGAATTTAGGCTACTTTTTTTTTGTCTTTTTTGTTTGTCAGTTGAGAAATCGATATTTGCGGAGAGACAATTTTTGTCGGGTTGAAATTAATACCCCCAGCGTTTCGTTCAACCCAATGTGGTCTAGGATGACAGTATCAAGGGAGGAAGTGTAAGAGTACCGGCGTATTCCTTTTAAAATAGTCGTACGAACAACCATTGTTGACGTCATGTAAGGTTGAAAGGACATTTTCTGCCTTCAAATGTATTCTAAGAGATAACAGGAAGAACTTCACAGTTGAGAATCTTGAAAGATATTTAGTGATATACTGTAACCAGGAAATGTGAGGCAATCTTATTTTCACTGCTTCTTTTGATTGTTTATGCTTTCTTTCTTCAATTGTATAATATTGTTTTAAAGCAAGTTTACACAAATTTAAGTCAATTTTGTTAAGTTAAACTTTACAAGTATTATGTATTCAATCCTATGTAGCACATTCAAATTCATTAATCCAATTATTCTACCCGATAACGATATTTTTGACAAAAACCTAAAAAAAATATTTCACCTAATATAAAACCTAAAGCAGTGTTCTTAAAAACCTAAAAATCCGTTCCCTAGTAATAATGTATGTAACAATTGGGTATGCATCAAGAGTATAGTAAACAAATTTGCTAACTAGTTTTTCAGTGCTGAAATAGCGTAAAAAGTGATTTTCATTAGTTCAACATTTAAAACTTTTCCGGGAGTGAACTCACGACCCCCCTTTCTTGGGGGTATCCCAAACCCGCCGTCACTTTCGATCCTCCCCGAAATTATTTTCTGGCAACGTCATTGTTGCACTTATTATATTATTACTATAATATTACAGAGTGGCCCAAGAAGTTAAAGCGACAAAAAATAAATTAATTTAAGTAACTGCCCCCCCCCTAGAAAACATCATATGGGCGCTCTTGCAGTGGCCATCACTGCATTATTTTATTTTATTCATAACTCCAGTGTTAACAACA
This sequence comes from Ectobius pallidus, assembly GCA_964059195.1. Lineage (NCBI taxonomy): Eukaryota > Metazoa > Arthropoda > Insecta > Blattodea > Ectobiidae > Ectobius > Ectobius pallidus. Next base: position 9,410,990 of record CAXKWD010000004.1, on the reverse strand, counting down.
GAGTTCCTTTGTTTTGCATTTTTTCAAATGTTAGAAGTGAGTGGCGGCCATGCACTGGGAGATTTTACGCTGTAACAGGAAAAATTGAATCCATAGAGCAAAAATCTCCTAATAAAAGTTGCTTGTCTGTGTCCTCTCTATATCAGTGGCGGATCCAGAGAGACATTTTGGGGGGGGGAACCAAAGTAGAGAGGGAAGTTTTTACTCATAAAAATTAATTATTCCCAGTACACAATTGAAAACAAAATGAACATTTCAGCATTTTCTTACAAAGGTATTTCAAAATAATGAATGTCTTTGGTTTAATTTAAGTATTTGGGTTATGTTCTAATAAATTTTGAATAATTTGTGCTTAATGTTACAAATTTTTGGGGGGGAAATTTCCCCCATTCCCCCCCCCCCCGTGGATCCGCCCCTGCTCTATATACAGGTAAAATATTTCGGTGTTAATTCATTAACACCCTGTAAAAATGAATTATATGCAGATTATTATAAAACATAATGTGTAGGATTTTATTTTACAGTACGTGTTTACAATAATATAGTATTTACATCCATAACAAATGTACACTTTGCATTGTACAACATGTACAAAGGGAAATTTTTTATTTGGGCGGATTTGGGCGGGGGCAGGAGGGTTTCTGAAAGGGAAAAAATACATCTGATTTCAAGTACAACATGTTTCAGCGCACACATCGGAAGCGAACCACGTAGGTAACACAAGATACAAGACATTAAGACGTTAGATAAGATTTATAGCTGCCCTTGTTCTTAGTTAACTTCTAGTTAATCCCTCTTTTAAGTTTTAAAACTAACAAACTTATATTTTCTGATTCTAAAGTGGAACATATAAGTAGTGATAATTTTTTTTTCTGTTCATACTAATAAATCAGGTGGACCAAGTGCTCGACTACCAGAAAAGAGTTCCCGATATGACCAGTAGAGCTGAGACATTTAGGTTGGATAGTATATGATCAAAAAATAACGAAAAAAAAAAGATTGAATAAACAATTTGCCTTATTTTATAAATTATTTCATTATACACATTTGTATATATTCGAGTTGTCTTTCTACCTTCATATAAATAAGATGCAAAATCATAAAATGCCTTTCCCTAATTATTATTATTATTATTATTATTATTGGTTGGTATATGGTTGTTTAACGACGGAAATGTACTGCAACTTAGGCCTGTGACCGTCGCCGGTGTGCCGAATTTTTGTCCCACAGGAGTTCTTTCACATGCCAGTAAATGTATTTTGTATTTGTATTTTTATTTTTAACTGATGTAATTTAAAAGGAACTAACTCCAAACACGAGCTTTGCTCCTTTGGGGTAACTTATGTAACTCTTTCTGTATTAATTTAAAAGAGTAAATAAATATAAATAAATAATATAAATATAGTAAATCTACTGACATGGGCCTGTCATATTTAAGCACACATAAATGCCATCGACCTGGGCCGGAATAGAACCCGCAACTTTGGGCACAGAAAGCCAGCGCGATAGGGGATATTGCCCCGGTACCGGTCAACAAGTAGTTACACATTAAGAGGCTAGATAGCAGCAGAAAACAGTTATGAAGTGGTAGGCAGGAACAAAAGAACCACATTTCTCGCATAGAGTCCGTGTTTGTCTAGTGTCTTAATGTATAACTACCTGTTGACCGGTACAGGGGCAATTTCCCCTACTAACTGCGCCACCTAGGCCGACGTGAGACATTTAGGGCGTTAAGTTAACTAAAACTATGCTATAGAAATACGATAAATAAACATTGACTGAATACAAAGGCACAGGGTCGAGTGTATGGAAACTTTCAGATGCTTCTGATTTATTTTAGCTTTTTTTTTTTTTTTTTTTTTTTTACAGTTGGCATTGAATCTCCTTATCAAGGGTGCAAGGGAAAAATATGTCTACAGCAGAACTCCAATTATCCGGATTAATTGGGGCCCGATCCGTATAATCAAATATCCAGATAATCATGAAAAAGGGTAATTTTTTTAATGTAGCTATATTTATACTCCTTTTAGCTACGAGGCCATATCAGGAGTTCGGAATCTATTCTATACTGTAGGGTAGGCCATGGAACTATTGATTGTCAATTATTTCTGTTATTGGTGTACTTTATGGAGTAAATTTCAACTGATGTTAATTTAAATATTGGTTGTTTTTGTGTAAAAGCTGTGTAAGAGAGATATTTTATAACTCTTATATGCTCTAAACTCAATTTGTCACAGAATATGTAAACCCAAGGCGGACGGCAGAGAAAACAGTTCACACAATGACTAAGCCGAAAACAATTACATGTTTTTTACTTCCTCTGCCCGTACCATAGGTACTATAGGTAGAGGAAGTATTGTTTTCGACCCCAAAATTCGAAGTTGAGTTTTTAGCATATATACACGTTTCAAGGCCCCCTGGATCCAAAAATACTATTTTTGGAAACATGTCTGTGTGTCAGTGTGTCTGTGTGACTGTGTGGAATATCTGTGAACAGGCTAGCTCGAAAACGGAAAATCGTATGAAAACAAAATTTCGTATTTGGGTCAGGTACTTTCTGAAGATGTGAGATGAAGATTGTCGACTAGTTTCTCTTATTTTTAAGGGGACTTTACATGAAGAATTTTTCGTTTTTCGCGATTTTCTCGAAAACGGCTCTAACGATTTTCTTTACATTTTTCACTTGGGTTGCTTATACTAAGAGCTAAAACTTTCATTTGAAACATATTTCGAACAAATTCTCTGAAGGGTAGTTATGAGCCACCCACTGTGAATACACGCTCTTTGTAATACGGCCTCATGTAACGGAAAGTCGTACGAAAACAAAATTTTGTATTTGGGTTAGGTACCTTCTGAGGCTGTGACACGAAGAGTGGCGACAAGTTTCCCTTACTTTTAAGGGGACTTTACACGAATAAATTTTCGTTTGTCACGATTTTCTCAAAAACGGCTCTAACGATTTCCTTTAAATTCTGTACATGGAGTGCTTATACCAAGAGCTAAAACTTTTATTTGAAACTTAAAAAAAATCTCTGAAGGGTGGTTGTGAACTACCCACTGTTTGTACCTGTAGATACTCTGTCTTGCCTGGTGAACAACTCAATAAGCGGACATTCACGGCCTCTTATTCTATATAAGTATGTGAAGTGAGAAATATGTATTGTTGGCCATGCTTACAGAAAAGAAATATCTGAGGGGAATATTCGATAAATTTCGGAAATTATTCTGAATGGCGGAAAGTTCAATAAACGTTTGCAGTCACTTGTTTTTTCTTCTTTTTTTAGTTTGTCCATAGCCTGTGTTTTTAGTCGCAACATTCAAATGAGGGGCTATAAGGTATTTACAGCATAATTAGCGATAAATTGTGTCTTGCGATTCTGTACAAGGATATGTGAATATTGCTATCTTTTATTTGGGCAGAGGAAGTTATGTGACTTTCACATCAGATTTTTTAATTGAGCTGTATTTATACTCCGTTTAGCTACGAGGCCATATCAAGAGTTCGAGATGTGTCTCTATACAGTAGGCCACGAAACTATTGATTGTCAAATATTTCTATTATTGGTGTATTTTTATGGAGTAAATTTCAACTGATATTAAGTTAAATGCATAAGATACAGGATGAAATGGTGAGGATGATTCATGGTACGTAAATATTTGTTATCTTACCGATCCTAAAGTTTCAGCTCCACCGGTGATATTTAAAAACACTTCAAGAAAAGTTCTATTTCGCTCAACTTGTGACATTTGTTTGTGACTTTGAAGGGTGGGAGGGAAACATCAGCCTTTATTTTCTCCAATTTTTTTCTTTACATATAAAAATCTTGCTTGGGAATGTAGTTGCTCTGAGGGACATTGACTGATTTTACGACTAATATTTTAGAAATTTGCGCTTAATAATATTTCATTATTATTTGCTTTCACGAAATAAAAAAATGTACATTCGTATATAAAAATCATTTTAAATTATGCTAAGAAATACGTTGCTAACCTGGAATAGGCTTATTACATGTAAACACTGGTCTATTTGCTAAGACATTCTTGCAGTTTCCTAAAGATTGGGTGCATTTTTCGCAATTTAACTTCTTTCCAAATTAAACTAAGTTAGAATTAACATATTCTGGCATAGTTGTATGTCTAAGGTATAGACCAATGATGAGAATTCTACCATCTTACAGAAAAACAATAGCACGCCGGTAGGTCCTAGAAAGGAGACTGAGCAGGATTTTGACGAAATTGCGTATTTTTTCTAGTATCACAGAACATAACTGCTTTCGTATTTGCACATTTTACGTTAAATGCATCCTCTCTCTCTCTATATATATATTGCATTTTTGTCTCTTAAGGTATGTATTGTTGTTGGAAGGCAAAATTCACATTTGGAAACCATATTTTTTATATATTCTACCAGACAACCTATGAGACACGACTAACATAATGCTCTATCTGAAATTTGGTTTTCAGACATAGTTCCCTATATTTGTTTACGTAAAAAATACTAATTTTCAAAATATCATAGATTTTCCAAAATTCTTTCACTGATTTCTTACTTCTTTTTTTAAAATTCAGCTGTATTTATACTCCTTTTAGCTGCGAGGCCATATCAGGAGTTCGGGATGTGTGTCTATACAATAGGGTAGGCCATGGAACTATTGATTGTCAATTGTTTCTATTATTCGTATATTTTTACAGAGTAAATTTCAACTGATATTATTAATTTAAATGGATATGATACAGGATGAAATGGTGAGGATGATTCATGGTATGTAAATATCCAATTAGGTATTTGCCTTTACGACTGGGGAAACCATGAAAAACCCCCATGTCCAATTGGCCGGCCCAAATGCGAGTCCAAAACGTTACCATCAATATGTACTGTTTAGAATATTGCATTCTACGATTCCAGGAGGAATAAAATCCTCAAGAATGTATTATTTTGAAGTATAAAAAAATATGTGGCTTTTATATGCAATGAAAAAAAACAGATTTTTGACCAAAAATAGCCTACATACCTTAAAAGCATTTAAACAAATTGATTTTGTCATTTTTAGGCCATTTTAGTCCAATTTTCTGCAGAAATTTCCAATAGAAATAAAAATTTGTATTTATTCAGTTTCCTTTGATATTTTCTCCATTAATTTTTGCCATTAAAATCCATTTATTGTACACATTTTAATATTTTTTCCTGCATTTAAACATTTTGAGTTATAGTGGTTGAGGCGCTGCGCTAGAAACCGGAAGTTTGCGGGTTCTATTCCCGATGAAGTCATTGGAGTTTTTCAATGGGCCTAATCCTTCTGGTGGCACTATGGCCCTGGGGTCGACTCAGCCTCTAACAGAAATGAGTTCCAGGAGCAATCCTGGGGTAAATGCGGCCGGTGCGTAAGGCTGACAACCTTACCACCTTCATGTGCCGATGTCTAAAAATCTGGGAGCCTCAACCTGCTGGAACCCTCTGGGCCTCCATGGCCACACTTACTTTTACTTTTACACATGGCCATAGGGAACACTTTACTTTTACTAATCCTTCTGGTGGCACTATGGTCCTGGGGTCGACTCAGCCTCAAACAGAAATGAGTTTCAGGAGCAATCCTGGGGTAAAGGCGGCCGGTGCGTAAGGCTGAAAACCTAACCAAGTTCATTTTGCGAATGTCTAAAAATCTGGTAGCCTCAACATCCGCCTTTACCCCCCAGGATTGCTCCTGGTACCAGAAGGATTAGGCCAGTTGAAAAACTCCCAACGACCTCATCAAGGATCGAACCCGCGAGTGTTTTATTTTATAGGTCATCAAAATCCTTGCTCTAATGATTAGACTTATTCACAAGTTGTCCTGATCATGCGCAGTGTCTCCATTATATCGGCGTGCCATTATTTTTGCTCAAGATTGTACTTTTTCTTTTTTACAGAAATTTGCATAAACTAAAATATATAATCTGCAGACTCCCAGTATATTTTGCAATGAATAGAGCCCAGATGTTTATGACATGTCATATTTTCTTCCTAACTTTCATTTCAGTCATATGATTGATTTTTAGATATATTATATAACTTATGTCATATATTGGCATAATTACGTCATATTTGCAGTTTTGAACACAATGTTCATGTTTTCATGATTTAAGGTTATCTTTCGGTTACATTTGTGGATATGATCTTATATTCAGAAGAATTAAATGACTGACAAGTCTCCTGCGGAGGTTTGACTGGGAGGTATTTAAACATTCACACTATAGCCCGGACCTCGATCCCAGTTATTTCCATCTTTTCCTACACCTGAAGAAATGACGAAGAATGACAAAGAGGCGGAGAAGGTTGCCAAACAGTGGTTCAAATCCCAGGCGGCAGATTTCTCCGACACATGTATTCAAAAGTTTGTCCCACGGTATGAGAAATGTCTCAATTCCGGTAGCAAATATTTTGAAAAATAGCTGAACACTTGCAGTATCTGTTGCAATAAACATTTCCATGATATTGTGTTTTGTTTCTGTAAACAGCCTCAGGGAAACTCACTTTATGGATGCGTCTCGTATTTTTATGGGTCATTTTGCCTTTCATATCCCTGACTTGTTAGGTCATAAACAGGGTCCGGATTCTGATGACCTAAAATTGTTTAAAAAATGACCTATAAAATGACCCTAAATTTTAAAGAAAATGACATAATAATTATAAAAAATGACATAAAAACTGATATTTCATTTATAAAAAAAATTATTATTGTGCACACAAAGTTATAGACTAGTTTGTACATAATTGTAAAAACTGTAAATAACTGTAATGCTGTGAATGTTCTTTTCTCACGGAAATTTATACTGGCACTGAGGCACTGGTGAGTCAAAATTCGGCACATCCTTTTTATGGTCTGCCGGATTATATTGTTGTTTATTGAGGGTAAACAGTAATTTGCACTCTCAAATCCAAGCAGGTGGCAGACTCTGGTGCCCAGTAAATCTAATAACAATAGTAATATAATAAAAAATTTTGGCGTATCTTTGATTCTCATTTCCGACTGAGACATGTCAACACTTTAACGCTGAATTTTTCCTTCTTGCATTAAACAAACAACACTTCAAATACACCACCGCTAGCGACGAAAAAAGCTAATATACTCAATGTAAATATTCATGAGCATTACTAAGTAAGGAAGCAAATGACAAAATAATGACCTAAAATTGAAATAAATGCCCTAAAAATATAAAATTTCATAAAATGAAAAAAATGACCTAATAAAAATGCATTTCTAAAATCTAGAGGCCATGATTAGAATTTATCCACAAGTTGGCAATGTCTATGCAGCATCAATAAAAAGATGACATATCATTAGAATCCGGGCCCTGGTCATAAACATCTGGGCCTTGTATAGAATACTTTAGACAGCATAACAACATAAATGCATACATTCAGTGTATCTCAACATTATAGGAGGCTCAAGCCACTTGTAAATCCCTACTAGTTCACAGTCCCTTCTCTTCAGACATGCTATTTTCCGTGGAAAATATAATGTATTCTATATAAAATATAGATAATTCATTCTCACGAAAAATAAACTTATCCTTATCTCAAAAAATATAAATATATGTCATCAGATTTGGCTTCACAGCCACATCGAATTGACCGAGTTGCATTTCTCCGTTAGGCAAAGCTCGCGGTCTCCTGTTTGAGAAACACTGATTTCCTACACTTTTACTGTGATGCCTTCTAGGGCGGGTTTGTACAGTTAGGGACAAAACGATTGTCTGGGCAGGTTGATCTTGAAATATGTTAGCACAGTTGCGTCTTAAGTCGTTAAAAGGGCTAAGATTGGCACAACTGATGCCGAAATAGATCGCAGAAGTAAATACGACGAAGAAACACCAGCGATACATTAACTTTCTGAGTCATAAGTTGATTTTAGTTTTCAAATATCTGACTTTGTATATTGTACAGAAACAATGTAAGTTGTAATTAAAGATCCGTGAAATTTGAGAGACGTAATATCACGATTTGTTCTCATTTCGACAACATTTCAAAGTTTTTTTTTTTTTATTTATCTTTATTTCAGCTGGATTAATACTCCTTTTAGCTACTAGGCCATATCAGGAGTTCGGGATGTGTGTCTATACAGTAGGGTAGGCCATGGAACTATTAATTGTCAATTATTTTCTGTTGTTAGTGTATTTTTATGAAGTAAATTTCAAGTGATATTAATTTAAATAGATATGATACAAGATGAAATGGTGAGGATGATTCATGGTATGTAAACATCCAATTCGGCATTTGCCATTACGACTGGGGAAACCATGAAGAAAACCATGTCAAATTGGCCGGCCACGGTATTTGAACCTGGGACTTCCCGAATGCGAGTCCAAGACGTTACCATCTCGGCCACCTCGCTGTTGCTTTTCTTTTACCACCGATCAAATCCTAATAAAAGTACTTCTGAATAGCGCAACAACACGAAAAATAAGCATAATTCCCGTTTTTTAAACAACTTCCAGCAAAAATGGAGAAAATCTTAACATTAATTCTTTTATAAGGAATATTTTAATAATTTTCTGTATTCATTCCCTCGTGACTTTGTCAACAATTAAACGCGTCGGCCGTGTTGCCATGGCAATTTTTGCTCCAAAACAAAATGCTCTCTGCACTTCATCCGGCCAAGGAGAAAGAATAACAGGATGTTATGCCACATTCAGAATACATTGACTGCTTCTGACATTCTAAATTCTGTAGCTTCCCGAATAGTTTTTCGTATGACTACTCATTTTAAAGCGAATTTATTTCCCTACAACTTCTTTTATGAGAACATTGCTGTATACCTAAGGGCTGAAGCGCTAGAAGGCAAAGTGTGTCGAAAAGCGCGAGGCGAAAGAGCTTTTTTCGAAAATTTGTTATTTTCGTTGGCGGATATCTCTAAAACTATTGGAAATAGAAAGAAATGTGTAGGATCAAACTTGTAGGAAATTTTATCAGCTTTAATTTTGTATATACCAATTTTTCCTCTATGATGCACCATTGTTTAGATATAAGCGAAACACCTAAAACTGGGACCTTCTGCGGGCCCCCCTGCCCCCCGCTCACCCCCCACCTTCGGGGACTTTTAGTATGTTATTCGGGACACTCCCTCCGACATCTCTGCAAAATTTCAAAACTACACGATTTTTTTTTCTATTTGGTGTTTTTCGACGTTTATTGACTGGACTACTATGCTGGAAGACAAATGCAATTCAGTTTTTACGAATTACTAGCATTCATACATACTTATGGAAAGTTTGAACTCAAATGTATCCTACAATAAACGAAAATACAAGAGGTCCTGACTGACTGACTGAGAATCAACGTAGAGCCTAAACAATAGTACCTGTCTAGATATTTAAGTATTAGGTTATGTGGTGGTAATTGTTACATTATATTTGCTAATCGCAGAACTTTCTTTGCTTAAACAATAAATTAGCTACAGAAAAATAATACTAAAAACTCCCTACCAAAATTCTCCGAAATAATGAATAAATCAACCAGTCGTTATACCATTGCCAAAGCAATACTAAAATTCTAAGAGTCTTTCAGTTTCGATGTCCATAGGTCTATATAAGCGGCTTTGTCCTGACAGAATCAACTTAAAGCCTAAACTATAATAGGTAGAAACTTGGAATTTTGACAGTACCTATGTTTCATAATTTAAGTGCTCACTAAGAAAGGATTTTGCAAACTTTTTATTTTTAATACCAAAAATCAAATGTTTTCAAGAAGACGAATACCTTCCATAAGAAACACATGAGCAATTTCATTGTTGTATTCAACAGTATTCAATTGTGAAATTAATTCAATGGCCTTGCTCGGTTGCTATCATGATTCATTTGTTTAATAATCGCAGAGATCTGATTTATACAGAAGGGGATAATGAATGCACGCGTAAATGGGAGAGCATTGAATGATTTGGACGAAGTGGTGTTTTGGGCTAGGGAACTCGAATCTGAGGTCATTTTTCCCTCGGGCGGCGCACTATATATGTGAAATGTACCTCGAAACCGGGATTTTAGTTTATTTTTTTATTATTTATCAATTGTTTTTTCATGATTTGGGTAAGGTTCATGAATCTATGGTTCATTTTAATCGTTTCATTTCGAATTTGTATGCCCGTATGACAGCATAAGATTCATTTGTTCGTTTAATTATTTATATTTTTGTCGTTATACAATATAATTAATAGACCTGGCATTTTAAGGCAAATGCCTATTTTGTTCCTTATGAAATAACATGAAAATTTTAAAATGTGTTGACATTTCATGATATATCACTTATATTTACAGAGTTTTATAGTGCCCTAAACTGCCTATTTGAACCTTTGGAGCCTATTTTTACTATTTTAGTCCCTAAAATGCCTATTTTGTACATTTAAAATAAAATTCAACTTCTGGATCTTTTACAATCATTTAATGGACATCCCTGAATGAAGAGCAGAACAGCAGAGGGGGGGTTTTTCACAGAGACTTGATTTCTCCAAACAATTGTCGCCAAAGGAATGCTGACTAACGGGAAAGGATTAGCTCAAAACAACAAGTAACAGGTATACAGTAAGAAGGGACATACAGTGTCAATTTTTTTATATAATCCAAAACTGTATTTAATAAAATGTATTTTTAATTCTGTCTTAATTTTGCTACTTGTTGTTTTGAGCGAATCCTCCCCCGTCAGTCAGCATTCCTTTGGCGACAATTGTTTGGGAAAATCAAGTTTCTGTGAAAAACCGACCCTCTGCTGCTCTGCCCTTCATTCAGGGATGTCCATTAAATGATTGTGAAAGTTACAGAAGTTGAATTGTATTTTAAATGTACAAAATAGGCATTTTAGGCACTAAAATAGTAAAAATAGGCTTCAAATGTTCAAATAGGCATTTTAGGGCACTATAAAACTCTATAAATATAAGTGATATATCATGAAATTTTAACATATTTAAAAAAATTGTCATGTTATTTCATAAGGAACAAAACAGGTATTTGCCTTAAAATCCCAGGTCTAGTTATAACATCCAAATATTGGAATTTTAAAACGAATTTTTCCAAATTATAAAAACTTTTTCACGGATCTCTAGCTATAATATAATACGGTAAGTTATAGCGTGTAAGGTAAAAAAAAATTCTTAATATTCTATTTAGGCCTATATAAGATAGCCTACAAGGGTATATATAATTGTAAAGAAAAAAATATTCTAAGAGGAAATCTGTTTAAGGAATTAAATTTGGGACTTAAAACTAGCTGTTGTAGGCATATTGGTCCAGCCCCAGCAGAAGGAGATGGTTCTCCCTCAAGTCCTATAGATGACATGAAAATGCAATAGAGGACCACAGTGTAGGAACTATTTCCTGCCCGGCTCAATACTTTTGTCCCTAACTGTACGTAGTAAGGAGGAAACACTCTTACAACACAAACTCCGGTGTGTCCGTAATATCTGTAAAACTCCGGGCAAGATGCACTCTCATTTTGGCTAAAGGTGGCATCTTCCCATTCGGCCCAGCAAAGTTTTTCTTTCTAGTAGTAGGCCAGGAGAGAATGTAAGAGTTAGAACTAGGCTTAGAATTCTGCTTCTGAAGCTTCTGAGATCCTTCACCGCTTTCACTCGTGCCTTCACTAGCTGAAATGGCGTCAGAACACAAGGGAGCAGCACTAGCGCCATCCAGTGAGAAATAAAGGCGTCCCGAAGACGCTTGTGAGTTTTCGTCATCAGAAGACGACAAACTACTCTTACTACCGTGTGGGTTTACGTCACCTTGTGACGAACTAACGTCTAGGTGGTGGTACGATTCACTGTCACTACTAGCTGCACTACTCGCACCACTTCTGTCATCAACTTCCTTAGGTTCCTGGTACTTTATATTTCTCCACTTCCTGTCCAGTAAAGAAGTTGTGGATGTTGAATACTGTCGGCCGATGTCCACTTTGATGGGAGCTCCCGAAGCCGGTGGCGATTTGTCGCTTTCTTCGCTGAATGCCCTGGTTATCAAAATCCTTGGAGATCTTCTAGGAGTGGTCGCCAAAACCGTCTGAATTGCCGCTGCTCTTTTAGAAGAAGAAGAGTTGACATCTTTTTGACAAGGATCGTACAAATGAGAGCTTCCTATTCCGAAGACCCTCTGCAGAAATAAATTAGCACTGCTTAGACTAGGCCGAGAGAGTGGTACAGGATTCCCACACAAGGAGGCAGCACCTTCCATAGAACCTTTCTTAGTCTTATTTGAAAGGACCGCTGCACGGATAGAAGTAAACTTTTTAGATATGTCGCCGTCAACTATTGGATCGTTATCAAATATCGGTACTTGTAGAGTGTTGCAGCTGACAGCGTGAGATTGATCTTTAAAGGATCGAGATCTAGGCAGGCTGGAATCGATACCTGTTAACGAGAAACCAGATGCTGAAGATGGTCTCCAGTTGATCTCGGAAGCTATTCTCTGGATTCTAGGTCTGTTGGAGTTTTGGCTGCTGGTGTTGGTGCGATGAGGGTCTAGAAGGACTTCTGACAGTCTTCTCTGTAAGTGTGACGTACAGGGGCGGCCGAGGATCCCCAGAGGCGTGAGAGAGGGTCTCCGAGACCCACAAGCAGAAGGAGTCCTCGCCTGGATTTCTTGGATCATCTCACTTTTGGACATTTGCTTGCGCCAGTAGTTCTGGAAAGTTTTGCGGAGTATTTTGCTTTTGACGCCATACAGGAGGCCGTTTATGGGGGGCGAGCATGTTAGAAGGGTGGACGCCAGGGTGAAGAAGTGGGGGTGAACATGGGCAGCCGAACCTAGTTTATTAGCAGCTAGGATGATGGGTGATGTTGATTCCCATAGAATGACGCCATAGTATGGGAAGTAGAGCACGAAGAGAGACCCTAACAACTGTAGAACTGTGGAAATGGCGTTGCGACCTTTGAACTTTCCACCGGGGGTGAGAACCGATGGCTGAAAAGGGTTGCGCTGATGGGTGATTGTCACCTGTGCCGACAGCGTCACCTCGAAGATGGCGGATGCGATCCGGTGCCGATGATAGCGAGCGATCATCAGCACCTGTGAACAAACAAACACCATTATTTCAGTCCTTTAAACATCGAGGTCATATCGCAAATCAGGTTAAACAGGTATATCAGAGTAGGCCACGAAACAATAAATGTGCATATTTTGTCTATTGTTGATGTGTTATAGCATGCTAAGTTCAATTTATATTAATTTAAATGGATACGATACAGGATGAAATCGCAGCGAGGGGTCATGGTAAGCAAATATCCAATTCAGCAAATGGCTTTACGAGTGAGGAAACCATGAAAAAAAAAACAAGAAAAAATAGCCTGCAATGGGGGTTGAATCCAGGACTTCCCAAATACGAATCCAAGACGACCACCTTGCTCGGTAATACTATTATTATCATTCCAGAAAATTGGCGCAGAAATCAGCCAATCAGCCGAAAACTAGTGACAATTTTATAATTTGTCTTTCTTTTCTTTATACTAATAAAACGGTGATGGCTACAACCGAGCACTACAATATGGGCAATAGTCCAAGTGCCCTGGTTGCTATGGGAAACTCTCGCAGCAGCCGATCCGAGTGGGGTTTTTCGGGGGGTTTTCCTCACACATTAGGTGAACACCGGATCGGAGAGACGACCCCTGACAGATACATGACAAAACACAAACAGTTCTATTAGGGCTGAATTAAACAGCTGGCTCAAAACACATTACCCACAAGCTTAAAGTGTCAGGAATAGTTATATCGAATCTCAAATTAATTGTTCTTTCGTTGTATAGATCACCTAATGGCAACTCTAACATATTTTTAGAGAAGTTCAATAGTATGCTTATGTTTCTTATTTCACCTAAATTTAACAAATTTGATATTATTATCGGCGGTGATATTAATGCAGAGTTTGATGTAACTACCAATAAGAATAGTGTTAGCGACCTCATCAATATACTAAGGCAGTTCAATCTTAAATTCACTCATTCTAAACCGACTAGAGGCTCCGCCTGCCTGGACAATGTTTTCACTAATGTGCAATTTACTCCGGAGTCCACGCAAATTATCGATTTCTTACTATCTGACCATAAGGCAGTATCATTTAACGTCAATATTAAGGAATTTTATTCTGCAACAAACGGGATAACACTTGACCCCAAGATTGTAATTACTAGGCCTATCTGTGATGAGAAGTTATACAATTTTATTGATTCTCTTTCGTCTATAAACTGGACTACACTTCTAAATAAAACAGACCCCATGGGCAATCTGAATGCCAAAGCTAACTTTGAAAGTTTTTTCTATACCTTCATGAAAATCTTTGATGAGTGTATACCAACGAGGAAATGCAAGGTCTATAAAAATGACTCTTCATGCAGGAAAAAATCCCCAAGTAACTCCTGGTACTCTCCCCAGCTGGCCTCCATGAAAAGTAAGCTTCTGCTTCTAAGGGACATTCATACAAGATACAGGTCAGACCTTACCAAGGCAGTATTTGTTAATTATAGAAAGAAATACAAAGTAGCTCTGTCGGTTACAAAAAAAGCCTATAACTCCCGTATTATAGATAGCTCTAGTAATAAATGCAAAACAGCCTGGCAATTAATCAATAAGGCAGCCAAGCCCAGGAAGAGGGAAACCATCACAATTTCTCCTGAGGATTTTAACAACTATTTCATTAGCTCAGTGGAAGATATTAGTAGTACTTTTGATAGTTCTTCTAGTGACGCTTTTAATAAAATGCAAAGTAATTTATCAACCAATATGCGACAAAACATGTGCACATTTACGGAAGTGACAGAGGATGATGTAGTAAACATTGTCAAAAATTTTAAAAATTCTGACTGTGTAGATATTTATGACAATTCAACTAAACTAATCAAGCAAGTAATTTCGACTATTGCGCATCCGTTAACCTTTTGCATTAATACTTGTTTAAGGGAAGGATATTTTCCTAATGAACTCAAAATAGCTAGAGTTGTCCCTGTATATAAGAAGGGAGACCATGATTTGCCCTCTAGTTATAGACCCATTTCAATTATTCCGATATTTGCTAAAATCTACGAAACGGTTATCTATCGACAGCTATCCAAATACTTTGAGGAAAACAACCTTTTCACCTGTGCACAGTTCGGTTTCAGGAAGAACAAGTCCACCACAGATGCTGTAGACTATCTTGTCAATGTAATTCTTCAGGCTTTTGAAAACAAACACTTTGCTCAGGCGACGTTTTGTGACCTGAGCAAAGCGTTTGACTGTGTTAATCATAAGGTATTACTTGGCAAATTATCTTTCTATGGAATAAGTAGCATCTGCCTAGAACTTTTGAGGTCTTATCTCATGAAACGTCAGCAGATTGTATCCTCTGATAAAGTTAAATCTAGTAAAGCTGAAGTCAGTGTAGGAGTACCACAAGGATCTGTCCTTGGTCCGTTTTTGTTTCTGGTGATGATAAATGATCTCGCAGCACACGTTACCAGTGTTGGTGCTCATAGCGTACTTTTTGCGGATGACACAACATTTATAAATGTTAATGAAGATATAAGCAATTTAGAAATAGCACAAAATAATGCAATAGATGTTGCATCGCAATGGTTTAGAGCCAATGGCTTTCTGTTAAATGCAAATAAAACTCAATATCTGCAGTTCAGTTTGAGAGATTGGAATGAACCTAGAAAGCAGTTACTAGATAGTGTTAAGTTCCTGGGGATTTTTATTGACCAAAAGTTAACATGGGATCAGCATACTAAGTACGTATCAGGTAGGCTATCCAGGGTTATTTATCTGCTTCACAGCCTTAAGCAAACAGTACCGGTCACCTATCTGCGTTCAGCTTATTTTGCGTTTTTTCAAAGTGTAATCCAATACGGCTTATTACTATGGGGTAACACAAAACACATTAACAGCATATTACTGCTGCAAAAAAGGGCCATAAGAATAATCTTGGGATCGGAGAACAGAGCTCATTGTAAACCCTTGTTTGTGCAATTGAAAATATTAACTGTCATAAATCTCTACATATTAACAGTTTTATTATACACAAAGAGTAAGCTACAGGATTTGCAAAGAAGTTATAATATTCACTCTCATGATACAAGACACAATAGGTTAATACCTTTGCCACAACATAGACTTGACAAATCCACAAATAGTTATCAAATTGTAGGGTTGAAATTATTTAACAAATTACCACCAAGTTATCAAGACTTACCAATTAATATCTTTAGAAATAGAATGTATTCATGGCTTGTAAAGAATCCTTTTTATAATATGAATGAATTTTATAATGTTGACTCTATTATTATGTAATGCCATACCTAGCAATTAGTGTTGTTTTTACTGTTCAAGGTGTGATTTCTGTATTATTTCTTTTTTATCATGTTTTGTACTTGACGTTGTCTATTACTATGTTCATAGTCTAATGACAATAAAATAAATTATTATTATTATTATTATTATTATTATTCTAATATAATTTTTTTTTGTTGGAAATTTGTAAAAAAATTACATTTCAAACGTATATAGATACCTTAAAGTAGGCTACACAAGAGTGAAAAACAGAGCAATAGAACACAAGCGCCGAAAAGTTGTTGGGACCAGCGTATGGTCAAGGGATCCGGGGGCGGTGGAGCCCCCCCCAAAAAAAATAAGATGGCTACAACATGCTGCTGCAAGAAATTGAAATGTAAACTAGATTCTACAATAGACCATCTACATTCAGAAGGAACCAAATAAGCTGTTCAAAACATTCCGCAAGCAAGCTCTGCTTGAAAGAGAAGAAGTCAGGAAATAAAACACAAAACTAAAAATAAAATTGGTAAAAAAGCAAGATAGCCTATGGACAATACAATCAACTACTTACAGCGAGTGACAAGGACAGGAAAAATGAAAAATGACAGACAGCAAATATGCAAAAGCACCCAGAAAAACATGACAAAACACGCTCGACCAACTATTCAAATAACAGGCCGAGCAGAACAATATGCAGATTTGTCATTCTGCATCATTCAGGCCCATTACTGTTCTACGCTCTTTTTCAATCCGTTAGGCCTATAAAATATGGCATTCTCGCCTAGGCAGGTTTAGCAGTAGCTAATCTTCAGCCCATTTTCCTTTAAAAAAAAACAAGCACAATAAAAGTTTGTCTAAAAACATATCGACTACCTAAGTAATCTAATTGTAGCGCGTGAGCCTGGCATGCTAGCGGTCCTGAGTTCAAATCTCGGTTCCGGCGGGTGTGCCATTCGTGGTGTACGAAGCCGTGCCTTGAAGGGGTTTTCTCGGGATTCTCCTGTTTCCCCCGCTCATTCCACCAACACTCTCCACTTCATCTCACCTTTCCCCCTTTTCATCCTCATCCCGTTTCCCCTTCTGGTATCGGGTCTGCTTCGGCAGTCAAAGCCCTTTGACCTCCCGTTCTCCCCGCTACTTGTGGTGGCATACTAATAGGCTCGTTCGATATAGGGGAGTTCCGTGGGGGCCCGTGGGGGGCTCTGCGAGTCCGGGGCGGCCTGTGGGCATGCAACTAATCCCATCCCGGAGGTAGGTACAATAAGCCCTCGCAGCTGCGGTGCTTAGGGGTCGTTCCCATCTCGCCTCCCCGCCATAAGGGCACCAATATAATAATAATAATAATAATAATAATAATAATAATAATAATAATAAGTAATCTAATATTCGCAAAATTTAGCGTTTTCAATTTTTTCTGCATAGTTAGCGCCCATTTTGATAACTTCGTGCTCGCCCGTTAAGTCCTATATAACAGTTTTAGATCGTAAATAAAATCAGGTATTCTAACGTAACAAAGTGCCAGAATGCTTTTGTTTAATCAGTGATGATTGTAATTATGATATGCAGAAAATAAATTATTTTTGTTATCGATTTCCGAGTTAAGCTCCAGATCGATTCATTAAGCAGGGCTTACGGAAGAACAAAGGTCTAAAGTTTGATATTTAACCTTAATTCAAACTCGTATAAACTAATATAAGACATTCTTTAAAAATGTCAACATTTCAAAAAATTACACTATAATAGGCTATACTATTTACCTTACTTTTTAAAAAGATCCACGGCATCCTCTTTTCGGAAATAAGTTATCAATGTCTTTCTTCGATAATAAACCAGATTTTTATACTATATCCAACCGAATTACTCCTTTTTAGTCTTTTCACTACTACGTATAAATTCATCGCTTTTAAAACTGTAAATAATTAATAAATATAAGTATTATAAATTAATTATGTGTGCAAAATATGAGGATTTTTATGCTTGTCTTAGGATCGTCATTAGTAGAAATAATATGTTATACTGAAATGATACCCATTGAATTTAAACTTAGATCTCACTGACGATTTTACTTGATGATTGCTTATATTAGTGTATAAATTCAGTCTAGCAAAGCTAGATACAATAATTTGATCCCATGATTTTTGACCTTGGAAAGAGTCCAAAAAGATAAAAGCCCTCACCGTATCTCTATATATATAAAAGGCTTTGTCCTGACTGACTGAATGAATGACTGACTGAATGACAGGAATCAACGTACAGCCTTAACTATAACAGGTAGAGACTTGGAATTTTGACAGTACCTTCGTTTCATAATGTAGGTGCTCACTAAGAAAGGATTTTGAAAAATTCTGATTCTAAATGCCAAAAATTAAATGTTTTTGAAAATACTTAATCCCTTTTTACATAGAATTATCAATTCCAAATCACAGAATATATTGTTGCCAAATTTTATATGATGGGCTTGGAAAAAACAATTGAAATGCACTTTTGACAAATAAGAGAAGTTATCAAAATAATTCATGTTATAAATAAATATTACAGAATGAAATCCACTAAAATAATGAAATCACATAACTTTCTCTACCCTGGACATAGAGAAAACAAAACGAGGTATGGTAATGTGTATATTATTATATTATATCGCAGGTTTTTGGAGAGAAAAGTATGAAAGTGATAATGCTTTCTGTTTAATTTCATCCCCAAAACGACTTTATGGTAACATAAGAGTGGGAAATTTCCCGCCTCGATATTACAATTTTATGTTACAGGAATTTTAGTTTCTTCTTATTTAAACCTCTACCAGGCTTGCTGTGCACTGTACAAGCGATGGGATGCAACATTCTAGATCCTCTATGAGCCATAAAAGCTATATCAAGCGTTTTGTGAGGGAATAGTTTGAGTGTAATAAGTCGTTCTTCCTATTTCAAATTATAAATGCCTACATAAGGACCTAGAATTTAAAATTCAAAATCCTTCATAAGTTAATTTCCAATTACAAAATACAAAACCCGGGCGACGCCGGGTCTTTTAAGCTAGTACTTTATAAAGTACTGCATTTCCTAGGAGGAAGATCCATAATTTCATACTTAGAGAATGACACTAACAGTTAGGCCTATATGATTCAAAATTTAAAAAAAGATATATATGTTAATTTCACGCCAGTATGGTTGTATGATCTACCTGCAGTGACTTCCTAATAACCCTGTTTTTAGCTTTAAATTTATTAAGTGTCAGAATGAAATGTCTGTATGCCTGTCTGTACGCGCGATAACTCAAATACGCTTTACCGGGTTTTCATGAAACTTCTTATACGCATTTATAACGTCCATGGAGAAAAAGCCTATTGAATTTGGACGAAGTCGGTTGACCGGTACGGGAGTAATGCTCAATTTATCGACTATTTTATGGTGGTATATTAGAAAGAATTTATCAAAGCAAATCAGTTCTCATGGCAACATATTGTTTTACAGTGTTCATATACGGCTTTGGAAGTTGCAATACAGTTAGCTTTGACAAATAACACTACCCACATATTCCTTCACATATGCTTATCAAACATTATACCTTTCTTCTTCCGCAAGCCCTGCTTAATGAATCGATCTGGAGTTTAACTAGGAAATCGATTACAAAAATAACTTAATTTTTGCATATCATAATTGCAATTATCACTGATTAAACAAAAGCATTCTGGCACTTTGTTACATCAGTTTATCTGTTTTTTTTTATTAACCACACTTTTTTCGTTGGAATATTTTTCTTGCGTATTATATTTCATTCCGTTAATGAGTTTGCCTTTATTTATGACTAGCAAATACAGTTTCTGCAATATCAGCAGTTTGCAGACATTAAATATGCACATAAAAGAGACGGTCATAAATATAAAACAACAAGAAGTACCCTCATAAACCAGCTATAACGCAGGAGGCCATGCATTGCTTGTATATATATTATAAGAGGCTTTGTCCTGACTGACTGACTGACAGAGAATCAACGTAGAGCCTAAACTATAATAGGTAGAGACTTGAAATTTTGATAGTACCTTCGTTTCATAATGTAAGCGCTCACTAAGAAAGGATTTTGCAAAATTTTGATTGTAAATGCCAAAAATTAAATGTTTTTGAGAATACTAAATCCCTTTTTACACAGAATTATCAAATCCAAATCACAGTTGACATAATAACATATTGTTGCTAGTGGGTCTCAGATGGATTTGGAAATAAATGAAATTAGAATTTGACAAATTAGAGAAGATATCAATATAATTCATGTTATAAATAAATATTAAGGAATGAAATCCACGAAAATAATACAGTCACATAACTTTCTCTACCCTGGACATAGGGAAAACAATACGAGGTGTTGGCAATATGTTTTGGGGATAGAAGTATGAAAGTTATATTGCATTTCTGTTTAATTTCATCCCCTACCAGGCTTGCTGTGTACTGTAGCCTATAAGCGATGGGATGCAAAATTCTACATCCTCTATGAGCCATCAAAAGCTATACCAACGTTTTCTGAGGGAATAGTTTGAGTGTGATAAGTCGTTCTTCCTATTTCAAATTCTAAATACCTACATAAGGACCTATAATTTATAAATCAAAAGTCCTTCATAAGTTAATTTCCAATTACAAAATAAAAAACCCGGGCGAAGCTGGGCCTTTTAAGCTGGCTAACAATAATAAACATGACAGAGGAATCAGAAAACCCCTATAGCCACCTAAATAGTCCATAATGCATTGCGATGCAAATGAGGGAGAGTTTGAAAAGACGAGCCGAAGACCGAGATTCTGCTATTCACTTAACGTATGTGTATTGCATACTATTTTTTTTACGATAGCGATTTAGCTAATAATAAAAGTGAAATTAACTATGCACTAATACGAGCTGTTTTGTAGTTGCAAGGGAAACCAACGTAGACACTAAAACCATCGTGGTGGCTATCGGTTCGTGGAATTCTTATTCACATCATAAATTAGCTGCTTGAATTTAAATCGCTAAGAATTACTAATAAATAAAAAGGAAATAGATAGAGGTAACTTTTAAATTGTAACATTCAACTAGCAAAAATGAATAGGCTATTACATATCTGTAATAATAGATAAATATAAAGTTTTCATTCATTTTGTAATATATACAGAGTGTTAATGAATAACACCGAAATATTTTACCTTTGTATAGAGGGGACATAGGCAAGCAACTTTTATTAGGAGATCTTTACTCTATGAATTCAATTTTTCCTATTACAGCATAAAATCTCCCAGCGCATGGCCATTACTGACTTCTAACATTTGAAAAAAAATGCAAAACAAATGAACTTCGCTGCTAACATTGGATTTATGAATAAAAGAACTAATGCAGTGTCGGCCAGTTAAGTGATTAGTCTGTAAATTTTGCAGATTATGAAAACACTAAATTATGATATAGTTTTTGATGAATGATTAAGAATCCTCTATATAGAGGAGATATGTAGGCCTACAAGCAACTTTGATTAGCAGACTTTTGCTCTATGAATTCAATTTTTCCTGTTCAGCATAACATTTCCCAGGACATGGCCGCCACTGACTTCTAACAATACAAAACAAAGGAACTTCGTTGTTAACCCTGGAGTTATGAATAAAAGAAAAATACTAATGCAGTGTCGGCCAGTCATGTGATTATCTCTAATTTTGCAGAAGATGGAAGCACTAAATTATGATATAGCTGTTGATGAATGATTATGAATCAGTTTTTTCTCGATCACTAAGAAGGCACGAAGTCAATTTAATAAACATTTTAACCCTATTTCGCGTAATTATTGATTTATGAGCACCAAATTATAATGACTTTAATGCTCTCTAGCATACACATTTTACGTCAAAGAGCAAATATCTCCTAATAAAAGTTGCTTGTCTATGTCCCCTCTACACACAGGTAAAATATTTCGGTGTTATTCATTAACACCCCACACTCTGTACTTAGCTTCGATCATGGAATAAATTAACCCTTAACTATGCTGGTGTTTTCAGGTTCCGCTAATATGCTGGTGGGATCTTATATAGGCCTACCCCAAATTAAAAAATAATAATAAAAAGGTAAAATAAAACAAATATTATTTATAAACCATAATATTATGAAAAAACACAGAATTGCTAATGGTTAAAGAAGGTTGTTAACAATTTTCACATCCAAAATGGGAAAATAGGCTAGAAAAGGAAATAACACCCATTTTATTTTTTCTAGTCTCTCTGTAGACAAATACAACATGCTCGTGGGGTCCAAATGGTTAAAAACTGTGATATTTCACTTTTGAGCGCCAATAATGCACACCACTTCCAGCAACGGTCAAATAACAATAGGTTTGTTCGCAAAGCAAATCTGTGACCGCTTGAGAATTTGTTGTACTGCGCATGTCCAGTCTGTAACCTACCCGTGATTTGCACTTTGCGAACGGTTACAAGAATTTGGATTCGATAGTTTCTGCGTTTAATCGATATGATATGCAAATAAAATATGTATTTCCCTTTGGCATGTTTTTAATGCAATATACATCGAAAATATAATCTATATTTTGGGAAACTTTTAATTATCTTCCATTATTCATACATATAACTAGCCTATGCTTATAAATCTGGCGCAATGTTATAGGAGGGAGGAGTCAGGCGCGTGAAAATAGGTTACTGCGCATGTCTCTGATAACAATTCATGCTAGAGCCTGCAAACTTTTCTTATAGTACAGAAACTGTCCGTGAGAGCTTTGCGAACAGAAGATTGAAATCAGAAACACGGATTCTCGCTTTGCGAACGCGTGTGCAGAAAGAGCGCATGCGCGAACGATATGTTCCTGGTTTCTGACTGCTTTGCGAACAAACCTCATATATACTAAGGTTACAAAAAGCCTCAACGACGTCTCGTGTTTAACTCGTGAAATATTACAAAACAAAAGAGTGGAGGGGTTTCACAGACCCCACAAGCACAGTTTAAGGGTTAGGCCTAATGTTTCACTGCAGAAGTAAAGAATGACTCAAATATAAACTAACCTTGATATTACATCCGAGGATGAGCGCTGCTGGCAACAGAAGAGTGAGGACAGTGTACACAGCGGAGTACCAGATGGCACCATCCCCAAGCGCGAAGTCCGGTGCGCACCCAGCGAGGTGAGGATAGTACTTGTACGGAGCCACGAAGAACGGGGGCAGGCACAGCAGGAAGGCGAGAAGCCATGCCGCCCCCAGTCCGAACGCCACCTTGCGGGGACTCACCAGGGCCCCGTAATGCAGAGGGGCCGATATTGCATAGTACCTGTAGGAATATAAGCGTGTAAGCATTTATTCAATTCAATTCAATCTGTTATTAGGAATAATATATTCGTCATTAAAAAGACAATTGCGTTTCAGTGTAGATCCAACGCCACCTATTAACGAAACCGGTCAACGCCAAAGTTTTGGGAAATAAAAATTTGTAAAATAATTTTTAATTTTTAAAAAAATTATCGTGGCGAAGCCATGGGCACCTCCTAGTTGTCATACAAATCTACAAAATTGTCATGACATTTTGTAAAGTTGTCAGCATTTATTAAATTCACAATTCCGGGGTGCGCGGGCAAAGAGAGTTAAGTCCACTCTCTTGTTACTGAGAATTAGAGTGACTTAACACACTATACCAGCCCAGCATAGCTTTAGAGATGGATAAACCCATGAGGAACATATCCATAACTACCGTACAATTTTGAATATGACTTACTGGACTTAACACAAATGTAGGGAACATTTTTATCTATAACTCTATGGACATATCTCAATTTTTTTAGGATGGTGGACTTAACTCGCTTTGCCCACGCAAACTTAACTTTTAACTTTTATATAATACTGCCCAGGCCTGTAGAGCAGTACTCCCAAGGTGTGAAGTCATTTTCCTACGTGCCCTCCCTTCGTGATCTTCAAAGCCTACTGACTGATTCAGTTACGGAACTGTGATGTCATTCGTGACATCCAGAACATGGCGATTGGTTCGGTTCCGCTTTGGAGATCACGAAGGGAAAGGAAACAGGGGAATGACTTCACACCTTCGGAGTACTGTTCGACAGGCTTGAGATACACTATAGAAATTACTACTTGCCGGTCACAGTTGAGACCGCACACGGTCCAGAGGGCGACAGGATGAAGGAGGGTGAAGAGAAAGCCGTGTAGACTGCAAGGGATAGACACGCCCAGCCAATTCCACCCCCGCAACATGTTGGGGGCAGAGAAGAGAAGGAACAGGGTGCACAGCAGCGAGTCCACGATGCCGAGGTGGAGCAACAGCAGGTTGTTGGCAGTCTGGACCTGGAACACCAAACATGAGTACTGTGAGACCAATGAAAAACAAGAAATATGTACTGCGCGACCAAGGAAAAACAAGAAATAAGTACTGTGCAACCAAGGAAAAACAATAAATAATTACTGTGAGACCAATGAAAACAAGAATAAGTACTGCGCGACCAATGAAATACAAGAATGAGT
The DNA here is from genome assembly GCA_964059195.1 of Ectobius pallidus. Lineage (NCBI taxonomy): Eukaryota > Metazoa > Arthropoda > Insecta > Blattodea > Ectobiidae > Ectobius > Ectobius pallidus. Next base: position 9,386,259 of record CAXKWD010000004.1, on the reverse strand, counting down.
ACTGCGCGACCAAGGAAAAACAAGAAATAATTACTGTGAGACCAATGAAAAACAAGAATAAGTACTGCGCGACCAATGAAAAACAACAAGTACTGCGCGACCAATGAAAAAAGGAAGTACTGCGCAATCAAGGAAAAACAATAAATACGTACTGTGAGACCAAGGAAATCAAGAAATAAGTACTGTGAGACCAAGGATAAACAATAATTAAGTACTGTAAGACCAATGAAAAGCCAGAAATAAATACTGTGAGACCAATGAAAAACAAAAAATAAGTATACTCCATGACCAATGAAAAACAATACTTAAGCACTCGAATAAAGGAAATAAAATGTAAATACTCCACGAACAGGGAAATCTTCTGAATCACAAATCACTGTTCAACCAAGAAGTATCAGAAGTACAAGGCGATCAGGGAAAAATAAAACACAAATACTATGAGAACAAGGAAAAACAAAACACTATTATTGTGACACCAAAGATAACTCAAATACGCTTTATCGGATATTCATGAAACTTGGTATACGCATTTATAACGTCCATGGGAAGAAGCCTGTTGATGTTGGACCAAATCGGTTGGCCGGTACCGGAGTAATACCCACTTTATTGCCTATTTTATGGTAATATATTAGAAAGAATTTATCAAATGCAAATCAGTTCTCATGACAACATTTTGTTTTACAGTGTTAATATACGGCTTTGGAAGTTGCAATACAGTTAGCTATGACAAATAACACTACCCAAGAAATTAATTCACATATGCTTATCAAACTAGATCTTTGTTCTTCCGTAAGCCCTGCTTAATGAATCGATTTACAGCTTAACTCGGAAATCAAGAATGACTTATTTTCTGACAAAATGACTTATTTTCTGAATATCATAATTGCAATTTCGGGGTGCGCGGGCAAAGAGAGTTAAGTCCACTTTCTTGTTACTGAGAACTAGAGTGACTTAACACACTATACCAGCCCAACATAGCTTTAGAGATGGATAAACCCATGAGGCACACATCCATAACTGCCGTACACTTTTGATTATGACTTACTGGACTTAACACAAATGTAGGGAACATTTTTATCTATAACTCTATGGACATATCTCAATTTTTTAGGATGGTGGACTTAACTCTCTTTGCCCGCGCACACCGGAATTATCACTGATTAAACAAAAGCATTCTGGCACTTTGTTATATCAGTTGACCTGATTTTATTCTCTCTTTAAAATTTAGTATTTAGCCAGAACAGACAAGAAAGTAAAAACCTGAACTTGATTAAAACTAGGTTTGCCGTGTATTGAACACTGATTACGGATTTCTGCAAGGTAAACTGTATTGTCTATTGTGAGATCCAGTGCGGGTTTTATGAGCTGAGCAAACTGGCTTGAAAACTGCTGGCTTGCACAGCCTGGGTATTCTGGATATGATGCAATCTCCATAAAAATCCCGGCCACCACCTGTTTACAGGGTGGAGTTGATTTTAACGACGCTTTGTGTTTGAAATTGATAATAAATAAAATACAGACTGCGGCTATTTTCAAAACCATCTGATGTCCAGTATAATCTGCCACTATCACAGGAAGGGACATTAATAATAATAATAATAATAATAATAATAATAATAATAATAATAATAATAATAATAATAATAATAATAATAATAATAATAATAACAAATACAACAATAATAATAACAAGAAAAAAAAATCCCTTTAGGCAGGCCTACAGGCTGAGGTAGATTTCGAAGTGCTTTTGATTTAATTTATTGTCGCTACGCAGCACTCTTCTTCTTTAGCCTTGGCATGACAAACCCGCAATCTGTATCTGTATCTGGTACCCTATGATCCCCAGGTGGGGCGAAGGGGCCTCCAATGGAGGTTTCATTACCTATACAAATTTTGATATGCTTATTTTCCGAGAGAGGGTAGAGGGACAGGTGGTAAGCCCATCGACTCTGGAAACTAAGTATTGCTTGGACGTGAAAGGGCCGAGAAATTTTGTCCAGAGGCTCTAATTTAGGCTTGGAGTTCTTTTACGTGCCGTAAATCTACGACACGGGACCCCCAGCTTAAAGTCATCCCGTGCCCAGGATTGTTACGTCCTGAAAAATCCATCGACCGCGGCCGGGTTTGATCCCGCGCCCTGTAGATCTAGAGGCGGGCACGCTACCTCTAGACCACCGCGGCCGACACAAACCCGCAATAATAACTGCAAAATAGAGGAAAGAGCACTTCTTCAAACATCCAAAAATCGCCTTATATGAGAGCTATGGCGAAACTGTTATTGATTTGTAGAGTATTCGTCAAGAGCTTTTCAACGATACCCCACAAGACGTGGTTTAAAAAATTTCGAATTACCATCCCCCAACCCCCTCGTACCCCCCAAACCCCCGAATCGTTGGTGTCACTGTGAACTCCATAGGGAGTACTCTAATTTATTCAAATAAAGTTTCCCTCTATACTTCATAGGGGCCGAGATATACATTTTTCAAAATTCCAACCACCTCCCCCGACTCCCCCCTTGGGCCATTTTTGCTCATTAACGAAATGGTCCGAACTATTGGGCCTAGAAATAACATAATAAAATTTGGTTCAAATATCTTCAAAATTACGGCCGCTAGCGTGAACAGATATATATATTTATATTTATATATATATATAAATATAAATTATAAATTATATATATATATATATATATATATAAATACTCGTATCATAGTTTTGTTTTGTTTTTTTCTTTTTGAACGGGCGGTGGTTTCGTACTTAGGAAGGCATGAAAGAATTTTTCGAAAGTCATGACATGGTATCGATTGCAATAGGTAGATTTTTCTTGGAAATCTATCTAATAATAATAATAATAATAATAATAATAATAATAATAATAATAATAATAATAATAATAACAACAACAATAATCGCCCTTTGTCGCCGCCTCAGATTTCTGGTCTGGCGGTCAACAAGCAAGTGGCTTGAATTGTCTCATTAAGTATTAATGTTTTAAGCCATTTAGTATGAAAATTATTATAAATCCACATTTTTCATTGAAAACAGTTGACTGTGATATGAAACCCATAGCAACAGGAGAGAGCGATTTTGTGACGCAGTCGTTACAATGAGCAAGAGATCAATGTCCAGTTCTTTTCACAACCGTTGGCCAGCTCAGCATTATTAAGCTAACAACCACGGCCTCTATCTTCGCTCTCAGCAACCTACTTGTCGTGGATTTCCCTTTCCGCTTCCCTGATTCACTGTCTCTTATATCTTGCTTACTTTCACCACACAGAGAAAGAAATAGGCTTATGTGGCATTATAGCTGGGGTATTGCAAAATATACAGGAATAACTAGACAGGTCATATTTCTTGTAAGAATTGAAGGCTTGACGGGGGTAAATATTTAAAAATTTGAAAGTTGTTTTATGTCTTGAATGAATATTACATTTAAAAGGTTTATTTACAATTTTTCCAACAAAACAAAAGTCATTAAGACGCGACCCAAGTGACGACATACTCATGGTCTGCGGCAGTAAAGAAATGGATATAAATATATTGAATAAAATCAGGTAAACTGATGGAACAAAGTGCCAGAATTCTTAAATCATTTAATCAGTTATAATTGAAATTATGATATGCAGAATATTAAGTTATTTATGTAATCTATTTCCGAGTTAAGCTCCAGATTGATTCATTAAGCAGGGCTTACGGAAGAACAAAGGTCTAGTTTGATAAGCATTTGTGAAGGAATATGTGGGTAGTGTTATTTGGCATAGCTAATTTTATTGCAACTTCCGAAGCCATATTATATGAACACTGTAAAACAATATGCTATCATGAGAACTGATTTGCATTTGGTAAATTCAGTCAAATATATTACCATAAAGTAGGCACTAAATTAGGCCACCCTTTACTCCGGTACCGGTCAATCGATTTAGTCCAACAACAATAGACTTCTTCCCACGGACGTTATAAATGCGTATACGAAGTTTCATGAAAATCCGATAAAGCGTATTTGAGTTATCGCGCGTAAAGACAAACAGATAGACAGACAGACATTTCCCGTCCCCCATGCAATCTCATAAAGTCCCATTCTGGCACTTAATAAAAATACATTATATACCACGTATGACGTATTTCATGATCACCGAGAGAATTTTTTTTCCGTGTAATGAATTTTGAGATTTTCAATTGATTTTTACCAAACTCTATGACGTAAAATGTGTATGCTACAGGGCATTAAAGTCATTACAATTTGTTGCTCATAAGTCAATAATGAAGCGAAATGGGGTTAAAATTTTCATTAAATTGACTTCACGTCTTCTTAGTGATCGATAAAAACCTGATTCTTTATCATTCATCAACAGCTGTATCATAATTTAGAGTTTTCATAATCTGCAAAATTTACAGACTAATCACATGAATGGCCGCCACTGCATCAGTTGTTTTTTTAATTCATAACTCTTGTTAACAACGAAGTTCCTTTGTTTTGCATTTTTTCAAATGTTAGAAGTCAGTGGGAGATTTTATGCTGTAACATGAAAAAATTGAATCCATAGAGCAAAAATCTCCTAATAAAAGTTGCTTGTCTATGTCCCCTGTATACACAGGTAAAATATTTCGGTGTTATTCATTAACACCCTGTATAGTGTAATTTTTCAATCTAAACGTTTCACACATTTCATTTTTGTACACCTTATTTTAAGTAGACATATTTTTTCCGTCAGAGCTTCCTTCTCTTAGATTTAAGATCAGTAGACCTAAAAATCTTTTGATCTTGTTATAGGATTTGTTACACTGGTGTGTTGGCAGAATCTTCCTTTCTGTTCATTGGCAGGAAGAATGTTACGTTTAACTTCTCAATACGATATTGTATAAGGGAATTACAGACACAGTGTATTGTTTTGGGGGTCAATGATGTGAAAACAGCTTCTCTTTGTGCTTCTAATTAAGGTTTCTTCTTAAGAGACGAAAAGATGCTTTCTCTCAAGAAGAGCATCTCTCTAGAATGGGCGAAATATTTTGCTTCTGCTAGTTGGAGCAAAAGTGGTGTAAGACTTTTTTAAATTTTTTTTTTTTTTAATACGTGTTTGAATTAGTAGCTTGTGCCACAGTTGTGCACGAATTAATAGTCGGAAGACATAAAATTGAACCTTGTAGAAAAAAACATATCCTATAAAGGATGTATTTCATTTAATTTTTTAGACAATCGCTTTTAACGGTGATCCCTATACAGGCCCAGAGGGTTCCAGGAGGTTGAGGCTCCCAGATTTTGGACATTCGGCACATGAAGGTGGTAAGGGTGTCAGCCTTACGCACCGGCCGCCTTTACCCCCAGGATTGCTCCTGGTACTCATTTCTGTTAGAGGCTGAGTCGACCTCAGGGCCATAGTGCCACCAGAAGGATTAGGCCAATTGAAAAATCTCAACGACCCCATCGGGAATCGAACCCGCGACCTTCCGGTTTGGAGCGCAGCGCCCCAACCACTACGCTACGGCGTACCCCGCTTTTAACGGTAGACGATATTAATTAAAAGGATAACACTGTAGTCAGTAGTTATGAATAAAAAAATACTAATGCAGTGGCGACCAGTCATGTGATTAGTCTGTAAATTTTGCAGATAATTTAAACACTAAATTATGATATAGCTGTTGACGAATGATTAAGAGTCAGGTTTTTATCGATCATTGGGAAGGCATGAATTCAATTTAATGAACGTTTTAACCCTATTTCCCGTAATCATTGATTTATGAGCACCAAATTATAATGACTTTAATGCCCTGTAGCATACACATTTTACGTCATAGAGCAAAAATCTCCTAATAAAAGCTGCTTGTCTAAGTCCCCTCTAAATACAGGTAAAATATTTCGGTGTTATTTATTAACACCCTGTATATATAATATATATATAAGGTTACCTCTCAATATTGATAAAGTAAATTGTTAGTAGTTCTCGTCAGCTACAAGGCTTCTCTTGACGTCTTATCCTCAAAAACACACATTGAAACACACGAAATGAACTGCTGCTTAATTTGCTACCAAATTTGCTATGTTGTTATGGTATTAAAGGAATAGTAATATTACTTGGTTTACTGATTATAGAAATTCAGATAACTTTAAAAAATAATGCAAGCCTACAATTCTGATTAAAAACTTAATTAAGTTATCTTTCTTTTCAGGTGAGTAAGCCATAGTAGTAAATAGAAGAAAGGAAAGTGCATGAGCGGGTACCAGAGGTGAGAGAAACTGGGACTTATAATATCAATATAAGCATAATATTGACACAAGTAGGGGAGACCGGCCTTGGTTGTCACACTTTTCAATAAAATATATCTTTTACTTATTCCTATCGTTTTTTTATTTAATTAATTATCAAATCTGTATTTTCAAAACTTTGGCATATTGTAAAACAAAGTTCAAAACAAACAATGAAACTGAAAGTATTTAAATATAATCTTTAAAAAAAAAGGTAAAATGTGACAACCAACCCCAGCTCAGGGTTGGTTGCCACAGTCATTGGGATTGGTTGTCACATTGCAAAAAAATAACTGGAACAAAAATGTTGTAAGTTCAACTGTGTGGTATTTTATACTCAGGAAAGCATTCCCATAACATAACATCAATATTATTAAACTGTTGACAAAAACAAAGTGTTGTATCATGTGACAGATTAAACTTTTGACTGATATATAGGGTTGAGTCTAACAAGGAACTTTTTGTTTCTTTAAAATTGATAGAAAAATGAATAAACATTATTATAGCATAGAAATCTTGCATCACCTTCAATCTCTTATGTTAGGCTTCTAATTTGGTCTGTTGTCACACGAGATAACCAATCCGGTCGGGGATGGAAGTCACATGTGACAACCAACCCCTTGACGCCATTTCGGAATTCCATTGCTCTAGCGAGGTTTTCTACCAAGCAAAAGCCGAAAAGAATATAGCAATATACTCCTAAATAAATGTATTGTTTAACGCGATATAGAAGATATTTGTAAACTTATCCGTTTACGAAGAAGAAAAAGTAAACTTCAGAGCAAATATTTTATTTTCAACACAGGAAATCACAAATCTTTCAACAATGGACACAAAACTAACACCTGCTTCGTGGGGAAACTGCAAGGGGTGCTAATGGCCAAGGGAGTATCTTTCCCACTTAAAACCAATCACTCCTGCCAAATGTGTATCCAGTTACATACTAGTGAGACAACCATCCCGTGTGACAACCAAGTCCGGTCTCCCCTACTTCTACTTCTTTAAGGAACTTCAATGCTCAATTAGATTAATGAAAGAATTGTAATTCAAATATGCTATAACGCCAAAATGAATATCAAAGAGTTAATTACACAGCCGAACAAAAAATAACTTTTTGTTTGGGGTCTCAGATGTTCTACCGAATTTTGGCTTTACTTATTGTGCTTATTCCAAATATGTAAACAGTTTTTCTCTACCAGCTCTACTTTTATATAGATTTTATTCGTGAACTCTTAGTCTAGCGAAACAAAATCTTGCTTGATAATATAGCTAGTAAAGGTTCTTGACCATACTTTGGTCCCGTAGGACAAAAACTGTACAAAGTACAGAAAAACTAAAAGCTGGATTATTTTTTGGCCCTCAAATTGACAGCTTATAAGTAGACCTGGGATTTTAAGGCAATTGCCTATTTTGTTCCTTTTGAAATAACATGAAACTTTTTAAATATGTTGATGTTTCATGATAAATCACTTACATTTATAGAGTTTTATAGTGCCCTAAAATGCTTATTTGGACCTTTAGAGCCTATTTTTACTCTTTTAGTGCCTAAAATGCCTATTTTGTATATTTAAAATAAAATTCAACTTCTGTAAGTTTTACAATCTTGGACATCCCTGAATGAAGAGCAGAACAGTAGAGGGTGGGGTTTTCACAGAAACTTGATTTTCCCAAACAATTGTCGCCCAAGGAATGCTGGCTGACGGGGTAGGGGGAGGATTTACTCAAAAGACTGTTAAGAATAGGTGTAGACCACGCTTCTTACAGTAGAAAAAAAAAAGATCACGTTACAGTTTAAGAGCAAATTGTAGTATTTTAAAGTCTATTTTCTGTCTATTCACACATTTTGAAATCATATTTTAAGTGCCTATTTTCTCTTTTAAAAGCCTATTTACTTGTTTTTAAATGCCTATTTTAGGTGCCTAAAACTAATTTTTATAGAGCCTAAAATCCCAGGTCTACTTATAAGTCATAAACGACCGTACAATATGTAATATCAATTTTTTGAAAGACCCTATGTTATATTGTTATTCTAATGTTAGTATGTTGCTTTTTTCTTCACGTGATTTAGAAGCTAAATAAAAAATCCATTTAGGCAGGCCTACAGGCTGAGGTAGATTTCGAAGTGGTTTTTCTTACTCTTATACATTGGTAATTTTATCCTTAGTCGGTCCTCACACATTTCTTTCCGCAGGTCTTCAGGCTGAGGTATATTTTTAAGTGTTATTGTTTTTCAAACATTCAAATCTACTAAACTAAATTTTCTCTCTAGGTTTCTCTCTAGACCTACTAAACTAAACTCCATGGCGCTACATCCCTTCAGGGACTAGGCCTCCATCTCCCATAGGCATATGGCAGGATTAGGAATCATGTGGTTAACACAAATACCTATATCCGTTCAACTTGATCACCCGTACGAAGAAAGGGCTCTTCTCCTAGTGACTACGTTATAAAACAAGACCAATGTCAAGGTTTGCAACTTGCGCCGTTCATTTTCGTTTAGGCAACTGTGCAACAGCTGTGATGTGCGGGTAGTATCTGCTGTCTGCCAGGCTGAATCGGGGTGAATTCTCATGCATTCCCAACGCCACTTTAACTGTTAAGAATTTTATTTTTTGTAAGGATATAGTTTAATCAGGGTCGGACTTGCCCTTCGGGAAGATCGGGAATTTTCCCAGAGGGCCGGGACTCTAAGGGGCAAGTTTTGAAAATCAACTGACCCTTATATGCGTGTCTCATAATCAGGCTTTAAAACTTAGTGCCCGAACCCACAGAGGGAATTGATTCCGGTTACCAACAACCTGAGTATAGGGGGTGGGGGTTGATTGCGTAGGCTGATAAGACAGTAGCTGATAGCAGTACTGAGAAGTGAATGCGCTTGTGGTACGGTGCCTCTCAAATTGGTCAACAGTGTACCTTGTCATTGTGCGTGTTTAAATTTATAATACGTGTTCGGCATGCCGAAAGTAAAGTGTTCTAAAATGCAAACATATATTGAAACATTTGGGAGGGATTGTTATACACAAACAGGATAAAGTATCGTTTTGCATGCTTGTAATGTGAGTTTAGATAATGAGAAGTTATTTTGTGGTCTTCCTATATCTGTATTGCGGTTTGTTTACTATCACGTGAACTAGCATATGGTAGCTAGGGCATACGCCGAGCAAAGTCTGTACAGTACGGTTGCTGTTAACATATTCGATCGGGCACTAAGTTTTAAAGCCTGCTCATAATGTATAAAAGTTATTTTTTCTTCAGACGAATTCTAGGTCAATACGTATAATATTGATCTTTAATACGTATTTTTGGTTACTGAGCGAAGTGATAGATGTTAACGTATTCGACTCGCATTCGGGAGGTTCCAGGTTCAAATCTCGTGAACGGCAAATGGTTTTTTTTTCATGGTTTTACCAGTCGCAAAGGCAAATGCCGAAATGGATATTTACATACCAGGAATCATTCTCACCATTTCATCCTTTATCATTACTTAGCCTACTTACTCAATGGCAATAGACAATTCCTCAGCAAGCTAAAGGAATATTATCTATTTTATGGAACCCGGAGGTTCATTGCCGCGCCTACCTGACTCCGCCGTTCAACCCTATTCTGTGCTAACTCCATCCAACCATCCCTCGCAAATCCTACTTCCATTAAATCCATTCTAAAATTGTCCTCCCACCTACGTCTAGGTCTTCCGCGTGGTCTTTTCCTTTCTGGTCTCCCAGTCAATATCTTTCCTCCCCCATGCGTGCAACATGTCCAACCCTTTTCATACTCCGTGATTTAATTACGAGAAGATAAGAGTTTCTGAACTGCATAAAAACAAGCATTTCCTGATTTGAGTCTACACTTAACTTCTGCATTAATATTATTTGTATCTGTAATTACTCTTCCCAGATATTTGAATTCCTCCACTTGTTCGAACGATTTACCGGCTATTCTAATATTTTGTGGAGCATTATTTTAATTCCATATCCTCTATCATATCCATTTAAATTAATATCAGTTGAAATTTACTCCATAAAAATACATCTATAATAGAAACAATTGACAATCAATAGTTCCATGGCCTACCCTACTGTATAGACGCATATCCCGAACTCTCGATATGGCCTCGTAGATGAAAGGAGTATAAACACAGCTGAACTAAAAGAATATGTTTCATTGCTTCAAAAGTCCAATGTTTTGTTTTTAATCTCGACCCCCGCTATGCACTTCTGTTTATGTGTCTTGTAAGGAGGCCGTGGTTTTTACATTCATTTGTTCAGACCACGCTTACCAACCTTTTGTATCCGATACTGTTTTCTAAATATAAACCTAATTCCCTTGTATACTAATTTCCCTATCCGCCCACACGTTGATACGGATGTGGAATATTTCCTCATTCTGGAGAGCAAATAAAAGTTTATTTCCATTCATGTTTACATTTTCATTCTAGTGACGGGGAAGTGAGATTCTGTTTAGTAGGAAATTACATGCAAACACAATTACACTCCAGTTCTCATCTAACCTAAAATTATTTCCACTTCTCCGTCTTAAAACATCTTCCACTCCCTCTTCCTGTTCACCAGAGAACTAGAGCAGAGTTTAGCTGGGTTTCCATTCATGAACATCACATGCAAAACGGTTTGACATTTAGCAGTTGTCTCCATTCAAATGTTCAATCGAGTATGTTGTTTATACGCCATTCATTTGTCAGCAATTCAATAATACGGATTCTGATGAAGTAGTTGCAGTAGGCCTTGATATTTCTGTGATTGGTTGTATAACACAATTTTTCCAATAATGAGAAGCTTTTTCGAAAGTTAATATCTCCAGCTTTTTAAATATAACAGCAGAAACAACAAATTGTTATCGTTACAAAAATCATCTTCTATCAGCTGAAAAAATGCAGAAAATGTGAAGACGCTACAATGTTATTGCACGGCCCACAATATAGATATTAGACATAACGTAACAAATTGTCAATCGTTTGTTGATATTGTTAGCCCGCCTTGATTGATTTATTTCTTCACAACGATGTCAGTGTAAATAAATGAAAATAAAATATTTAAAACACAACTAGCCGTTGAATGTTGATGTAATATTGTGCTTTCTTTCGATACGTACGACTACCGATATCTACATTATATTTTAATGTGATTATTTTTCTTATTCGCTCCTGTGTACCAATATACACCTAATGTAATTCCTGAGAGATTTCAGATTGACATTTTATCATTCATAACCTATACGGCTGCAACGAATCGTAGGCCTATTCCATCATTAATATTATTGCCAGTGCATTTTGTAAAATGTTGACATATTTAAAGAATTTATTCCCTATGAATTACTGTTAAGAATCAAACTTTAGACCTTCGTTCTTCCGCAAACTCTGCTTAATAAATCGATCTGGAGCTTAACTCGGAAATTGATTACAAAAATAATTTATTTTCTGCGTATCATAATTGCAATTATCACTGATTAAACAAAAGCATTCTGGCACTTTGTTACATCAGTTTACCTGATTTTATTTGATGCTGCCTAGGAATTTTGACATTCTTATGTCATCTTCAGGACATGTTGTTAAGTTGGCATAGATGCATCTACGTCAATAAAAGGAAGTGTTTGTCTGTCTGTCCGCGATGCCCAGCGAAATCTACTCAACGCAGAGATCTGAAATTTTAAACATAGGTGGACTGAAGGGTCGGAAAATGCAACTCGACGCAGGAATTTTTATTTTCGCTTTCGTTCGTGAGTTATGAGTGAAAAACGGGCAGAAAACGTACATTTTTTTGCGTTTTTGAAGCATTGGTTTTCATTAATTCATTTCAATTCCAGAAGGCTTTGTCTACTTTTGTCAAGATTTGGAAATAAAAGAATCGATTCATTTTGTAAGCCCACCCTGGTCGATTAATTTGTTTATAATGATAAGACCCGCAGATGTCTAACTTTTCAACCTAGACGCAAGAGGAATCTCTATACCTGGGTATATATAAAAGGCTTTGTCCTGACTGACTGACTGACAGGAATCAACGTTCAGCCTAAACTATAACAGGTAGAGACTTGGAATTTTGACAGTACCTTCGTTTCATAATGTAGGTGCTCACTAAGAAAGGATTTTGAAAAATTCTGATTTTAACTGCCAAAAATTAAATGTTTTTGAAAATACTTAACCCCTTTTTACACAGAATTATCCAAAACAAATTCACAGAACATATTGTTGCCAGTTGTATCAGGTGGGTTTGGATTAAATGAAATGGATGTTTGACAAATTAGAGAAGGTATCATTATAATTCATATTATTAATAAAAGGAATTGTCCTCGATGTCCAGCGAAATCTACTGAACGCAGAGATCTGAAATTTTAAACATAGGTGGGCTGAAGGGTCGTAAAATGCACCTCCAAGCCGGAATTTTAATTTTAGTTTTCGTTCGTGAGTTATGAGTGAAAAACGGGCAAAAAACGTGCATTTTGTGCGTTTTCAAAACATAAGTTTTCAGTTATAGCTATATTTCAATGTCAAATCAATTACAGTTGGCTTTGGCTATTTTTGTCATACCTTGAAAATAAAACTTTGGCGATCGCTTGAATGTTGTAAGCCCTAATATGGTCAAACATTGTTTTATTTGGACGAAACTCACTATACAGGGGTTTTCTGGACCAAGGAACTCGAATCTGAGGTCGCTTTTACCAAGCGATGCTATCTAATCGTGGTATTTTGTCCACGTGATTTAGGTGTTAATAAATATAATGATTTTACTATTATGCTCTTAATTTTTAATTTTTGAAATAATTATCGCGGGCGAAGCTGCGGGCACATGCTAGTAATGAATATAGGTCTCAAAGGACAAACATTGATCGAATCGGAATGATGAATGATTCACGTGTAAATGTTAATGAACATGTTTTAATTATTTTTCTCTTAATTTTTAATTACATATCGCGGGCGAAGCCGCGGGTACCTGCTACTTAATGAATAAAAATTAAAATGACATATTTTGTATTCATGTAATTCTGATACAATTTTAAAACTTTGCGGGAGTTTGCGGTAGTTGTAGGCGGATTTTTGGGGACTTGTGTAAAAATGCTCTGCCGATAGTGGTCAATCAACGGGGTAAAATTCTGCTTTACCCTGATTATCTCCTGTATTTAGAGTCTGCGGTTCTCTTCCAGCTCGTTATTTTGTATTTATTTCCTTACACTGCAAATGGGTCAACAACCCGGTGGCAGTGGTGCAATAAATACCAGCCATACATATATACAGAAATAACACTACACATTAAATAAATACCAGCCATACATATATACAAAAAAGGCACACTATACATACACTTACACATTAAATATCGCAACATCTATCCACGTACCTGATATTTAAAAAAATATATATATATATTTCCATTTAAAACTATAACATAAAAAAAATTGCATACTGTGAATATTTTAGAACAAAAAATTATACATCATTTACCCTATTCAATATATTTTTAAAAATTTTGGCGTTAGCAGGAAACGTTTCGAAGATTTCTGCAGGTAAATCATTCCAATCCTGGATCCCTCTATTTAAAAAAGAAAATTTGGCAATATTTGTTCTCTGAGATCTACCCCTTATTTTGTATTTGTGATCCTTCCTACTTTTGTAATCTGGTTCTTTAATTTTGCTATGAAGCTCTTCCCATGCCGGTTGTTTCGTGTATACACAATACATACATTTTAATCTATTTATTTTCCTTCTGGATTCTAAAGATTTCCACCCTAGTGTTTTTAACATAGCCGTAACGCTGTCAGTTTGTTGGTGCTTATTCATAACAAATCTTGCAGCTTTTCTCTGCACCATTTCTAACTGTGTTATTAGACCTGCCTGATACGGATCCCATACACTTACAGCATATTCCAAATTTGGTCTCACTAATGATTTATAAGCTAACTCTTTGGTTTTTAAGTTGCTTCCCCTTAATGCTCTAAATACGAAGTGCAATGTTTTATATGCCTTGCTAATTGAATTTCCTATATGTGTATTCCAGTTCAATTCCTTATTAAGAGTTATTCCTAAATAATTGCACGATTCTACTCTCGTTATAATTTCATTTTCCATTTCATAATTATAGCAAAATTTTACCCTTTTGTTGGTGAAAGATATTGCTTTACTTTTGCGTGCGTTTATTGTCATCCTATTTTCAGAAACCCATTTTTCTGTGCGAACTAAGTCTTCTTGCAGTAACTTCGCATCTAATTCATTACAAATTTCCCTGTATATAATGCAGTCATCCGCAAACAATCTGATATGAGATTGGATCGATTTTGGTAAGTCATTTATAAATAATATAAAAAGTAGTGGACCGAGTACGCTTCCTTGGGGTATTCCAGACGTAACTGGAGTCTCACGGGACAATATGTCATTAACACGCACTCTTTGGGTTCTGTTATATATGAATTCCTTAATCCAACCTACTACGCGCTTATCAATTCCCATTTCGGCAAGTTTGAGCATTAAAATGTCGTGAGGTACTGTATCAAAGGCCTTTTGGAAGTCAATTATAATACCATCAACCTGTCCTCCTTTGTCTAAAATATCAGCAATTTCCTGATATAGACCTAACATCTGTGACTCGCAAGAATAGCCCTTCCTAAAACCATGTTGTCTTGGAAAAAGCAAGTTATATTTATTACAAAAATCCCTAATATATGCTTCAATGAGTCGCTCCATTTGCTTACACACTATAGACGTTAAGCTTATCGGTCTATAGTTTCCAGGATCAGTTCTATTCCCTGCTTTATAGATAGGAATTATTATGGCTTTTTTCCAGTCCGGTGGAATATCACTGTTATTAAGTGAAACATTGAATAACACCCTGAGATAAGGGACAATTTTTTCTTGTCCTAATTTAATAATGTCGCCTGATATCTCATCTGGTCCCATAGATTTCCCCTTACGCATATTACGTAAATTTGCGAGAATTAAAGAGTCTTTTATTTTCAATGGCTCGTGACATCTTTCGGCTAAATTTGTTAGAAGAGTGTCATCCGCTTTTTTTTGTTGACTGAATACTTTAGCATAACTTTGGCTCAACTGTTCTGCTTTTTCTGAATTGTCTGTTATTATGTCACCTTCCTCACCTTTCAACATCTGTATGTCGCCTTTATTTTTTCTTAGCCTTCTTATGTATTTATAGAAACTGTTTGAATTTGTAGACTGTAGAAGATTTGATAAATATACGTTTTGAGCATCCCGTTTCTCTTTAATCAGTTGTTTTTGAATTTCTTTGTATTTATTTTGGAAAGATTCTCCTAATTTCCTTTTACTATATGCTGTTCTAACTTTTCTCTTCAGTTTTAGGATTCGGTCATTATAGTATTCCGGATCTTGGTTTTGCTTTAGTTTAACTTTTGGAACGAATGTGTTAAGCCCTTCATGTACTATAGCCTTAAAATTTTGCCACATTTTGTCTATACTAGAACCCTCTCCAGCCCACTGCGGAAATTCATTTTCTAGATACTTTTGGAAACCGCTTTTATTTGCATATTTATATTTCCAAAGGAATTTGTTATTATTATTATTACTGTTATTTTTATCATTGTTTCTTTTAAGCTCCCATTGTATTCGTAAAGTCACACACAGATGATCACTAATACCTGGAAAAATTTCTGTATTGAATAAAAAATCGTATGGCCGTATCAGACAGATATCTAACACATTGTTGCCCCTTGTAGGCTTTTCTATTACCTGTGTTAGCCCACAGTCATTAATTAACGTACTTGCTAATATTTGTGAAGGACTGCCTTCTATCTTGGTTCCTGACCAGTCAATACGTTACTGAAAATGCATTCAATTTTTAACTTTCTGTTACACAGGTCAGACTAATGATGCTCGTTTCAGTCTCAAAGTAGCTCCCAGGGAATCATGAACTTGTTGGACGTTGCTAATTAAAGTTCTAGTAAGTAGAAAAAGAAACGAGACAAAAATTAAATTTGAAAGTCAAAACCTACAGAACTTAAAGAAGATAGAGTGATGCCACCAACAAAATGGAAATATATACAGGGTGTTAATAAATAACACCGAAATATTTTACCTGTATATAGAGGGGACTTAGACAAACAACTTTTATTAGGAGATTTTTGCTCTATGACGTAAAATGTGTATGCTACAGGGCATTAAAGTCATTATAATTTGGTGCTCATAAATCAATAATTACGGGAAATAGGGTAAAAATGTTCATTAAATTGACTTCGTGCCTTCTTAGCGATCGATGAAAATCTTATTCTTAATCATTCATCAACAGTTATACCATAATTTAGAATTTTCATAATCTGCAAAATTTACTGACTAATCACATGATTGCCCGCCACTGCATTATGTTTTTATTTCAAATTCCAGAGCTAACAAAAATGTTTCGTTTGTATTTTTTTTCCCTCAGTGTTGTAAGATATCGATCGTCATTTTTTACAATTTTCCCGACCACTACACAATATTCACTGCTCCTTTGTTTCCCATCATTTCAAGTATTAGAAGACAATGGCGTGCATATCCTTGGGAGATTTTATGTTATAACAGGAAGAATTGAATCCATAGAGCAAAAATCTCCTAATAAAAGTTGCTTGTCTATGTCCCCTCTATACACAGGTAAAATATTTCGGTGTTATTCATTAACACCCTGTATATATATAAGTTATATATATATACATATATTTATATTTATCTGTATTTGTTATATGCAGTATAGAAAATACTGTTGAGCGGAAGTGAACGAAAGACGTAGCAGATTAAAAGCGCGGTTCACAAGAGTATTTTATTTATTTTTTATCTATCTGTAATTTACTAGAATACAGGGTGTTAATGAATAACACCGAAATATTTTATCTGTCTATAGAGGGGATATAGACAAGCAACTTTTATTAGGAGATTTTTCCTCTATGGATTCAATTTTTCCTGTTACAGTATAAAATCTCCCAGGGCATGGCCGCCACTGACTTCTAACATTAGAAAAAAAATTCAAAACAAAGGAACTTCGTTCTTAACACTGGAGTTATGAATAAAAAACTAATGCAGTGGCGGCCAGTCATGTGATTAGTCTGTAAATTTTGCAGATTATGGAAATACTAAATTATGATATAGCTGTTGACGATTGATTAAGAGTCAGGTTTTTATTGATCACTAAGAAGGCATGAAGTCAATTTAATGAACATTTTAACGCTATTTCGCGTAATTATTGATTTATGAGCACCAAATTGTAATGACTTTAATGCCCTGTAGCATACACATTTTACATCATGGAGCAAAAATCACCTAATAAAAGTGGCTTGTCCCCTCTATATACAGGTAAAATATTTCGGTGTATATCTCAATGACGAGGCGCGTCCATAAAGTAACTTTCCCACAGGCCATTAAGGGAAACAGAACACAATTTCATGGAAATATTTATTGCAACTGATATAGCAAGTGTTCAGCTATTTTTCAACATATTCGTCACAGGAATTGAGACATTTGTCATACCGTGGGACCAACTTTTGATCACTCGTGTCGTAGAAGTTTGCCGCCTGGGATTTGAACCACGGTGTGACAACCATCTCCGCTTCTCTGTCACTCACTGTCATTTCTTGAGATGTAGGAAAAGATGCAAATCACTGGGAGCGAGGTCTTGGCTGTAGGGTAGGTGCTGAAATACCTTTTAGCCGGACTTTTGCAGGAGACTTGCAGGGAGGTGTTAAGGTCTCCACCCTACAGCACGGACCGCGCACCCAGAGATGTTCATCTTTGCCTATCCTCAAGAAATGACAGTTAATGAGAGAGAATGGTAGAGTATTAAAATAAAAGTTTCAGCTCTTAGTATAGGAAACTTATGTACAAAATTAAAAAAAAAAATCGTTCGAGCCGATTTCGAGAAAATCGCGAGGAACGAAAATTTCTTCATGTAAAGTTCTCTTAAAAATAAGAGAAAGTCGTCGCCAATCTTCGTGTCACATCTTCAGGAGGTACCTGAACAAAATACAAAATTTTGTTTTTACATGATTTTTCGTTCTGGAGCTAGGCTGTTCACATAAACAGACATATTTCCGAAAATAGTATTTTTAGATTCAGGGTACCTCAAATTGTGTATTTATGTTAAAAACTCAACTTCAAAATTAGGGGGTCGAAAACAATATTTTTACAGAGGAAGTAAAAATATATGAAGAAGCTTATTTCAATAAAAATAAAAACAATCTGCTGTGTAGAGAGGTTCATGTAGGCCTAATTTGATTTTTGCGATAGAAATCTGAGTTTTAAAACTTATTCCTAGTAAATTAGTTTATATTTTATTCAAAATAGAAATATATGTCGTAGAAATATCTATAAATATAGAAATGTCTGTATCTGTATAGATGTTCGATAGTAGGCTATACAGCCACGAGAAGTACATCAAGGAAATTGTATTAGGCCAGTTTATTTACACTACAGTCATTAAAAAGAATAGCCAATTGATAAGGATTGTTATTAGTAGGGGGCGGATTTCTATGACCTAAGAGAGAGAAATACTTTATTCAAGTCATCTGCCTGGCAATCCAGGTGACCATACAGATCCAGAATAAACAAAGAAAAAGAATCATACATTACATAGTAACATGAACTGAATTGAAACGGAACATAAGAATTCTAAGTACCATATAAATGATTGTGCAATAAAAATAGAGAATCTTCTAAAACCCTAATACATATTTTAACAACAGTGTCTTTAGAAATATTGAGAGACTGAAGAAATGAATTAACAAAGGTGAAACTTGCACCGCGTGCTCCGAAAAGCAGACCCTTCACCTCCCATGCATTGACAGGTAAGTTATAGCTGTCACTAAGGTGAGGGATGCATGGTTGGTATATGGCCTCCTTTTCCGCACTCACACGCTTAGCTTGTTCTCTATCCTCTTCTAAGCGAACTGTAGGATCCAAAATTAACCCTCGTTTTACAGTTCTATTGATGGCTATTATGTCGGCTCTTCGATTACTGCCATCTTCCGCGATGCAATGCACCTCTTCATACACTTCCCAGTCTTTTTGTCGTCGAAGGGCTGTGGCAATCGCTGAACGGACACGGTGGTGGCGAGAATTTCTCAATAATTCACCCTTTTTACAACTACCCAATACATGGCCCAAGGTTTCTGGATTATTGCAACCTGTATGCCGGCAGAGTGATGTAGTTTGACTCCTTCCAGGTACAGACCTCACCGCAGAGATATTACAACACATCTTGATTGCATTAGTCCACTGTGAACAAGAGAGACCTTTTCTATTGGATATCCATGTGTTGGTATTGGGATTTTCACTATAGACTGAAACGCCTTTACCTTTGTGAGGGAGTCCACACCATTTTTCAAAAGATCTTTTTCTCGTCACACCTAATGCTGAAATGTGACAGTATGTCCTCCTTTTCTTTATCTAAATCTCTACAAAAGGGAAGGTGTTCATCATATATTTTACTAAGGCATTGAGCGATGTTGAATTGTTGAATGTGAGCTTCCCATTCGGCATTAACGAGTCCCAATCCCCTGAATTTCCTCGGAGAATAAATCATGTCATTTGGACAATCATTTGGCAAGCTAATAATCTCTTTTATGGTTGATCGTAAGAGTTTGTCAACATCTTCTAAGATATATGATATATGATATAAGATAGGATATATGCATGCATTTATGATATAAAAAAACATTAAAATATGACCAATAAAATTTAAAATATGACTTTACCACTTACACATTATGTATATTTTTTTAAGTTTAATTAAAATTTATTTTATTAAAATATAATGTTAATTATTTAAAATATCTGTAAATTCTCAAAAAGTATCATTATAATGCAAAATTTACAAAATATTATATGAAACTTCAAAATTTCTTTAATATGCACACAAATATGCCAAAAATATTACCTAAATTTGCATATTCATACTAAATATGCTATAATAGTTGAAAATTTCTTAAATATGCAGTTATATGCACAATAAAAGCCGTTCCATTTTCACCAGGATGCTTGGAATCGGGTTTAAATTAGTCGAAAACCTGAAATAATGCAAAGGGGGAAAATATGACATGTCATAGGCCTAGAAATCTGCCCCCTAGTTATTAGAGATGTCAGAAATGTTGATTTTTCCATCTTGGTCAAATAACGCAATTTGTTTTGGATATCAGTGTCAAAAAATCAAGCACACCCTAAAGTATAACTCTGCAAAATTTTATGCCGTTTGGACGCATGGAATTGGCGCTAATCTCCTGTTTTCTCAGCTGCAATTTGCGTGTTATACTTTTATCATAGGTAATACAACGAGAATTGGCGAGTTTATCGATAGATTCGCGACTGTGCAGCAGGAGCTAAATTATCTGATGAAACTCGTAAACTCGAGTTGGATTTATTAACACTATTCCATGAACAAAAACATAAGGGATTATATAAATAATAATTACTTTCGTGCTTTTTTTGTATAAAAACAAAAATAAAAGTTACAAGATCACGGCATACCAACCATCCATGAACCGATTCGAATTACCATGTTGTGACCTGTGCTACCAATTGTGCATATGACATAATTAACTTCATTCAGGTAAGCTGACAGCAGAACAGAATAAAAGCATACGAACTGGCTTGCACCAAATCAAAAATGTTTTTAATCAATGTACATTTCTATTATTTCAATTTCCAAACAAGTTATGTTGCATAAAATAATCTGTTTTCGTGCCGCTTAGTGGCAGCAATCACTGCACATTGATACTTACATGCCCAGTAATGAGCAGATGATTTTACCCCGATAAAATGGCCTCCTAGCGATTCCCACAAGAATATTGTAAGATAAACGGCCGTGATTGATCTATATCCGAGGAATTGCTAAACATTATCGGTCAATATCAAACACGCGGCATATGAGTGGGATAGTCATATTCAAAATCCATCTTCTCCCACAAAAATAGAAATACATCTGTGATTTTTTTCACAATCCAGACAATAAAGTGTCTAATCATATTTTCTCTGTAGGCCTTAGTTCTTAGAACTCTTAAAATGATAATGTATCTTATAGGATGCAGTTATTCGTTTAAAATTTATATTAAGAGGACGGGAAAAAATTGAAAGAAAAATACAAATTTCAAATAAAATACAGAAAGAGGTAGCTAAGGAATAAACTACTAGCTTAAAAGGTCCGGCGTCGCCCGGGTTTTTTATTTTGTAATTGGAAATTAACTTATGAAGGACTTTAGATTTATAAATTCTAGGTCCTTATATAGGTATTTAGAATTTGAAATAGGAAGAACGACTTATCACACTCAAACTATTCCCTCAGAAAATGCTTGATATAGCTTTTTATGGCTCATAGAGGATGTAGAATTTTGCATCCCATCGCTTGTACACAACAAGCCTGGTAGGGGTTCAAATAAGAAGAAACAGAAATTCCGGTAACTTAAAATTGTATTGTCTTCGCGGAATATTTATTTCTCACTTCTCATGTTACCATAAACCCATTTTGGGGATGAAATTAAACAGAAATGCAATATCACTTTCATACTTCTCTTCCCAAAACATATTACCTTACCTCGTATTGTTTTCTCTAGGTCCAGTTTAGAGAAAGTTATGTGACTGCATTATTTTCGTGTATTTCATTCTTTAATATTTATTTATAACATGAATTATATAGATACCTTCTCTAATTTGTCAAACTTCCATTTTATTTAATTCCAAACCCATCTGATACCACTTGCAACAATATGTTCTGTGATTTTGTTTAGATAATTCTGTGTAAAAAGGGATTAAGTATTCTCAAAAACATTTGATTTTTGACATTTAAAATCAAAATTTTTCAAAATTCTTTCTTAGTGAGCACCTACATTATGAAACGAAGGTACTGTCAAAATTCCATTCTCTATCTGTTATAGTTTAGGCTGTAGGCTACGTTGATTCTCTTGTCAGTCAGTCAGTCAGGACAAAGCCTTTTATATATATAGAGATTGACCTAATCATTATGTTAATTGTTTTCTATGCAGTCCGGCATGGGGTTATATATTGTGTGGGAAATTGAGTCTTCAATAAAGGGTTAAAAATAATTCATATTCATTGTGTAAGTAGCTATTTATGTAACAAGTACGCAAAATAACCTTTTAGCGGTCGAATCTAGTATTGGAAAATGCTGGAGAAGTCCGATAAAGATTTTGCTTACGTGGTGCATACAATATTTGTTGTTGTTGTTGTTGTTGTTGTTGTTGTAAAAGCTCTCTAAATTATATGAAACATGCCGTACAATAGAATCAGGTAAACTGATATAACAAAGTGCCTGATGGAGTTTTTCTTTCTTTATCTTAGTTTTACCTCCCCCATTTAGGATTTACGAGACCCAAGCCGCCCGTGCCTTACAGGGCCGCGACCTGTCGGGAGAGGGATTATCTTTGGATCACATAGGCTACAAACTTTTTTTGACCAGACAAGGATATAGAGTGATGAGTGATCAGCTCAATGACGGGGCCACCTCCAAGACAACACGAACACATAGGACGAGACACACCATTCACACACACACTCACTCCAAACTAGGGGAGGATGGGATGAAAATGATAATGACGGCCAGGTGATATCTGCGGGCCTAAAGTTACCCGACATTTGTCTCACAGATGAGGAAAAACCCCACCTAGGTAACTTATCCCGACCAGGAATCGAACCCGGGCCCGCTGCGTGAGAGGAGCAAACGCAATCCCCTAGGCCACAGCGGTAGATGCCAGTTGGAGTTAATAGGCATATTTCAGAAGCTACTGAGTTTTAGGCCACGGTTTCTTGAGAAAGTTTGATAGGCCTAAGCATACGTAAAGAAATAATATAAACTCGATAATGTGAAAAATCGCGCGCTCACTGCCAAAACAACTGAATCAGTGAATCGTGTTAAAGATTTTTTCAGAATTCGTGTAATGCAAAGCCATCTGAGTAAGCCAACGTATTTCGCTGTTGTGATATAAAAATACAGACGGCGCTGTGCATTGTAAACAAAGAATTCAATTCAATAATATTAGGCAGCGTGTAAGTTAGCTAATCAATAATTTCTTTAGAATATTCTGTGTATAGTATATTAGCTTGGACATCGTTCAGAATTAATACCTGTACGCTTATGTACTTATTTCGATATTAATTCCGGGGTGCGCGGGCAAAGAGAGTTAAGTCCACTTTCTTGTTACTGAGTATTAGAGTGACTTAACACACTATACCAGCCCAACATAGCTTTAGAGATGGATAATCCCATGAGGCACACATCCATAACTACCGTATAATTTTGAATATGACTTACTAGACTTAACACAAATGTAGAGAACATTTTTATCTATAACTCTATGAACATATCTCAATTTTTTAGGATGGTGGACTTAACTCTCTTTGCCCGCGCACCCCGGAATTATTGTTTTAGAGAGATTCAAAACAGCTTAGGAAGCTTTGGGCCGATATGAAATGCCAGCAGAGATAAATACTGATGAAAGATATGCGATTGATATTTCCAAAATTGTGTCTTCTTGAAACGAAATCTCATTTTAAATTCATTGTCACTGTACAATTTGAATGTTTAGCAAATAACGCTTTGAGGAGCGAGTTTCTTCTAATACCTTGCCCATTTCCTCAAAATCACTGTCCATGGTTCTGGCTTCAACTGAAATAAGTCAGGGGGGGCCCTTGACTTGATAAAGTACGACTTATTTCGACAAATTAGTCGTACTTTAATGGCTATGAATAGCAATAAGTTCTATTTTGTCAAGTCTCACTTTATAACTTATGTAACTCTTTCTGTATTAATTTAAAAGAGTAAATAAATATAAATAAATATAAATTTAATTCTTTTAAAAAGAAATAATAAAAAATAAAAAAATAAAAAAAAATATATAAAAAAAAATAAAGTTAACTACGTTATAAGTACGACTTGTTTGTGTCAGAAACTCAACTTAAGACGAGATTAAAGTTCCACTTGGATATAAGTACGACTTATTGCGACTATGAATACCGGCCTTAGATATTGTGAAAGTGAGGTAATATTCAAATGAAAGCTCATATTTTTTCGGAGTGTCAACAGTAAGACGAAGCAGCTGTTTTAGAGGGCGTGTACTGAAAAGAAATTGCTAGGGTCCCGCAATAGTATATTGCAAAACAAGTGCCGTAAGCAATGCATACGGATCGAGGAAAGAGTTTGAAAAAACGAGACGCTTGCACCGAGTTTTTGTCAATTTCCGAGATCCGTTATGCGCTTACGGCGCGAGTATTGCATGCTATTTTTTGCACGATGATTATTTATATCAAATTAATTATATTAATTGTGATATTACCTGAAAATATTATGTATATACATTCTTGAAGGTAGATGTTTATTTCAGAAAGTGACTCGCATGTGTTTGTTGTTATGGGAACCGAATATTTGTCCTCGGGGGGGGCCTTGTCCATAAAGGCTTGTATTATGATGTGGCGTAAGTACATTCATAACCGCATGGAAACACTTACCGCACATAGCAACAAGATTGGGTGCGGGAATGTCAACTTACGATCCACGGCAACAACATTCGTAAGTACCACTAATTAGTAAAGTCTTGCAAAAAATACACAACACATCTGAGGAGACCTTGATACCACAAACTGTTGAGTTCATGCAGCTATAACTTATCTCCCATTATAAAATAAGAGTGAAGTACGTAGCACACACAAACCTCGGCGCTTAAGCTATCCGATATTAATCATGAAAAATCCCTTTAGGCAGACCTACAGGCTGAGGTAGATTTCTAAGTGCTTTTGGTTTAATTTATTGTCGCTGCACTCTTCTTATTTAGCCTTGGCATGACAAACCCGCGGGGTACGCCGTAGCGTAGTGGTTGAGACGCTGCGCTACAAACCGGAAGGTCGCGGGTTCGATTCCCGATGAGGTCATTGGAGTTTTTCAATTTGGCCTAATCCTTCTGGTGGCACTATGGCCCTGGGGTCGACTCAGCCTCTAACAGAAATGAGTACCGGGAGCAATCCTGGGGGTAAAGGCGGCCGGTGCGTAAGGCTGACAACCTTACCGCCTTCATGTGCCGATTGTCTAAAAGTCCGGGAGCCTCATCCTCCTGGAACCCTCTGGGCCTCCATGGCCTGTAATAGGGAACACTTTTACTTTTTATGACAAACCCGCAATAATAAATGCAAAAAAGAGTAAAGAGCACTTTTTCAAACACTCAAATCTCGCCTTATATGATAACTATCGAGAAACTAGTTATTGATTTGTAGAGTACTCATCAAGAGCTTTTCAACGATACCCCACAAGAAGTGGTTTCAAAAATTTCGAATTTCCATCCCCCACTCATACTCCCAAAACCCCCGAATCGTTGGTGTCACTGTGAACTCCACAGGGAGTACTCTAATTTATTCAAACAAAGTTTCCCTCTATACTTCATAGGGGCCGAGATATCAATTTTTCAAAATTTCAACCCTCTCCTCCGACCCCTTTGGGCCAATTTTGCTCATTAACGAACTTGGCCGAACCATTGGGCCTAGAAATAACATAATAAAATTTGGTTCAAATATCATTATCATAAAATTATCATAAAATAGGTCTATTATGATAAAATAGGCACTATCGTGTAAACGTATCTATATTAATAAAAGGAAGTGTCTGTCCTCCGTCTGTCTGTCTGTCCTCCGTCTGTCTGTCCGCGATGCCCAGCGAAATCTACTCAACACAGAGATCTGAAATTTTATAAGTAGGCGGACTAAAGGGTCGGAATGTGCACCTCGAAGCCGGAATTTTAATTTTCGCCTCCGGTTGTGAGTTATGAGTGAAAAACTGGCAGAAAACGTGCATTTTTTTGCGTTTTAGAAGCATCAGTTTCAGTAATAAATTTCAATATCAAATCACTTACAGATGGCTTTGGCTATTTTTGTCAACATACCTCATAGCCTACCTTGAAAATAAAAGCAACGCGATCGCTTGATTTTGTTAGTCCATCCTAGACGATTCATTTGTTTAGAGTGTCAAGGCCCACAGACATATGACATTTTCAACCTACACGGAAGAAGGATAATCAACCCTAAATATGGTCAAACATTGTTCGATTTGAACGAAACTCACTATACAGGGGTTTTCTGGGCCAAGGAACTCGAATCTGAGGTCGCTTTTACCAGGGGACGCTACCTAATCGTGGAATGCACTCCACGTGATTTAGGTGTTAATAATTATAATTTGAAATAATTATCGCGGGGGAAGCCGCGGGCACATGCGGGCACATGCTGTTTGTCTGTCTGTCCACGATGCCCATCGAAATCTACTGAACGCAAAGATCTGAAAATTTAAAGATAGATGGACTGAAAGGTGGGCGAATGCGCCTCGAAGCCGAATTTTTAATTTTAGCTTTCGTTCGCGAGTTATGAGTGAAAAACTGGCAGAAAACGTGATTTTAGCGCTGTCGAAGCATCAGATTTCAGTAATACATTTCAATGTCAAATCAATTGCAGTTGGCTTTGGCTATTTTTGTCATACCGTGGAAATAAAAGCATCGCGATCGCTTGAATGTTGTAAGCCCACGCTGGTCGATTCATTTGTTTAGAATGTCAAGGCCCGTAGACATATAAAATTTTCAACCTACACGGAAGAGGGATAATCAACATAGACCTAAATATGGTTAAACATCGTTCGATTTGGCCGAAACTCACTATACAGGGATTTTCTGGGCCAAGGAACTCGAATCTGAGGTCGCTTTTACCAGGCGACGCTATCTAATCGTGGTATGTAGTCCACGTGATTTAGGTGTTAATAAATATAATGATTTAACTATTATGCTCTTAATTTTTAATTTTTGAAATAATTATCGCGGGCGAAGCCGCGGGCACATGCTAGTATATTATAAATATCAGAGTTTTTTTTTTTTTTTTTTTGAACGGGCGGTGGTCTCGTACTTATGAAACGTAAAGATATGAAAGAATTTTTCGAAAGTCATGACATAGTATCAATTGCAATAGGAAGATTTTTCTTCGAAATCTACCTAAAACTAAGAAAGGAAGATAAAATTACAACGACTACACGAATTCACTCCAATCAATATTTCTTGTCTATAAATAACAAAGTTTTCTCCTATCTTTATCAAATAAATCTGAAAACTTGTATTTTATATTCATAACTCCTAGATAAAGTTCTGTATTTTTACTTTGTACGTCATGCTTTTGTTTAATCGGCAGTTTCCATCTTATCAATCAATTCAGTGAGAATAAATTTTTGTAATCGATCTTTGAGTTAAGCTCCGGATCGATTCATTAACCGGGGGGCTTAGGCCTACGGAAGAACAAAGGTCCAAAGTCTCATAAGCAAATCTGAATTAATATGTGGGTAGTGTTATTTGTCAAAGCCCAATGCATTGCGACTTCCAAAGCAGTATATGAACACTGTAAAACAATATGTTGTCACGATAACTGATTTGCATTTGATAAATTCTTTCTAATATATTACCATACAATAGGCACTAAATTGGGCTTTACTCCGGTACCGTTCAACCGATTTCGTCCAATATCAATAGGCTTCTTCCCATGGACTTTATAAATGTGTATAGGCCTATACCAATTTTCATGAAAATCCGATACAGCGTGTTATCGCGCGTATACAGAGTGTTAATAATTAACACCGTAATATTTTACCTGTATATAGAGGGGACATAGACAAGCAACTTTTATTAGGAGATTTTTGCTCTAAGACGTAAAATGTGTATGCTACAGGGCATTAAAGTCATTATAATTTGGGGCTCATAAATAAATAATTACGCGAAATAGAGTTGAAATGTTCATTAAATTGACTTCATGATTTCCTAGTGATCGATAAAAACCTGACTCTTAATCATTCGTCAACAGCTATATCATAATTTAGTGTTCCCATAATCTGCAAAAATTACAGACTAATCACATGACTGGTCGCCATTGCATTAGTATTTTTTTTATTCTTAACATCTGACTACAGTGTTAACTACGAAGTTCTTTTGTTTTGCATTTTTTTCTAATGTTAGAAGTCAGTGGCTGCAATGCCGTAGGAGATTTTATGCTGTAACACGAAAAATTGAATCCATAGAGCAAAAATCTCATAATAAAAGTTGCTTGTCTATGTTCCCTCTATACACAGGTAAAATATTTCGGTGTTATTCATTAACACCCTGTATACACATGGGTAGAATTTCCCGTCCATTGCACAATCTCATAAAGTACCATTCTCGCACTTAATAAATAAATAAATAAATAAATTTCTTCCAAGAATTTTAACAGTTATTTTAAAGGTACAATAGTAATAAGAAACTTGAATCAGAATCGCAACTAGAAAGGTCCTAGAGAGTTGAAAGTGGTGGTTAATGATGACATTTAACCCGCACAGTAACTAGAGTTGTAATTACTTTCATAAGGACCTTTATTGCAACTGTGATTCAGTTCTCTAGCACTGAATAAATGCCACACTCTCACACTAATGAAAACTGAAAGAGACAGACAGATCCACGCTCAGAATCTACCGTCAATTTCGACTTGACTGCATTATGACAAACTATTTTGTTTCGATCTGATGTGGGTGTAAGTTTACTTTATCACTGAAGACATCATACGAGGTGTGTTTTGAAGTACCGATGATTAAAAAATTATTTTCCAAATACTTTGTTAGGCTATAATTCATTATCTTACACCTTACACTACTTCTTTGCATAGTCACCGCCGTTATTCAGGCCCTTGTCGTAATGGGAAACCAGTTCTCGTCAAAAAAATGATGCCGCCTGTGATGAAAGCCAAGTCTGCACATCTTGTTCCACAACAAAATCGTCGCTGAAATATTCTTCATCAAGAAATGTCTTCAGATGAAGATTTTATATTTACGAAATAACTTCAAAAAGATTTGATCGCAAAAAATGTTGCCAACCATTACACTATTATAATCCATAGGGTGGATAGTAGAAGTTAGAGCAAAATAACTACAGTTAGTTAAAATAACTGTTGGCTACCCTTACCGGAATATAGTTTCCTCGATATTCTTTTTTTTTTTTCAAAATGGCGAACAGAACGATAAGGGCATTGTGCATGAGCCATGTAATTCACGTAGTGGTATGCAGGGAAAATGAAAACATCCTAAAAATAAGTTTTATTTCGCATATTATGACTTTTTTGGTGTTATTTAGAAAATTCGCGTTATTTCGCGGCTTATGGTACCTAACATCTTAATGAAAATAATATAATCTTGACATCAGAATACATAATTTTATAATGGTTTTAATTTATATAAATTTCAGTCTGTTTTTTATCTGTCCTATAATACGACCCCGGATTTTGGAGGGTTTTTTATGCTTCAACTATTGGCTTATTTGGGGAAATATACGATAAATCCAACTGAATCATTTCTCTTTTATCTTTTCACTACTACGTATAAATTCGTCACTTCTAAAACTGTAAAAAAAAGTAATAAATATAAGTATTATAATTTAAATATGTGTGTAAAATATGAGGATTTTTATGCTTGTGTTAGGATCATCATTAATAGAAATAACATATTATATTGAAATGTTTCCCAGTGATTTTAAACTTAGATCTCACTGACGATTTCACTTGATCATTGCTTATACCAGTGTACAAATTCAGTCTTATAAAGCTTGAAAATGGAATTTACTGGTGTTCTGGAATGTCTGGTCTTCTGGAATTTGTTACTTTTTTTGGAACAGTTACGTTACTGTTAAAGTTACACGAAAGTAACTGTTATTTAAAACCGTTACATGTTACTTTTTTGCATATTACGTAGTTAATCGCCAGATCACTTCCCACTTGTAGGGGAATGCCCTTTATCTCCCCCCCCCCCCATAACGGTTATGGACGTAGCCAAGGCTGGGGCTCTAGGGAGGGACCCCCGAAATAAAAAAAACAGTTGTAAAATTAAGCTTTCAATTAGGGATGAGAATCGATAGTTAAAATATCGAGGTTAAAATCGGAGATAACCATCGATATGACGATAATATCGACCTGAAAACATCGATGTATATTTTAAAAAGGCCATGGTATCAGAAAATTAGGCAAAATTCATAAATAAACAGAAGTATTTTCATGAAAACAATCGATGTAAAAAATCAATGTTCTGGGAAATTACGCTCCTGTAAATAAAATCATATCGTAGAACCAAGGTAGCCTATTAATCTTCTTTTTGTTACAAAAACATCGATGTCGGGGAGAAACATCGATGTAGCAAAAACATCAGTTGTTTTCCATCGATGTAAAAA
Source organism: Ectobius pallidus (assembly GCA_964059195.1). Classification (NCBI taxonomy): domain Eukaryota; kingdom Metazoa; phylum Arthropoda; class Insecta; order Blattodea; family Ectobiidae; genus Ectobius; species Ectobius pallidus. The sequence continues at coordinate 9,355,817 of CAXKWD010000004.1, read as the reverse complement.
ACATCGATTATCATCATGAAAATAAACTTTTTGGAATTTTCCTGTGGTTTACAGCCTAAAAGCTATATGTGTACCAAATTTCAAGTTTAAGGTACCTCGTTACATTTCCTACGAAGAGTTCATACTGCAGTTTTCTTTTATCGTTTAGAAAAATGCCATCATTGCATTGGAGCGTGTTATTAAAAAATCTCCTTCTTCCTCCACAGAGACCTGTAATCTTATTACCTCTTCCTTGAAACAGGAATTTCCTGCTTTTGTCTACCGAATACACTTCCTTTATAACTAAAATTAAATTTTACACTAAATATCCCCAATTCGGCTTTTTATAGACTACACCATTCTTACGCAATACACTCAACTGTTTGCTTTCCTCCTGTTCTGTTTAATGAAATGCCACACACACATATACAAGGCACACCCATAAAGTAAGTTTCCCTGGGGCCGTTTACAGAAACAAAACACAATTTCATGGACATATATATTCCAACAGATACAGCAAGTGTTCAACTATTTTCCAACATATTAGCCATCGGAATTGAAACTTCTGCATTCAATTGCCGAACTTCTACAGGGGATTTGCTAGGAGCTGTTTAAATATCCACCCTACAGCCCGGACTTCGCTCCCAGTGATTTCCATCTTTTCCTACACCTCAAGAAATGACAGGGAATGACAGAGAAGCGGAGATGGTTGTCACAAAGTGGTTCAAATCCCTGGCGGCAGATTTCTACGACACAGGTCCTTAGTTGTTAGGGTTCCTTATCCTCTAATTATTCTTATTAAGTGCCAGAATGGTACTTTCTGAGATTGTGTGGTGCACGGGAAAATATATGTATGTATGTCTGTCTGTCTGTCCGTGTATCTATAAGCGCGATACCTCAAATACGCTTTATCGGATTTACATGAAACTTGGTATACGCATTTATAATGTCTATGGGAAGAAGCCTATTAATTTTGGACCAAATCGGTTGACCGGTACCGGAGTAATACCCAATTTAGTGCCTATTTTATGGCAATACATTAGAAAGGACTTATCAAATGCAAATCAGTTCTCATGACAACATATTGTTTTACAGTGTTCATATACTGGCACTTAATAACAATATAAATAAAATAAAATAAGATAGCGATTTTAAAGCCAAGGCCTTCTGTAAACTTGCATGTAACTTAGTCAATACAAGGCGGTTAAGATGTGGAGGGAGAAAATAATAATAAGAAGAGAAGAGCACAAAGCAGTTATCTTGCATCCTTGCAAGTTTTCTTTCTTGGAAACCGAACATCAACATTCCTTTATGCAAATTGTGAACGGGAGAGGAAGGCTTGAACAATAGCAAATGAAGCTGAAAGAAAACAAAAGCCTTCTCAAGCTGGAAATAATGAGAAAAGCATTGACCAGCCAGAGGGAGCGTTCACGGCATAGTGGATGCATTATCTGCCTGTTCGTCTTTTATCTACACTTAGTATTCAGTTCGTATCGCACAAATTTGTGGATAGATGGCATAAGCAGATATGTCACTATGTACAATACTAGGACGTGCCCGCGGCTTCGCCCACGATAATTAATTGAAAAACTAAAAATTAATAGTATAATAATTATTAAAGCATTATATTTATTAACACTTGCACGCGAATCATTCTTAAACTAAACCATTATTAATTAATGAAACAGCTAAAATTCCGGCTTCAGAGTACATTCCACGATATGAAAGCGTCCCTGGGAAAACTATATCAGAATCGATTATGCAGTTCCAAAGCTAACTGTGAACACATAATACGTATTGTTTCTCAACTGTTTATTGACATGAATATGATGTGAATTTTATTTGATCAATTCAGTGTAATTTTCAAAAATTATATAATGTTTCAAGGGAAGGAATGGTTTGTTTGGATTATTATTATCAGCGATATTTCAAGAGTTAAACCATCAATATTTTACAGCTGTTGCCTCCGGCTTCGCCCGCCAATATTCATCGACTCCAGGATTTTAAAGAAATTTACACTGGTAGATTATTAAAAATGTTTGTGGTTCAGAGCTATGAAAATTGTAAGTAAAAATAAAATTAGAATATTTGTTCAATGTGTTCATTTCACTTAGGCCTTATATAATAAAGAAAAAGTTTTCCTAATTGTGTACTTTTCGTGAAAGTTTAGACTGAGAGAGACGAACATCGCCGAGTATGCCCGATGTTTCACGAAGCGGGCGAGTGAATGAGCACGCTATTTAGGGCCGTTGAATTGTATAAGAGTAGATTAAAGAGAAGAGGTTGGAGAACGTCTTCTGATTGGATGGAACCAACCATGGCCGCCTTTAACAAGTAGTATTTTTGTAATTAGTAAGTTAGTGGATTGATCAAAACAATAAACTACGCCTATTTGCAACACAAATTCTTTGGATATAAAGCTAAATGACAAATTCAGTAAAAAATAGGTGGCATTCCGACCAATCGCAGCGATATATCGTAATAATTTTATCAAACGTAATCCCACGAGAGTTTACAAGTTTATCGATGAAGCTCGTAAACTCGAGTTGGATTTATTAAGACTATTCCATGAATAAAAATGTAACGGATTATACAAATAATAATTACTTTCGTGCTTTGTTACATAAAAACAAAACTAACTGCTGCGAGATCACGGCCTACTATGAATCAACCATCCATGAATCGATTCGAGTTACCATGTTATAACCAGGGCTACCAATAGTACATATAAGACATAGCTAACTTAATTCAGGTAAGCTAACAAGTAGAACAGAATAAAAGCACACGAACTGGCTTGCACCGAATCGAAATAGTGTTTATAATCGATGTACATTTATATTACTTCAATTTCCAAACAATTTATGTTGTAAAAAATAATGTTTTCGTGCTGCTTAATGGCAGCGTATGACGCATTATTCACTGCACGTTGATGCTTAAGTGTCCAGTAACGAGTAGCACGTTTTACCCGATAAAATGCCATCCTCGCGATTCCTACAAGAATGTTGTAAGATAAACTGCCATGATTGTCTATATCCGAGGAATTGCTAAACGTTATTGGTCAATATATCAAACACGCGGCGTATGAGTGGAATAGTCAAAACCATCCATGAATCGGTTTGAGTTACCAAGTTGTGACCAGTGCTACCAGTGGTGCATGTAAGACATAGCTAACTTAATTCAGGTAAGCTAACAAGCAGAAGAGAATAAAAGCACACGAACTGGCTTGTACCGAATCGAAATTGTGTTCTTAACCAATGTACATTTATATTATTTCAATTTACAAACATTTATGTTGTACAAAATAATGTGGGACCGTCTTGGAGTTTTGAGAACAGCAAACAAAACTGCTTAATAAACAACCTCTATTCAAAATAAAATAAATTATTATAGGCATTAATGTGAATATTAAACTAAACTAAGTTCATTTCGTGTGTTAGAGTTCCTTGGATTGAGGTTAAAACGACAAAAGAAGTTGCAATTTCCCCACACAATATTGCCTGCCATCTATCGCAAAAAGTGAAAACGGCAAGAGCTTACTAACAGCCGATTGCCGTGATCAGCCATCTCATTGGTCGTTGCATAATGTAGTATAGAAAAGACACCTCATTCTTTCAATGTACGACAAAATATAAGAAAATATAATTTTGGGTTTAATCATTGTGTGAACTGTTTTCTATGCAGTCCGTCATGGGTTTATATATCCCGTGGGAAATTGAATCAAGAGCATTTAAGAATTAAAATGCATTCTTGAGCAGTATCCGCTTCTCTGTCAATCTCTACAATTCTTTGTCATTCACTGTCATTTCTTGAAGGGTAGTTGAAAATCTCTGGGTGCGCGGTCCGAGCTGTAGGACGGAGACTTCAACACCTCCCTGCAAGTTTCCTGCGAAAATTCGGCTGGGAGGTGTTTCAACATCCACTCTACAGCCCGGACCTCGCTCCCAGAGATTTTCATCTTTCCCTACCTCTCAAGAAATGGCAAAGCTTATTGTCATACCTATTTGTCAAAGCCTAAATAGGCAAAGTCACCTGCAATTGATCTGACAATTGAAATGTATTACTGAAAACTGATGCTTCGAAAGGGCAAAACAAAAAAGTGGACGTTTTCTGCCCGTTTTTCACTCATAACTCGCGAAGAAAAACGAAAAACAAAAATCCGGCTTCGAGGTGCTTTCGCTCACGCTTTCAGTCCATCTATGTTTAAAATTTCAGATCTGTGCATTCAGTAGATTTCGCTGGGCATCGTGGACAGGCGGACAGACAGACAAACACTTCCTCTTATTAGGCCTATAGGTGTAACAATTCTGAGTTCTCTAGACGGGTACTACACCTTTTCAACCTCAATTTCGGAAAAAGTAATTTGAATTTCGGAAAAAGTAATTCCAATTTCGGAAAAAGTAATTTCAATTTCGGAAAAAGTAACTTCAATTTCGGAAATGCGAGGGCTATGAAGAGGGTATAGTAAAGTTGGTACCACGCTAGGACAAATGACTCAATCGGAGCGAGATTATATAGAGAAGTAGCTAGAAGGTGTACCTAAATGTTCCAAATAAAACAGTTTTGATTTTCAGTGTGGTTTTCATTTTATGCCCCATCGAATGTTTTAAAAAATAGCCCTGGTATTCCCGAAATTGAAGTTACTTTTTCCGAAATTGATATTACTTTTTCCGAAATTGAAATTACTTTTTCCGAATTTGAAATTACCTTTTCCGAAATTGAAATTACTTTTTCCGAAATTGAGGTTGAAATGGTGTAGTCATTCGGGTTATGATGTTTACTTTTAAAAGTCTTGGTTCGAACCCGGGACCTCCCGAATACGAGTATAAAACGTCAGCCTCTCGCTCGGTTCTCCTTATGTTATTTTATCAGTAAATTCAATTTTCGTACTGGTCAAGAGAAGTTTAGCAGGCAGCGTGAGAATTCCAAACGCTCTCATCACATATGCGGGATACGAACCCAGTACGTGCTGTTACTACAATACAATTCAATGGACAAAGTGAATTGGCCGAATTTAACAATAATTGGATTTCACCTGCGGCACTGGTCTTTGTGATTCAGCACCTTTGTGTGTAATTTCCACTGATGCCTGGTCTTCACTAACGGATGTTAGGTAAAGCCATGCTGTTCTGCATGCGATAGAAGCATAGATAGGTTGCCGAGTTTTTTCATTTTCCGAGATCCTTTATGCACTTACGGCACGAGTATTGCATGCTATTTTTTTGCACGATGATTATTATTTATATCAATTTAATTATATTAATTGAGATATTAGATGAAAATATTATGTATATACATTATTGAAGATAAATGTTTATTTCAAAAAGTGATTCGCATGTGTTGGTTGTTATGGGGACTGAATATTTGTCCTGTTAAAGCCGTCACAAACTGGGGGGCCCTTGGTTCCGGTCTTCCATAAAGGCTTGTATTATGATGATTTTACTTACGGCACGTGTGCTTTTGTAATTTTTACCGCACGGAGATTTCTTTTGTTTTCATAGCAACCAGATTGCGTGCGGGAATGTCAAGTTACGATCCACGGCAACAATATTCGTAAGTACCACATAATTAGTTACGTCGTGCAAAAAAGAATATACCATCAACAGTATAATTTACAACTTCTAGATTATTAGTAAGTTTTTTAAATGAATTGCGGTTACTTAGTGCCCGAATGGTACTGTCTGTCTGTCTGCCCGTGTGTCTGTACGCACGATAACTCAAATACGCTTTATCGTATTTTCATGAAACTTGGTATACGCATTTATAACGTCCACGGCAAGAAGCTTATTGATATTGGACCAAATCTGTTGACCGGTTTCGGAGTAATGTCCAATTTAGTGTCTATTTTATGGTAATATATTAGAAAGAATTTATCAAATACAAATCAGTTCTTATGACAACATATTGTTTGGAAATTTTGTTTGCTAGATATATCTTGTAAAACATGTAAGCCTATGATTTAAATACGTAAGCAAGCAACTCACTTAACATAACTTATGTTTTCACAATTACATAAGATATAAATAATTGTACGATGTGTGCGGAATGGAAGTAAACATCTGACTGAGCTTGTCGCACTATCGTCAAGTAGCCTATGCGCTGGTGCGATTAACCGAAGAAACAAGAGGACAAAATTATGCCGGTTGTCGACCAAGAGCTAAGCTAAGTTAGTTTAGCTTAGCTCACATACAGTGCGGGATTTCATATGTAGTTGTGCCGACAAAAGTACATATGAAATCCGGCACAACTATGTATGTAATCCCTCACTGTATGTGAGCTAAGCTAGCTAAGATAGCTTAGCTCTTGGTCGACAACCGCCATTAGTGAAGGCAAGTCTGTTGTTTACTTTTGCTCCGTACACATCTTGCATCAAGTATAGCAAGAAATAATTCAGTGATAAATGTTTATACATTGTGCTTATTCCCATTTGATTGCCTCCATAAAGGAGTCTATATTACCTGTGATACGAATCAGTGTGGTTTGCGCCACTGCCTGCTGTTATCTGGAACATAAATGCGCTCTGCGGCCATGATTTACACCGAAGAAGCTTTAATGACGAGCTCGAGTCGATGTTTGCACAATTCCTTTGTTACCATCGCGTAAAATGCAGCTTATGGACTAGAGCGTGTGCTTATCACGTTCGCCAGCTACTTATACTCTCTATGTACCTTCTTTTTCTTGTGTTCTGCATGTCTTCAAGATAACGACCTCATTTTTATAACACTAAGCCGAAAAGCACACATTGGAACAGGAGAGCTTCTTAAGATCGCAGTGTGTTCACAAAGTATCTGCTCATATTATTAATTCTAAGCAATTTCCAGTGGAAATCTTTACTACTTCCTCTTCTTCATGTGCCGTTTCCCATCGGAGGTTGGTTAATAATTTGTCTGTTTGAATACTATAAGACAGGAAAGTGAAAAAATCCACTAACTCCACATTTTGAACTTCAACTAGCAAACATTATTAATAATGCAGGACTACTGGGCTACTCTACTCTAACTTCGTGGCGCTACATCAGTGAAGGGACAAGGCCTACCACCAGACCTCTGCGTCATCTACCATAGGCAGATGGCAGGATTGAGGAACATGTGGTCAGCATGCCGACACACTACTGGGCTACTACTTGGTCTAAATTATGGTTGGAAACTTTATAATACTCTTATTGCTCAGAATCATGACTTTACGTTTAAAAAATGTCAACGTAACGTAACGAAATATAAAAATAAAATAAAAATTATTAAGAATCGAATCTTATAATTTTTTGCATTCATTTGTTTCTTCTTAACTACTTCCACATATTATTTCTAAATGACTAGAATAAATATAAACCTATATATATATATATATATATATATATATATATATATATATATATAGGCCTATATTCCACAAAGGTGACATCTGCCTGACATTTCAGGTGACCATAAAGATCCAGAATACAATATACTGTACATACATGATAAATTCTCAACAATATTTAGGCATGATTTTTAAACTAATTGTGTCTTACCTAAGAAAACAATTTTTTTTATAACAGTAAAACAATGGAACATGAAAAATCAATACTGGCAATACAAATGATTATGTAAGATACATAGAGAGTCCTTCAAAATAATATTTAACTGTTTTTAGTTTACAAATTAATTTTTTGTATCCAATTGTAAATTTCTCTGTTCTAACTTATTTAATAGAACCGGAGGCTTTCAAAGAACGTTCACATGTAAGATTTTGTAATGTTTGATAATCTATATATATAAAATTGAATGTATGTGTGTGTGTGTGTGTGTGTGTGTGTGTCCTTTATGCATTACTACACCATTCATCCGATCGCCATGAAACTTTGGGAAGTTGTTGGGTACATTCCCGGGAAGGTTTCTGTCATACTACATTTTTAATTTTAGCTTCCGTTCGCGAGTTATGAGTGAAAAACGGGCAGAAAACGTGTATTTTTTGCGTTTTCGAAGCATCGGTTTTCAGAAATACATTTCAATGCCAAATCAATTACGGTAGGCTTTGGCTATTTTTGTCATACCTTGGAAATTAAACTTTCGCGATCGTTTGAATGTTGTAGCTCACGCTGGTCGATTCATTTGTTTATAATGTCAAGGCCGCAGACATATGAAATTTTCAACCTACACCGAAGGGGATTATTATTATTGTTATTATTGTTTTTATTATTATTATTATTATTATTATTATTATTATAAGAGGGATAGTCAATACAGACCTAAATATGGTCAAACGTTGTTCGATTTGGACGAAATTCACTATACAGGGGTTTTCTGGGCCAAGGATCTCGATTCTGAGGTAGCTTTTACCAGGCGACGCTATCTAATCGAGGTATGTAATTCACGTGATTTAGGTGTTAATAAATATAATGATTTAACTATTATGCTCTTAATTTTTAATTTTTTAAATAATTATCGCGTGCGAAGCCGCGGGCACACGCTAGTGTTTGATAAAAACTAACAGAATTGTGCCTGGAATTTTGAACACTCTGTAACTTAGCAAATGAAGGTTTGTGGGTGGAGTTTGCTATTCAGTATAATTTAATTCAATGCCTCTTACCATCCCTACCATTCTATTGACAACACTGACCTTTTGCCTGTGACCTTGAACGACACAATTATTCCATACAGTAGAACTGTAAAAAATCTTGGTGTGTACTTTGACTCTGACATGACATGGAATACACAAGTTAAACATATCTGTAAAAAAGTATTTTCTATTATGCATTCACTAAATAGACTGAAAAATTTCTTGCCTGCTAAACTAAAGCAGACGTTAGTGCAGTCACTTGTGATGCCACACTTCGACTATTGCGATGTCCCTGTTCACTGACCTAAGTGTTGAATTATCCTGTAAGCTGCAACGTGTTCAGAATTCTTGTGTCCGTCACATATTCAACATACGTCGATATGATCATGTCTCAGATTATTTTGAGCAATTATCCTGGCTTCGACTAAAGGACAGACGCCTACTACACTCCCTAACTCTACTCTATCAGATACTTAATAATACTGCACCTAATTATTTAGTCTCTCGTTTCTCACTGTTATCTTCCCAACATAACCGCGACACACGATCTCAGAATAACAGTCTACTGTCAATTCCACGCCATCAAACATCTCTGTTCTCTGCCTCATTCACAATAGCCATCACCCGTATCTGGAACTCCCTTCCACCGGACATCAGGGGTAGTCGGAGCCTACAGATTTTTAGGTCAAAGTCAATCAAGTATCTCGCTGATAACTAGAATGAATGTCTCGTTATCTAGCCTAGGTAAATTTATATTGTACACGATTTTCATGGCACTTAGCCTATATTGCTTTTATTTGTTAATTTCTTAGTTTTACGTTTCAATTTTTGTGTATATTATAGTATAATATTATAATTATACACACATCCAATTATAATATAATTCTTTAATTCAATTTGTTTTCTCGGCATATTATTGGACGCATTTTTGTCTTATGTTTTAATATAGGTACTTCAATATTGTATTATTATTTTATTTTTAACATTTTGTATTATGTATGATATCTATTGTATTTGTTTTTTGTAAATTCCTTTTAATGTATTTTGTCTTTATCCTGGTCGAGTGGAAGATAAGGCCCTATGGCCTTAACTCTGCCAGGCAAAATAAAACATTATTATTATTATTATTATTATTATTATCCCTAGAAGTTGGTAGGTAACGCTGTATAGAAGGTACAAGACCTTCCTGATAAAATATTGAATTGATTTATTAGAGGAAGTATATTCATTTGGGCGAATGAATGATTGTGGAAGAGTGGGAGAGAGAGAGAGGGAGAGGGAGAAAAAGAGAGAAAAAAGAGAGAAAGTGAGTTAAAGAGAGCGTCAGAGAATGTGTAATATTAATTATTTCTTGGAATCCATATCTACTTCTGCAGAAGAACAAGTAAATTCCAAGTCAAAACACAGAGAATGTTATGGCAGAATTCCAGAGCTAGTTCTGAGAATATGGAGCTGGATTCTGGCTACACAAGATGCAGGAATCCCACGCCCGAGGGAGATCAGAGTATGTTGTTTTCTACTTGCAGATTCCCTGCATCATGAAGTGGGGTCCAAGAGCAACTAGATTGTGTATACAACCACACACTTAAGTTTTTTCTTTTCTTGAACAGAAATATTAGCTTAGGTAATCTATTACAGTGAACGCCGCTTAATGTAATCGCGGATAATGTTATCACTAAGCTTCGGATGTTTATGACCTAAAAAATGGTGAAAAATATGACTGCAATATGACCTTAAAAACGACTAAATATGACCCCAAAAATCCTACATATGATCTCATAAAAATAAATGTTCTAATTTAAAACGTTTAATGACACTAAATTATTACATCACATTAATTCAATCAGATAATCACTTTTTAACAATGTTACAGGTGATTTACAGTTTTACTTGTAAAGAACTTCTAATCTGTTGATGTTTCCAAATGCCACTGCAAATGTGGACTGAAAATATTTTTAAAACTTGTCTATTGGAAGTTGTTAAAAACATGGCTGTGAGACATGGGTAATCACACAGAAAACTGAGAATATGTTAAATTCCTTTGAAAGAAAGATACTTAGAAGAATTCTAGGGCCAGTGAATGAAAACGGATTCTGGAGAATTAGGTACAACAGTGAAATATATGGTATATATAATGAACCGGATATAATAAAGGTAGTGAAGCTAAGAAGGCTGCAATGGACAGGTCATGTTTTAAGGATGAATGATCAGAGTATACCCTTAAAATCATTAAAAGGAAAAATGTATGGAAACAGGCCAGTTGGCAAACCAAGGAAGAGGTGGTTGGATGAGGTCAGAAAAGACGGAAGAAGCTTGCTGAATAGTAGGAACCTGGAAAGAGATACAGCAAACAGAGAAGAGTGGAGACAACGATTGAGATAAGCCAAGGCTCGATTTGGGCTGTAGTGCTACAGAAGAAGATTATTCTCCAGGTAATTGTGCTATTACTTGTTATTGTTCCTTCACATTTCAGTTAGGCCTACAGTAAAACCAAAATATTCGAGATTTTTTCGGAAAAAAATGTAAGTCAACAATTTAGTGCACAAACTGCATTAATTGTGCTATTTTATCCAATTTATAACTGTAATATGACGTTAAATTACAAATATGACCGAAATATGACCAAATCCATGAGAATTACCAAAATATGACTTTATAAGCAAAATAAAAACGGCCCTATTAGGATAGCAAATGTGCAATACGTGTTTAATTTGTATTTGCGGCGAGAATGGAGGTCAGGATAAAAATATGACATGTCATAAACATCCGAACCCTAAGAACATTATAGGAGAAAAATTCCTCCGACACTGGGACTTGAACCCAGGACCTTTGGCTATTCGCGCCAATGCTCTACCAACTGAGCAAAATCGGAGTTCAATTCACTGGGCCAGATGGAACCTCTCTCCTATGACTGATTGCCCTAATGGTTTACCTCACAGACAGACAAGTTATGTCATATGCAGTACTGTGAGGCACACTAATTAGTGATTTTTGTGACCGGGCTCCCACTGTTATTGTACAGTTGGCATTCAAGATGGATGTATAAGCTTTCATGAACCACAGATTATTGTCTCTGTTGGACATTACATGAGAATATTATAGGAGAAAAATTCCTCTGACACTTGGATTTGAACCCAGGAGCTTTGGCTCTGCATTGGCACGAATAGCCAAAGGTCCTGGGTTCAAGTCCCAATGTCGGAGGAATTTTTCTCCTATAATATTATCATGTAATGTCCAACAGAGACAATAATCTGTGTTTCATGAAAGCTTATATATATCTATCCGAACCCTAGTTATCACCCTTATGAAGTCCCTTAAAACCTGAAATAAAATGAACTATGAACACTTGGCGGAGATTCTCAAATAAAAACTACTGTCTGTTATCTGAGAGTAATGAAGGAATAACTAATACATTGAAAAAATGCTATTTATTGTGGTCAAAGATTCGGTTAATGTTATCACATTTTCCTTTTTGTGGATTTATTTCCAAGTACTATACGCCATTCAGAACTTCGTTTTTAAGGGTTTCGTTTCTAACTCAACTGTACTGTGTTGTACTAGAGGTAGCAATTCTGTTCCCAGCTCACAGGATGACCAGTTCAAGGGGTGGCATTCCCTAACTTTCTCTTTTAAGGAATAAAACATGTTTCACCCCTCAGTTAAGCAGTATCTTTTTATTTATGAAGATAACAGTGTTGACGTGCAGTGATGGCTAGTGTAAAATGAAAAGACTTGAACAGACAGGAGTTAGATGTTTTGCTACGCGGTGTTCACTACAGATCAGTATAGACTTCCAAAAACACTCATAACTGAGTATAAATTATTGGTTAATGGACTCCTAAAGGAAAGTAAAAACAATTAAAAACTTTATTACTGGTTGAAGAAATAGTTGCTTGCAGTCTATTAGGCCTACTGTATTATGAGTAGTTCAATGATTCACAGTTACACATTTATCTTATGAGTAAATAGCTTTTAATTCTGTTTTGTAGTGTGTTATGTTATACAGGGTGTTAATGAATAACACCGAAATATTTTACCTGTGTATAGAGGGGACATAGACAAGTAACTTTTATTAGGAGATTTTTGCTCTATGAATTCAATTTTTCCTATTACAGAATGAAATCTCCCAGGGCATGGCCGCCACTGACTTCTAACATTAGAAAAAAATGCAAAACAAAGGAACTTCGCTGTTAACACTGTAGTCAGTAGTTATGAATAAAAAAAGAGACTAATGCAGTGGCGACCAGTCATGGGATTAGTCTGTAATTTTTCCAGATTATGGAAACACTAAATTATGATATAGCTGTAGACGATTGATTAAGAGTCAGGTTTTTATCGATCACTAGGAAGGCATGAAGTCAATTTAATGAACATTTTAACTCTTTTTCGCGTAATTAATGATTTATGAGCACCAAATTATAATGACTTTAATGCCCTGTAGCATACACATTTTACGTCATAGAGCAAACATCTCCTAATAAAAGTTGCTTGTCTAAGTCCCCTCTATACACAGGTAAAATGTTTCGGTGTTATTCATTAACACTCTGTATATGAATAAATAACCTTCAATTAATTCCCTCGGCTACTGTTATCGATCGGTTAATATTATCAAATTAGCTGCGTCCCGAAGTGATCATTAACACTCAGTATAATTATGGTATTTATAATTCAAGTTGCCTAAAACAGATTTCGGTAAAGCGGTAGTTTTATTCAATTGGTGGGGTTGGGAACACTGCAAAATACAAAGAAAGACAAAGAATCGTGACCCAAGATGCACACATAGGAATCACAGCGGCACGTGTTATGATAGTCTTTTGTTGTGTATTGTCGTGGTGATCGGCTATTCTCGGAATTGCGTAATGTCGGGCGTGGTATGTTATTTCCAGAATTTATTATAACTCCATCCAATTACATCAGTTTCTAATCCTGCTTTGACCCAGAAACTATGACTCAATCCGGAAAAAAAATACTTTCTTTTCCTAAAAGTTTGTAATTCTGTTAAAACAAGGTTCTGTATTCAAAATTTAGAATTGTTTTATTGAAAATTGAAAGTGGAAAATTGGTTTGCCCTGAATTTTACTTTTTTATTATTACTATCTGGTGAAATAATTTTAATTTTATTATCCCACATATAGAATCCCTATAATATAAAGCCACATGGCTGACTCAATCACTCACTCACTGACATTAATGTTTGCCCACTTCCAGATGGGCTAGAAACTTGAAATTTGGTACACATATAGCTGTCAAGCTGTAAACCACAGAAAAATTCCAAAAAGTGTATTTTTTAATTTTTAGCCCTAAAATCCACCGAAAAAGGGCTCGGTTTCCATGGCAACGGTATTATCAAACAGTGTTCACATAGGGCTCTGAAAGTTTAGAAATAATTATTTCCGTAAACCTAAAGGGGTGGTCGAGAATGTAACTCTTGGACTCGCATTATGATGTCTCAGGTTCATAATAATTAAATCCAATTAACATATTTTTGTGCAGAACTAATAAAATTTTCTTCTACCTGTTAAAGAAATTTCATAATGTATATTCTTTAATTATAGGCTAACTCGTAGATGAAATCTCGCATTTTACTTGTGTCTTTCTATGATTTTCCCGGTCGTAAAGGCAATGCTAAATTGAATATTTACATAGATAGGCTATGAAATCTACGCAAACAAAATATTTAGCCAATAGGCTACAGCAGACTAAATACACGCACTCTATCTCCCATACATCTTTTAAAAAAACCTTTCCCGAGAACCTCAGCGGGGGTTTGGGGGTGTAGTCCCCAATGAGCGAAGCTAGTATGTCCAGAAAATAAGTTTCCCTGGGACCGTTTACAGAAATCCATGTCAAATTGGCCGGCCACGGGATTTGAACTTGGGATCTCCCGAATGCGAGTCCAAGACGTTACCATCTCGGCCACCTCGCTCGGTATGCCTATGATTATATTCCTTGCTTTCAAAAAAAATCTCAAAATACATTTGTTTTTACCCCCTCAACAAATGAACGCCTACAAACATGTTGGAAAGTGCCGGTGCGTACCTGCTTGGTGAGAATGACAACCAGGAGGATGTAGCCATTGAGAAGCAGGCCCACGACTGTGATCATGGTGAGAGGCACGCCCAGGGCCAGGGATGTCATCACCGCCACTCAATCACCGTCCCTCGTCACCTGCCGACCCGTTGCTGGACCCAGCATCTGCAATACACAACAGATCATCTTATACATAGGCGTACCGAGGGGGGGGTTTTGGGGGTTTGAACCCCCCCCCCCATTGATTAAAAAAAGGAAAATTGTATAATTTTTTAAAGTCTGCCCATAAATTACTTAATACGAGTATAAAGCGTGGGAAGCTTAAAACTCGTTGTTTTGCGTCTTAATTTTTAAAATTTTCCGGGGCCCCCGGAAGCTTAAAACTCGTTATTTTGTGTCTTGATTTTTTAAATTTTCCGGGGGAGGACCCCCGGAAGCTTAAAACTTGTTATTTTGCATCTTAGTTTTTAAAATTTTCCGGGGGAGGACCCCCGGATCCCCCTCTCCCTGGATATTAACCCCCCCATATGGTCGGCCTGGTTACGCCTATGATCTTATACCCTCTTACATATTACCCTACATAAACCATTTTATGTTATGATTATTACTAGGGATGGATCGATACTAGATTTTCTCGATACTCGATACTCGATACCGTAGACATTTCAATTTTCAATAAATAGGTACATTAAAAATTAAAATTTGAGAGAACTGTATAATACCAACTAAATTAATTAAGTCTGCATATTTAACGAGACAAAATTTAATATCATCAGTAGCCTTTAATTATTTTTAAACTCTACATTAAAACTAAAATTAGTTTTTGAAACAGTCCACTTACAAGTTTTTGTTGAAAAATACTAGCATTCTCACTTAAATGCTTAATTTCAGAATTACCAAAGTATCGAAAAAGTACCGAGCGAGTTTTCTGAAGTATCGCTCGATACCGATACCATGCAAGTATCGAGAGTATCGAGGTATCGAAAGTATCGAGGACCCATCCCTAATTATTAGACAGCTTGATGGCAGCTTCGCCCGAAATAATTAATACAAAAATTAAAAATTATGAGCAAAATAATTAAAACATATTTAAAACTATTAATAATTGTAATGAAAAAGCTAAAAATCCGGCTTTGGAGCGCACTCTACGATTAGAAAGCGCCGCTTGGGAAAAACGACCTCAGATTCGAGTTCCCTGACCCAGAAAACCCCTGCATACTGAGTGTCGTCTAAATCAATCATTGTTTTGTCTATTTAGGCCTATATTCATTATCCCTCTTCCGTCTATGTTGAAAATTTCAGACGTCTGCGGGCCTTGGCATTATAAACAAATGAATCGATCGATCAGCGTGAGCTCACAGATTAAGCGTGTTTAAGTTATCGCGCATAGAGACAGATGGGCAGACATTTTCCGTCCCCCACACAATCTCATTCTGGTAATTAATAATAAAAATAATAATAATAATATTTTTTTTATTAAGGAATCTACTCTTATACAATTCAACGGCCCTAAATAGCGTGCTTGCTCGCTCGCCCGCTTCGTGAGACATCGGGTATACTCGGCGATGTTCGTCTCTCGCAGTATAAACTTTCATGACGACTACAAAATTAGGTAAACCACTATTATATAAGGCCTAAGTGAAATGAACACAATGAACAAATATTCTAATTTTATTTTTACTTACAATTTTCATAGCTCTGAACCACAAACATTTTTAATAATCTACCAGTGTAAATTTCTTAAAAAATCCTGGAGTCAATGAATAATGGCGGCGAAGCACCGGGGGCACCAGCAGTAAAATATTGACGGTTTTACTCTTGAAATATCGCTGATAATAATCCAAACAAATCATTCCTTCCCTTCAAACATTATATAATTTCTGAAAATTACACTGAATTGATAAAATAAAATTCACATCATATTCATGTCAATAAACAGTCGAGAAACAATACGTATTAGGCCTATGTGTTCACAGGTTCTTTGGAACTGCATAATCGATTCTGATATAGTTTTCCCAGGGGGCGCTTTCATATCGTGGAATGTACTCTAAAGCAGGAATTTTAGCTGTTTCATTAATATTATTAATGGCTTAGTTTATGAATGATTCGCGTGCAAGTGTTAATAAATATAATGCTTTAATAATTATTATACTCTTAATTTTTAATTTTTAAATGAATTATCGTGGGCGAAGCCACGGGCACCTCCTAGTATTCCACAATACAATGGTTTTGCTTCATCCCACAACAATCTTTTGCCTCCATAAGTCCCTGTCCATAGCATCTTCTTCACTTAACCCTCTTCTCTCCATACTCCTTTTCACCCCATCCATCCAGCACTCCTTGGGCTACCCTCTTCTTCTTTTTCCTTCTGCTTTCCAATCCAAAATTTTCTTGGGTAGGCCTATTCTATCCTCTGTCATTCTGAGTACATGTCCATACCATTTCAAGCGTCTTTCTTCTACAATATCCAAAATATTCTTTTCAACTTGCATTATTTTCCTTATTCTATTATTCCGAATTTTTTCTTTCCTGGATTTTCTTGCTGAACGCCTCCAAAAATCCATTTCTACTACCATTAACTTGTTTGCTTGTTGTCTACTTATGGTCCAAGTTTCAGCGCCATATAATGTTCTATTTTGGAATAATGCCTGATATATTAATTTTTTAGTTCTATGTAAAATATTTTTACTCCATAAGATTGAATTTAGCATTCCTATAATTCTCTTCCCATCCGTTGTTCTTCTTTGAATCTCTAAATTTGTTGTGGCATCCTTTTGTATAATAGACCCTAGATATTTAAAATATTCAACATGTGCAATTTCTTCAGTATTACATATTAACTTTTCCTCCAAATCCATTGACAAATATTAAGTTTTATTGTGGAATTTATTTCTAATCCCCATATCCAATAATAATAATAATAATAATAATAATAATAATAATAATAATAATAATAATAATAATAATAATAATAATAATAATAATAATAATACACAATAGGCCTAGTTGTAGTTACTATATACATTTACAGTGTACTTATTGTACCTGCGTGTAAAGCTGTATGTATGTGTGTATGTATGTATGTATGTATGTATATATATCTGTTTTGTTAAACAGAGAAATAAATAATAAATAATAATAATAATAATAATAATAATAATAATAATAATAATAATAATAAAACACATTAATGTTAAAATATCTTAAATGAGTTCGGCCACCGAACATTTCTTGAAAGAGGTTAATATTTAGGGTGATGAATGGAGAACCATCTCTTCCACCTTGCAGCTGGTATAAATGAAATATTCAGAGCGAGGCCTAGGTCGCGATGCGTGACCCCATTTCTTTTCTCAAGACTTATCCCAGTAATAAAGAATAAAAGTAGGCCAAGTCGAGTATTCTTAGCCGTCTTCCAGGTAGGCCTATTTATATTTCAAGAATCAATACCACACCTCATATATCTTAGTTCGGAAGAGAGAAACGAAGAGAAAGGCATTTCTTACCATACAAAAATAACCTTACTATACTTTACATATTTATTAAGTGCCAGTATGGTACTTTATGAGATTGTGTGGGGACGGGAAAATGTCTGTCTGTCTGTCTGTCCGTCTGTCCGTGCGTCTGTACGCACAATAACTCAAGTACGCTTTTTCGGATTTTCATGAAACTTGGTATAAACATTCATAATGTCGATGGGAAGAACCCAATTGATATTGAACCAAATCGGTTCACCGGTACCGGAGTAATGCCCAACTTAGGGTGGCGTGAACCATCCAGGAGTAAATCTTACTAAAGTAGTAAATTTAAGACGGAGACCTGGAGTATACAAGAACCAGTACATCTGTCTCACTCTTAAGTCATACTAATGTATGTGCTAGAGTGAGACAGACAAACCGGTTTTTGTTACGTAAGGTTCCCTTCCTAAATTTACTACTTTAGTGCTACTCTTTTAGTAACTTACTCTTTTAGTTGGTGTTGGAGAGCTCAATTGATAGTTACTTCTTTAGTTGTTACTAAAGTAGTAAGCGATTTTTACTAAAGAAGTAATCGAATACTGTGCAGAACAGAGCAGAAACGTTAGTGCAGCGCAGCAGGACACGTGCATTTCAATTGCCAGTATTATTCAAGTGCCAGATAATGAAAAGGAAAGGTTCGCTGAAACAATGAATATGAATTTGGGTTGTTCCAAATAATACTAATGACAATCTTCATGTTTTAAAATAGGTCTAATAGTAATGTTTTATTCATTACTAATTTTAATTCCTTCAATTGAGTATTTTCAGTTTAGTAGCCTACGTATGGGTACTGTGATTACAATTTTTGTGCAAACTATTTCTGTATTATAATGCAAACAATTGGAATTTCCAGTTGATTTTCATAATTGATTCACTGTCAATATTATAATTATTTCTCTCATAATAATAATAATAAAGTTCTAAAAAATATTAAAATATTTATACTTCCTAAAGTTACATATTCTTCCCCAAAAACGATAAATCAATTATTCTATAGTTGTTTATCATAAATCTCACTATAATGAATTATTAATACTTATTGACTGTTTAACAATATTAATAAGAAGTATTACACAAAATCATGAAAAAGGGGGGATAAAAAGGATAACAAAACTAATAAGGGGAATTATGTTTCTGTCCTTTTTCAAATGCACAGAACATTTAATTAAAAAAGATTACCTTATAAAAATAATAATATTACAACTGAGAAATGTAATATTTAAACAAAAAATGGCGCTACAATATTTCGGAAGCTATGAACTCCAATAATAATTATGTAGATGGTTGTGTGTTTAAAAATAATTTCAGTGACTACTTCTCTAGATCCTGTGCAGCTTCAACCTTCGGCCCCTCCTTAAAATTTTCTTTCGGCACTCATGTTGGCATTTTTTTCTATATAGTTTATAATGCTTCTCACTTTCCTGTCCACAGGGTTAATTAAATAGTTAGCAGCATACTATAGACCTGCAGCATCTGTTATAGTTTATTCCCAAACATGAAAGTCTCGTCTCACTCCACCATTCGAGACTTGGGGAGTCTTTAAGGAATGGTTTTACAATGTGTCCCCTTCTCAATGTACGCTAATCCCAGAGTCAGTCAAATTTTCTTCCGATGTGGCCTGTTTGGACATTTTTACACCTGGGTTAGAAAAAAGGACATATTATTCATTAACACTGCGGGTGCAACTATTGAACTTTTAGCTCTTATAATTATTATTATAATCTGGCATTCTCAATGTTGTGCTTTAAGTTAAGCTATAGAAGTGTAATGTAATAAAATTAATTTACAATAATTACATTAAATCGTTTAACAATGAGAATCACCTATTGTTCAGTAATTATATGGTTAAGTAGCAGGGGGAAGCGTTTTCTGGGTAGCTCCAAGAACGGAGGCTTTCATTTATTGGAATGTACTATACCTCGCCGATATCTGTATCCATATAATTAGCTTGAAATACATCGTCGTTTTCTGACCCAAAGTTAGGGAGAACTGCAACATCTAAAGGCCGATCCAGCTAGGAAGATATTTAAGAACACATGAGCTCCTTGTACCGTGCAATGAAAACGTCCCTTCCACTCACTCTTCCCCTCACCTTTGGTGGACGTCTTCCTAGTTGTATCGCTCTCCGCAATGATATTTCCACATTTGACTGGCTGAAATCACATGGATGTAGTGAGAATCTGACATCGTTTCTTCCAAACGCCAAAATTTCATGTAAGGATTTATGAGCTTAATTATTTACGTTATTAAATGCCCTACTAGGTGTGGTTCGCTTAATATTCATTAAATCACCTGCCACAACTCTCATTTTTGGTATACAACCTTCTTCATCTCAATAACTTATCCTCAGTTTGAACTATGTAACTCATAACTCACGCAAATGCCACAGAACACACTTACTCCACAACTTTACTCCACCCCCTGAGTAGGAGTAAATATTGGCCTTATTTACTCCACAACTTACTACGTTAGTAACGTACTCCGTGTTGGTGCTCTCCACCACTTGTGGAGTAAGTTCATTTACTCTGGGAGTAAATAAAATTTTTACTTCTTTAGTACATTCCTCTATGTTGAAAGCCGCCGAGTTTAGTTTACTCCTGGTTGGTGCACGCCGTCCTTACTAAAAGAGTACGGTTACTAAAAGAGTAGCTTACTAAAGTAGTTAGAACTAAAGAAGTAAGGCTTACTAAAAGAGTAAATGGCATGAGTTTGGTGCACGCCACCCTTAGTGCCTATTTTAATAGATGATGGCGCCTTTCTCATAGAAAGGCGCCATCACTCAAATACGCTGTAACGGATTTTCATGAAACTTGGTATACCCATTTATGACGTCCATGAGAAGTGCCCTATTGAATTTGAACCTAATCTGTTGACCGGTACCGGAGTAAAACCCAATTTAGTGTATATTTTAAAGACGCGGTAACTCAAATACGCTTTACCGGATTTTTATGAAACTTGGTACGGTATACAGATTTACAATGTCCATGGGAAGACGTCTATTCATAATGGATAAAATAGGTTGATCTGTTTCGGAGTAATGCTCAATTTAGTGCCTATTTTATGGTAATGTACGTATTCGAAAGAATTTATATAAAAAAAAAATGAAAATCAGTTATCTTGACAACATAGCCTATTGTTTTACTGTGATCTTATAAGGCCTTGGAAAATAAAATACAGGTAGCTATGACAAAAAACACTATTGTTTTACATGCTCTTATCCAACTAGACCGTTAAAATGACCCAGGTGGCCGAGATGGTAGACCTTTGTTCTTCCGTAAGCCCTGCTTAATGAATAAATCTGGAGCTTAACTTGGAAATCAATTTAAAAAAAAAAAAACATATTCTGCATATCATAATTGCAGTCATAACTGATTAAACAAAAACATACTGGCACTTTTTTACATCAGTTTCAATATTAGGAGTCTCAATTTTTTGTATATGTTATACAGCTACATGTTAAGACATTTTGCAAGAAAAAATATTTTTATTTGTTTATAAAAATATTTCGTTGTAAATTCTGACTAAAAATTCAAAACATGATAACTCCAAAACTATTTAAGATACAAACACCAATTTTCCACTGTTTTGTAGACAAAAGAATTCCTTAGTGCCTGACTTTTTTTATTACTTTAAAGAGTTCAAATTGTTATAATGATTAATGTAAAATTGTAATAATTTTTTCGCACGACTTAACTAATTTGTGGTACTTACGAATGTTGTTGCCGTGGACCGTAAGTTGACATTCCGGCACTCAATTTTGTTGCTATGTGCGGTAAGAGTTTCCGTGCGGTAAGAATTTACTTACGGCATATCATAATACAAGCCTTTATGGACAAGGCCCCCCCAGGACAAACATTCGGTTCCCATAACAACAAACACATGCGAATCACTTTCTGAAATAAACATCTATCTTCAAGAATGTATGTACATAATATTTTCAGGTAATATCACAATTAATATAATTAAATTGATATAAATAATCATCGTGCAAAAAATAGCATGCAATACTCGTGCCTTAAGCACATAACGGATCTCGGAAAATTGAAAAAACTCGGCGCCTCGTTTTTTCAAACTCTTTCTTCGATCCGTATGCATCGCTTACGGCACTTGTATCGCAATATACTATTTTGATCACATCATTATAAACAAAATTCTATAACACAACAGAATATAATTATATCAGAAATTACGCAATGTCAAGCACTAGAGAAGATTTCAAGCTTCAAAATGACACCAAAATCACCTTGATAAGTTAATGTATAGAAGAATTATGATGATTGAAAAATTGAATACCTTGCGATTTACTACTTACGGGAAATTAAAGTTGAAAGTTCCGATTTGCTAAAAACCTCCTGTATCATATTTTTAGAAAAAGGTTGTATCTCAGGAACTAACAATCAGAAATTAAAAAGTGATTCATGAAATTAAAGAGAAAATAATTGTCTATCCATCTAAGTTATTTTTTAAAAATGTCATTTTTCATCCTTTTTCAGATTTCATGGGTGTACAACTACCAACGGTCTATTCCTTTGAAGCTGCCTGGGTATGTAATGAAAAATTGTACTATATATAACTTATATATATATTTTTTTAAATCCATGAAAAATATTACGTTTTATTTCATTCCGTCCACTTTTTAACTTAGTTTAAGTTAGTTTAAGTCCACTTAGTTAACTTTAAGTTTTATTACGCCAATCGGACAGGCTTCAGCTCGTGACATTATGTGCCTGTTGAGCTAAATCAGGCTAGTAGCTAGTGGTGGGTTAGAGGGGACGATGCCCCCACCCCCCAGGGCCGTAGCTAGGTCCTTCTGCGCCCTTGGCGAGTTTGACAAATCTGCGCCCTCCAATACTGGGGGTCTGAACAATTTTTTTTTAAATTTCTGTAAAATAGTTTATTATTTTAATATAAAAACACTGTTATTATAAAAAAAAACCTAAACCTCAATTTGAAAATGAACTAAGAGTTGAACTTTCAAGGTACTAAAACCTTATTTTCGGACGATTGAACTACTTAAAAAATAATTAAATAATAAAATCTAGTATCAAAAGTAAATTACATAATAGGCCTGAGGCCTACTAAAATGTTTAGCACATTAATATAAGTAAAATATTTTTTTCGAATAGTTGAATCACTTTCTTCTCAATAATAACGTACATTTTAATTTTTATTGTTATATCATTCCACACTGCTCATGATTTATGTTATACTCTGTCAATATAAGAAACGTGTTAATTAAAGAACGTTGCATGACTGCTTTTTGTTTGTAGACTATCGGCATAATACTACAGATAGTTCATGTGCAGTAATTTTTAATAACCTGAAAGATTTCTTCCATTAACGTGGAATTTTTATTGCTTGATAAATTGCACGAGTCTAAAAAAAGGCGGGATTTTTCATGGTTAATTTTGCGCCCTCTTTGTACCTGCGCCCTTGGCGGGGGCCTATCTCGCCACCGCCTAGCTACGGCCCTGCCACCCCTCCAAAAAACTGTCTTGCCCCCTCTAAGAATTGCCTCTGGCTCGCAAATTCATCACTCACATCATCATCATCTACATTTATACCGAAGTCTTGAAACCAAAATAGCAAACTGTATGTAAATATTAGTCTATATGCATTATCTGTATTCTCCCCAGTAGTGTAGCCTCCGGCTGTGGGACTCTGGGTCAACTATGGTCAAATAAATAAAAATAAAATAAATACCATCCTGTAATAAATAAAATCAGGTAAACTGATGTAAAAAAGTGCCAGTATGTTTTTGTTTAATCAGTTATGACTGCAATTATGATATGCAGAATATGTTTTTTTTTTTTTTAAATTGATTTCCAAGTTAAGCTCCAGATTTATTCATTAAGCAGGGCTTACGGAAGAAGAAAGGTCTACCATCTCGGCCACCTGGGTCATTTTAACGGTCTAGTTGGATAAGCGCATGTAAATCAATATGTTTTTTGTCATAGCTACCTGTATTTTAATTTCCAAGGCCTTACAAGATCACAGTAAAACAATAGGCTATGTTGTCAAGATAACTGATTTTCATTTTTTTTATAAATTCTTTCGAATACGTATATTACCATAAAATAGGCACTAAATTGAGCATTACTCCGAAACAGGTCAACCGATTTTATCCATTATAAATAGACGTCTTCCCATGGACATTATACATGTGTATACCAAGTTTCATAAAAATCCGGTAAAGCGTATTTGAGTTACCGCGTCTTTAAAATATACACTAAATTGGGTTTTACTCCGGTACCGGTCAACAGATTAGGTTCAAATTCAATAAGGCACTTCTCATGGACGTCATAAATGGGTATACCAAGTTTCATGGAAATCCGATACAGCGTATTTGAGTGATGGCGCCTTTCTATTAGAAAGGCGCCATAATCTATTAAAATAGGCACTAAATTGGGCATTACTCCGGTACCGGTGAACCGATTTGGTCCAATATCAATAGGGTTCTTCCCATGGACATTATAAATGTGTTTTCCAAGTTTCATGAAAATCCGAAAAAGCGTATTTGAGTTATGGTGCGTACAGACACACGGACAGACGGGCAGACAGACGGACAGACATTTTTTCGTCCACCACACAATCGCATAAAGTACCATAACTAAACTCCGTGGCACTACATCCCTGGAGGGACTTGGCCTACCACCCGACCGCTGCGTCATCTCCCGTAGGCAGATGGCAGGATTGGGAGGCATGTGGTCAGCATGCCGACACCCACGGCCGTTATTGGTGGTTTTCATGACCGGAGCCGCTACTTCATAAAGTACCATACTGGCACTTAATAAATACCTTCCTGTAATAAATAATCAAATTTGCCATGGGACTATATTGTCTCGAAACATGATGTGTACTGCGATAGAAATAAAGTGTATTTGTTTATATGCTCTGGACTTCTAAAAGTGATTAGATAATGCCGATCCCACGCGAAATCATATGCAAACAAATTGAAGAAATCACCGGTGGAATAATATATGACGACATTTTGGTTCATGTCAACAAATAAATTATTTAGAGAAATGTCTGATATTAGTTTCGTGATGTATTGAAAGGCAATCTCATATTATAACATAGGGCATCGACATTAGCCGCATTTAATATTAATTGCTCTGACCGTTTAGGTGGGTGTTGAACTCAGGACGAGCTAAATTATTGAAAGCTCTGTTGTAGACTTCTTACATAACCTTCCTGATATAACAGACATGTTTGCAAAAGTTCATTTCATTTACAAAAACCATGTCGCATTTGGGACCCGGAAATTCATGCATATGCATGTTTTTTCTTAGGGGTTAAGAATGTATGCTTATAGTCATTATTAGGGACCTGATTCTTAGGTTTTTACCTATGTTTTTCCTTACTTCCAAAACAAAAAGCGCTCATACACTTTTCGAATCATGTCCATAGGATTCACCCACATTAATTCTGTGGCACCTAAAAATACCTAAATGGAGTATAAAAACCTAAATACACCTGAACGGGATATAAAACCTAAAAGATCTAATTTAGGCTACTCTTTTTGTCTTTTTTGTTTGTCAGTTGAGAAATCGATATTTTGCGGGGAGAGAGTAATTTTTGTCGGGTAGAAATTAATACCACCAGCGTTTCATTCAACCCATTGTCGTCTAGGATGGACAGTATCAAGGGAGGAAGTGTAAGAGTACCGGCGTATTCCTTTTAAAATATTCGTACGAACAACCATTGCTGACGTCATGTGAGGTTGAAAGTACATTTTCTGCCTTCAAATGTATTCTAAGAGATAACAGGAAGAACTTCACAGTTGAGAATCTTGAAACATACGTATTTAGTGATATACTGTTACCAGGAAATGTGAGGCAATCTTATTTTCACTGCTACTTTTGATTGTTTATGCTTTCTTTCTTCAATTGTATAATATTGTCCTAAAGCAAGTTTACACAAATTTAAGTCAATTTTGTTAAGTTAAACTTTACAAGTAGTATGTATTGAATCCTATGTAGCACATTCAAATTCATTAAAACAATTATTCTACCCGAAAACGATATTTTGGGGGGAAAAACCTAAAAAAACTATTTCACTTAATGGAAAACCTAAAACAGTGTTTTTAAAAACCTAAAAATCCGGTCCCTAGTCATTATCAGTCTTACTAATAATCCAGTTGTAACATTTATACCAGGAATATACACAGCTGAGGAGAAAAAATGTACTAATAATCCTTGCATAAGGCTGAATGTGTGCAACCTTTACACATCCTGGCCCCCTTGTATAAACTTGACGTAAATAATCAAGATGGCCGATATCCGTAACAGCCGGTCGTTTCGTAGATGTCTGAGATTGAATTTTGAGGCTACGCATATTCTGAGCTGCTTTTGCGGAATTATAAACATTGTTCCTTGTTTGCGGGACATATTTCCATACTTGTACCCATGATTACAGCTTTCTGAAAAGAATATAATAAAATACTGAAACTAGATTTTCCCTCGGCAGACGACTCATTGCTGTTTGTTCACTGCTCCGACAGATGGCGTTCAGCAGGGGCTAGTAACGTTATGACCAGCGTGACGTGTTTGATGGCGTTTCACGTTCAAACCCGGTGTAAACCTCGGCAGTTATACTGCGTTTATTGGTAATACGGCTTATGTAGAACTTGCTAACAACCAAACAACTGTTCAACGCAGATATAAGCAGCTTTTATTAGTAAGGCTGTATGTGTGCGATTTATGTAATACTCAGAACCTTTAGCCAATGATATTCCGACTAGATCAGTTGGTAGAGCGACGATATGGAAAGGCGACGGTCCTTGGTTCGAGTCTCGGAGGAATTTTTCTCCTATAATATTCTCATGAAGTGTCGAACAGAAACAATAATCTGTGGTTCATGAATGCATATATCCACCGCATTTAATTTACCTCCATCCTTGTGTTTAGCTAGCAAAGTGAGAAACTAAAAACATGAAAACAATACCAAATTGTACTTACTGTAGGAGAAGCAAATTGAATTTCCTTTATCTTCGTGAACATTAAATTTCAATGCTGTGGAGTAGGGGAAAAAAGGGAATTATGTTTTGGGACCCGTATCTTCTGATTACTATGACCTATATTATAAGAACATAGATAAACTCTACAGAAAAATAGTGTACTGCAAAGAAGAAGGAAAAATATCCTGAAAGGATGTGAGAGTAATATAAACCATGCCACATCGCGTACGCTTTATCGGATTTTGATGAAACTTGGTATACGCATTTATAACGTCCATGGTAAGAAGCCTATTGATAGTGGACAAAATCGGTTGACCGGTGCCGGAGTAAAGCCCAATTTAGTGACTATTTTATAGTAATCTATTAGAAAGGCGCGATAACTCAAATACGCTTTATAGGATTTTCATAAAACTTGGTATACGCATGTATAAGGTCCATGGAAAGAAGCCTATTAATTTTGGATCAAATCGGTTGACAGGTGCCGGAGTAATGCTCAATTTAGTGACTATTTTATAGTAAAATATTAAAAAGAATTTATCAAATGCAAATCATTTCTCATGGCAATATATTGTTTGCAGTGTTCATATACGGCATTAGAAGTTGCATTACAGTTAGCTATGACAAATAACACTACCAACATATTCCTTCACATATGCTTATCAAACTAGACCTTTGTTCTTCCGTAAGCCCTGCTTAATGAATCGATCTGGAGCTTAACTCGGAGATAGATTACAAAAATAACTTATTTTCTGCATATCATAATTGCAAATATCACTGATTAAACGAAAGCATTCTGGCAGTTTGTTATATCAGTTTACCTGATTTTATTCTCAATGGAAAAGGTTTTATTTTCAGACTAAAGAGGTAAAATCAAGTTCCCGAATTATTTGTCAGCCAGAAAAATTAAAAAAAAAAGAATAATGTAGGCTAAATGGGACCAGTTACAAGCATCCTATTGCGGTAGGCCTAATTGGAAGCAAGAAAGCACACATACCAACTCTAGGCCTATAAACCATCAAGTCTGGTAAGGAAGGGCATTATTCCACCAGCTTCCTATGGCATTTTCGTGCATTTCTCCTTTGGAGAATGGCTATTGGACGTAAGAACGCTGTTCACAACTTGCCACATCTATTCTATACGGAGGCTGACTCACAACTGAATTACCATCGCCTCTGAGTCGACACATTGCCATCGAATGACGTGTCCACATACTATTGTTGGCACATTCTCCAATGACATGAAATATCCCACTATACCAACGCCTTACTTAAAGAAAAAGAAAATAGTTGCCACGAATTATGAACCGTCCCTCATTGTTTAGTTTTTTTGAACACCTGTTCTAAAGACAGAATTTATATGTTTGAGCAAAATATATATTTCTTTAGATGACTTTCTTCTTTACGTCTTTTGACAGACAATATTTCAACTTATCTTTTCGAAGGCAACTATTTCCTCTTAAGCGTGAAATGCAACGGCTGTGACCCATGCCAAACAAAATGGACAAGAAGGAAAATATATTCCTTCAGTTTTCATCTGTTAGAATAGTGACACTAAAGTAACATAAGAACATCGATGCATATTGTTAAAAAAAAAAAGAATAAAGATGCGAAAGTCATCATACGGTTGGCTTGAGTTTTATGGAAATATAAGCGTTCGTATTGATCAGTGGTGCCAACCTCATTCTTGCCATTTCAAACAGAAAGCTGTCTAGGGCATTTTGTTGCAACAGATGGAAATAACCGATACAGCGATGCTATTTTGTTGAATGCCACGGAATTGAATTTAAAATGCACTTAAGAGAGAATAGAACACAAAGCCAGGGAATGTTATCTATTACAAAGAGTGGAACAAACATTCCACAAATACGCCGCTTAATGTAATCGCGGATAATGTTATCGATCGGTAATGTTATCGCTTATATGAAGTCCTCTACTATGGATTAATACTGATACATTGACAAAATGCTGTGATCAAAGATTCGGTTTATGTTATCACATTTTCCTTTTTGCGGCTTTATTTCCAAGTACTGTACGTCATTCAAAATTTCGTTTTTAAGGGTTTCGTTTCTAACTCAACTGTATTGTATTGTACCGGAGGTAGCAATTCTGTTCCCAGCTCACAGGATGACCAGTTTGATGGGGAGGAATTACCTAACTTTCCCTTTTAAGCAATAAAATATTTTTTACCCCTCAGTTAAGCTGCAGCTTTTGATTTATGAAGATAACAGAGCCGGGAAAGGGATTATGAAAATTAGAAGGCAGAGATTTTAGTATTGCTTTTGGCTACGGTATAGGACAGGGTTGCCAGATCAGAAACGTAAAACAGTCGTACCAGCAATTGAAGATAGTCGTACGCTAGTTAAAATCGTCGTACACTTTGCGAATTGTCAGTATGATGATGATGATGATGATGATGATAATAATAATAATAATAATAATAATAATAACAACAACAATAATATAATATGATTGCCAAGTGAGTACCCACTGTTGTTGGTACAATACAACAATACAACTTAAGCAAGGTGCGGCACCGGGCCGTGAGGGCCTGTAATAAGATAATGGACTGAGTTTTATTTGACAATGGCCATTATAACATTCCGCCATTCATTTAGCGACATGTAGGCCTATACAAAATAAACTACGAAAAAAAAAAAAACTTTATGTTTATCCAAATTGAAAATTCTGCAGTATATTGCTAAAAATAAACAGAAAATTATAGTATAAAATGCTTATATTAAAAATAGTCGTATGAATAGGCATACGACACATGGTTGCGTCGTACGTCGTACAAATCTATGAAATAGTCATATGTGTACGACTATAGTCGTACGTATGGCAACACTGGTATAGGATCTTATTTTAGTATTGCTTTGGCAATAGTATAACGTCTGGTTGATTTATTCATTATTTCGGAGAATTTCGTTCGGGAGTTTTTAGAATTATTTTTCTGTAGCTGATTTATTGTTTAAGCAAAAAAAGTTCTACTATTACCAAACATAATGTAACAATTACCACCACATAACCTAATACTTAAATATCTAGTCCCTTATCAATAAGCCTGTATTTAACACAGAATTCCAGTGAGTGAGCTCTTGTAAATGAGACTTTTGAACCGAGTGAATTCGTGAGCTTTCCTATTCTGTATTTTATGTGTCATATTTAATGAGGAAGAACGACTTATACAGTATATATATATATATATATATATATATATATAGGTACTCCCCCAATTTCCTTATTTCATACATTCCCTTTAACAAAAAAACTTCATTATTCGACCATAATGTCTATCTATTTTATCTTCACCTTAGTTTTACCTTAACCGTTTAGGTGCATTTAAGCGACCCAAGCCGCCCGGGCCTTACAGGGCCGCGACCTATCTGAGAGGGATTATCTATGAATCACATACATACTTTTTTGACCAGACAAGGACATGGAGGGCCTCCTCGGATGAGTGATCAGCCCAATGCCGCGGCCACCTCCGAGACAACACGAACACATAGGACGAGACACACCATTCATACACACACTCACTCTGAACCAGGCGATGATGGGAATGAAGATGATAATGACGGCCAGATGATATCCGGGGACCACAAGGGCCTAAGTTACCCGATATTTGCCTCACAGGTGAGGAAAAACCCCACCTAGGTAACTTGTCCCGACCAGGATTCGAAGCCGGGCGAGGAGGAGCGAACGCAACCCCTACGCCACAGCGGTGGACCCATAATGTCTTTGTCTATAATTTCAAGGCTCTATGTTCATTCTCAGTCAGTCAGGCCTATAGACATCGGAAAAAGGCACGATATTTCAGTATTGCTTTAGCAATAGAAGAACGTCTGGTTGATTTATTCATTATTTCGGATAATTTCGTTCGGGAGTTTTTAGTATTATTTTTCTGTAGCTAATTTATTGTTTAAGGAAAAAAAGTTCTACGATTACCAAACATGATTTAACAATTACCACCACATAACATAATAATTAAATATCTAGACCCTTATCAATAAACCCGTATTTAACACAGAATTCTAATCAGTGTGCCGTTGTAAAATGAGACTTATGAACCGAGTGAATTCGTGAGCTTATCCTATTATGTATTTTATGTGTCATATTTAATCATGAAGAACGACTTATACACTACCGTATATATATATATATATATATATATATATACTCCCCCCAATTTCCTTATCTACTCTTATACAATTCAACGGTCCTAAATAGCGTGCTCACTCCCTCACTTCGTGAGACATCGGGTATACTCGGCGATGTTCGTCTCTCGCAGTGTAAACTTTCACGAAGAGTACAAAATTAGGAAAACCGTTTCTTTATTATATGAGGCCTAAGTGAAATGAACGCAATGAACAAATATAACTTATTCTAATTTTATTTTCACTTACAATTTTCATACCTCTGAACCACAAACATTTTTAATAAGCTGCCAGGGTGAATTTCTTAAAAATCCGCGGGCACCAGCTACATTATATTGATAGTTTAGCCCTGGAAGTATCGCGGACAATAAAAATCAAAACAAATCACCCCTTTCCTTGATAAATTACATAATTTATGAAAATTACACTGAATTTATCAAATGAAATTCACATCATATTCATCTCTCAACAAACAGTTGGGAAACAATAGGCCTACGTATTATCAGTGTTCACAGGTAGCTTTGAAACTGCATAAAACTTACGATACAATTAATTTCTGTTATCTATGTACTGGAAGAAACTAATTATATTCTAATATATATATATCTAGATAAGGAAGCATTGAAACATGGTTGACTATAATGACTGCGTTAATTCCAAAAGGCCACGATTAAAAATTGGGGAATCGATTATAGAACATTAATCGTGGCAAAGCCACCGCCTATTTTCTAGTCTACTCTTATACAATTCAACGGCCCTAAATAACGTGGTTGCTCGCTCGCCCGCTTCGTGAGACATCGGGTATACTCGGCGATGTTCGTCTCTCGCAGTGTAAACTTTCACGAAGAGTACAAAATTAGGAAAACCGTTTCTTTATTATATAAAGCCTAAGTGAAATGAACACAGTGAACAAATATTCTAATTTTATTTTTACTTACAATTTGCATAGCTCTGAACCACAAACATTTTTAATAATCTACCAGTGTAATTTTCTTAAAAATCCTGGAGTCAATGAATAATGCCGGGCGAAGCCGGGGGCAACAGCTGTAAAATATTGATGGTTTTATCTCTTGAAATATCGCTGATAATAATAATCCAAACAAACCATTCCTTCCCTTGAAACATTATATAATTTCTGAAAATTACACTGAATTGATAAAATAAAATTCACATCATATTCATGTCAATAAACAGCTGAGAAACAATACGTATTATGTGTTCACAGGTTCTTTGGAACTGCATAATCGATTCTGATATAGTTTTCCCAGGGGGCGCTTTCATATCGTGGAATGTACTCTAAAGCAGGAATTTTAGCTGTTTCATTAATTATTAATGGCTTAGTTTATGAATGATTCGCGTGCAAGTGTTAATAAATATAATGCTTTAATAATTATTATACTCTTAATTTTTAATTTTTCAATTAATTATCGTGGGCGAAGCCGCGGGCACCTCCTAGTGTTATACAAATGAAGGACAAAGCTGGAACAATTGGAAGAAACGAGAAAACAAATTTGGAAGGCCTTGGAGTAGGAATACGTGTCAATTAGCCTATACGACGAAAGTACGCAGTGAGCCACCCTAAAGCGTTCATAACAGATACCCTAGAGCTGGAAGCCAGAGCACTAGAGGAAAATATATTAGCATGTTCTGGTTTTTAAATTACTTCACATTGTTATGAAGCCTGTTAAAAACTGCGGTAGTATCATATTCCAGTATCTAAGCTACAGAAACAGTGGAATGAGTATAAGTGAGCAGATACAAACAAAATATAAACAGGTAAATTGATGTAACAAACTGTAAAGTTATTTTTAAAATAATTTATTTTTTCCATATCATAATTGAAATTATCACTGATTAAAAAACAAGCATTCTGGCACTTTGTTATATCAGTTTACTTGATTTTATTATTATTATTATTATTATTAAAATAAAAAACTAAACTCCGTGGTGCCACATCCCTGAAGGTACAAGGCCTGACCGCTGCGTCATCTACCATAGGCAGATGGCAGGATTCGGGGCATGTGGTCAGCATGCCGACACCCACGGCTGGCTTCCATGACTGGAGCCGCTACTTCTGTATCAAGTAGCTCCTCAATTTGAATCATGAGGCTGAGTGCACCCCGTTCCAGACCTCCCTATCTCAGAAAAATCCGTGGAGGTACCGGGAATCGAACCAGGGCTGATGGATCTGTAGCCAGCGACGCTAACCACAAGATCACGCCGGCGGTCATTTATATATATATATATATATATATATATATATACTAGCTTAAAAGACCCGGCGTCGCCCGGGTTTTGTAAATTAACTTATGAAGGATTTTCAATTTTAAATTCTAGGTCCTTATATAGGCATTTATAATTTGAAATAGGAAGAACGACTTATTACACTCAAACTATTCCCTCATAAAACGCTTGATATAGTTTTTTATGGCTCATAGAGGATCTAGAATGTTGCATCCCATCGCTTGTACAGTGCACAGCAAGCCTGGTAGAGGTTTAAATAAGAAGAAACAGAAATTCCTGTAACATAAAATTGTAATATCGAGGCGGGAAATTTCCCACTCTTATGTTACCATAAAGCCGTTTTGCGGATGAAATTAAACAGAAAGCATTATCACTTTCATACTTTTCTCTCCAAAAACCTGCGATATAATATAATAATATACACATTACCATACCTCGTTTTGTTTTCTCTATGTCCAGGGTAGAGAAAGTTATGTGATTCCATTATTTTAGTGGATTTCAGTCTGTAATATTTATTTATAACATGAATTATTTTGATAACTTCTCTTATTTGTCAAAAGTGCATTTCATTTGTCTTTTTCCAAGCCCACCTGATACCATTTGGCAACAATATATTCTGTGATTTGGAATTGATAATTCTATGTAAAAAGGGATTAAGTATTTTCAAAAACATTTAATTTTTGGCAGTTAAAATCAGAATTTTTCAAAATCCTTTCTTAGTGAGCACCTACATTATGAAACGAAGGTACTGTCAAAATTCCAAGTCTCTATCTGTTATAGTTGAGGCTGTACGTTTATTCCTGTCATTCAGTCAATCAGTCAGTCAGTCATTCATTCAGTCAGTCAGGACAAAGCCTTTTATATATATAAGATATATATATATTTTTTTCTTGTGTACAGACGAGACATAGGCAAGCAACTTTTATTACTAGATTATGCTGCACGAATTCAATTTTTCCGGTTACAACATAAAATCTGCGCCACCGAGTACTAACATTTGAAAAAAAAAAAAAAAAGCAAAACAAAGGAACGTCGTCGTTAACACTGGAGTTATGAATAAAAATAACTAATGTAGTGGCGGCCTGTCATGTGATTAGTCCGTAATTTTTGCAGGTTATGGAACTACTAAATTATGGTAGGGCCATTTACGCCTATATTCATTATCCCTCTTCCGTCTAGGTTGAAAATTTCAGACGTCTGCGTGCCTTGACATTATAAACAAATGAATCTATCAGGGCGGGCTTACAAATTTCAAGCGATCCAAGGAATGACAAAAATAGGTAAATCCTCCTGCAATTGATTTGAGAATTGAAATGTATTACTAAAAACTGATCCTTCGAAAGCGAAAAAAAAAATGCACGTTTTCTGCCCGATTTTCACTCATAACTCGCGAGGAAAGCGAAAATTAAAAATCCGGCTTCGAGGTGCATTCGCTCACAACTTCAGTTTATCTATGTTTAAAATTTCAGATATCTGCGTTCATTAGATTTCCTGGGCAGCGCGCACAGACAGACAGACAGACAGAAAGACAAACACCTCCTTTTATTATTATAGATTAATTTTAAATATTTGAATGTTATACTTTTTCTTGTCTTTTTTTTTTTTTACACAGTGGGCAGTGAGAAGATTTAAAAGAGGAATATAAGATAAATTCAGCGACATAACTTCTGTAGAGGTTTTCTTCCGCAGAATAAAACCCTAACAAGTTTCACTGGAATTCAATGCTTCCATGGCAGGTTAGTCCGTATTTTTATTCCCGGCGGTCTGACCTTTGCATGAATATTGCATGTCTCCAGAGTATCGTCCGCTTTGAAATTCTGATGGTCTATAAAAATCCCGTAAATGGCATTTTAAAAATTAAATTTCATCTATAGATTAAAACAATGCTAGGAATAATTGTCTTTTATGACTTTCTATTTTACTTTCTCTCTGGCTAATTCTAAAACTAAGAATTTGTTATCATGGGTAATCCCACGAGAGTTTACGAGTCGCGAATTTATCTGATGAAATTCGCCAACTCGAGTTGGATTTATTAAGACTATTCCATGAATAAAAATCTGATGTGAAAGTCACATAACTTCCTCTGCCCAAATAAAAGTTAGCAGTATTCACATATCCTTTTACAGAATCGCAAGACACAATTTTACGCTAATTATCCTATAAAAACCTCTTCTTTCAATGATGCGACTAAAATAGCAGGCTATATAACAAACTTTAAAAAAAAGAAGAACAAGTGACTGCAGAAGTTTATTGAACTAAAGAATAATTTCCGAAATTTACCGAATATTTCCCTCAGATACTTCTTTACTCTATACCTGGCCAACAATACATCTTTCTCACTTCACATTCTTATATGGTCGGTACAACGCCAAAGTGAACTAAGCGCCAATTGTCAAAATATATACTATTGGTAGTCCATGGTGCAGATTTTGATATCCTACGGTCTGCAATAACGAACTAAGCGATACTACGATAGTAAAATCAGTTGAGAAAAAAGGAAATTTCGTTTTGATCAAGATTTTTTTACAACACTCAAACTTCAACTTCAGTTTTCTCAAAATATGGAGTTTGGCGCTTAGTTCACTTTGGCGTTGTACCGACCATATAGAATAAGAGGCCGTGAAAGAGCGCGTATTCAGTTGTTCATCACGCAAGACAAAATTTCTACAAACAGTGGGTGAACAGTGGGTGGCTTGTAACTACCCTCAGAGAATTTTTTCGAAAAAAAGTTTCAAATAAAAGTTTTAGCTCTCAGTAAAAGGAACACATGTGCAAATTTTAAAGAAAATCGTTAGAGCCGTTTTCGAGAAAATCGCGAAATACGAAAATTTCTTCATGTAAAGTTCCCTTAAAAATAAGGGAAATTTGTCGCCAATCTTCGAATCACATCCTCAAAAGGTACCTGACCCAAATATGAAATTTTGTTTTCATACGATTCTCCGTTTCGGAGCTAGCCTGTTCACAAACTTCCACACAGACAGACAGACACACACACAGACATGTTTCCAAAAATAGTATTTTTGGATTCAGGGGGCCTTGAAACGTGTATATATACTAAAAACTCAACTTCGAATTTTAGGGTCGAAAACAATACTTCCTCTACCTATAGTACCTATGGTACGGGCAGAGGAAGTAAAAATGTAACGGATTATACAAATAATAATTACTTTCGTGCTTTGTTGTATAAAAACAAAACTAACTGCTGCGAGATCACGGCGTACTATGAATCAACCATCTATGAAGCGATTCGAGTTACCATGTTGTGACCAATGCTACTAATGGTGCATATAAGACACAGTTAACTTAATTCAGGTAAGCTAACATCAGAACAGAATAAAAGCACAGCAACTGGCTTGCACCGAATCGAAATTGTGTCTTTAATCAATGTACATTTCTGTCTTTCGGTTAATAATCCATCTCCATTTTATCATAGGTAATTCCACGAGAATTGGATTTATTAAGACTATTCCATGAATAAAAATGTAACGGATTATACAAATAATAATTACTTTCGTGCTTTGTTGTATAAAAACAAAACTAACTGCTGCGAGATCACGGCGTACTATGAATCAACCATCTATGAAGCGATTCGAGTTACCATGTTGTGACCAATGCTACTAATGGTGCATATAAGACACAGTTAACTTAATTCAGGTAAGCTAACATCAGAACAGAATAAAAGCACAGCAACTGGCTTGCACCGAATCGAAATTGTGTCTTTAATCAATGTACATTTCTGTCTTTCGGTTAATAATCCATCTCCATTTTATCATAGGTAATTCCACGAGAATTGGATTTATTAAGACTATTCCATGAATAAAAATGTAACGGATTATACAAATAATAATTACTTTCGTGCTTTGTTGTATAAAAACAAAACTAACTGCTGCGAGATCACGGCGTACTATGAATCAACCATCTATGAAGCGATTCGAGTTACCATGTTGTAACCAGGGCTACCAATGGTGCATATAAGACATAGTAAACTTCATCCAGGTAAGCTAACAGCAGAACAGAATAAAAGCACACGAACTGACTTGCACCGAATCCAAATTGTGATTTAATCAATATAGGCTACATTTATATTATTTCAATTTCCAAACAAGTTATGTTGTATAAAATAATCTGTTTTCGTGCTGCTTGATGGCAGCATGTGACGTATTAATCACCGCACATTGATGCTCACATGTCCAGTAATCAGCTGACCATTTTATCATGTAAAATCCCTTCCTCAAAATAATAGCAAGCATTTTATAAGATAAGCGATCGTGATTGGTCTATATCCGAGGAATTGCTAAACCTTATTGGTCAGTATCAGACACGCGGCATATGAGTGGAATAGTCAGCATAAAACTCATTTATCCCCACAGACTACAGATTACAAATTCAAAATCATGCATTATTTACTCAACTGCTAGATTTTTATTGAAATAATTTAATTAACATAAAAACAATTAAACTCACATTCGCGTTCTCTAGCCCCCCTCCCAAAAAAAAACCCCGCACAGTGAGTTTCGTCCAAATCATTCAATGTTTTCCCATTTAGGCATGCACTCATGATCCTTTTCTGTGTAAATCAGATCTCTGCGAATCGTAAACAAATGAATCAAGATAGCGAATGAGCAAGGCCACCTTGAATGAATTTCACAA
This sequence comes from Ectobius pallidus, assembly GCA_964059195.1. Classification (NCBI taxonomy): domain Eukaryota; kingdom Metazoa; phylum Arthropoda; class Insecta; order Blattodea; family Ectobiidae; genus Ectobius; species Ectobius pallidus. Next base: position 9,317,752 of record CAXKWD010000004.1, on the reverse strand, counting down.
TTGAATATTTTCCCATCTAGGCGTGCAAATACGATCTCTGTTAATCGTAAACAAATGAATCAAGATAGCGAATGAACAAGGCCATCTTTAATTAATTTCACTATTGAATACTGTTTTCCACAACAATCGAATTGCCTCGTGTGTTTCTTAGGGAAGGTAGGCCTATCTCCTCAAAAACACATTACAAACAAATGAATCGACCAGGGTGAGCTCACAGAATCGAAGTGATCGATAGTTCCATGCGATATATTGAAAAAATCGCTATTCTTTTATTCCAATTATGACACAAGAATCCAAAGCCACCAGTAATTGATTTAACAATTGAAATGTATTACTGAAAACTGATGCTTCGAAAGCGCAAAAAAATGTACGTTTTCTGGCAGTTTTTCACTCATAACTCGCGAACGAAAGCTAAAATTAAAAATCCGGCTTCGAGGTGCATTCGGCCACCCTTCAGTCCATCTATGTTTAAAATTTCACATCTCTGCGTTCAGTAGATTTTGCAGCGCATCGCTTAAAGACAGACAAATGGTTTCTTTCATCTTGAGTACATCTGTAGTCTCGTCTCCGTATAAATCTTTTTGTCAGTTTTACACACCACATGTTCTAAAGACAGAGGTTTGTTTCCACCCTAATAAACCCGCACATATAATTTAACATCCCTGATTGAATTTCTCCCCATCACTTCATTACATTCAATCCCTTACAGATGCCATAAAATCCATCGCAGTGTCGACAACCTCACAAAGAATATTCTGTGACCCACTTATTTGACACGTGGAACTTCTCGAAATTAGATTCATTATAAAAGTCCTTACAACCGATGATTGGAATGCACGTGAGATTTAAACTAACAGGGAAATAAATTCAATTCACATAGGGGTAAATATTTAATAAGATTTATTTTTTATATGATAAGTTATGATATGGGAATAGATTTATAATTTTTTATTTATTCAGCTTTATTTATACTCCTTTTAGCTAAGAGGCCGTATCAGGAATTCGGGAACTACGTCTACAGTAGACTAGGCCATGGAACTTTTGACTGTCAATTATTTCTATTATTTCAATTATTTCAATTATTTCTTCTAGATTTCGAAGAAAAATCTACCTATTGCAATGGATACCATGTCATGATTTTTTATAGAGCAAATTTCAACTGATATTAATTTAAATGGATCGGATAGAAGATGATTCATGGTATGTAAAGATCCAATTCGGCATTTGCCTTTACGACTGGGGAAAACATGAAGAAAAAAAAACTCATGTGAAATTGGCCGCCCACGGGGTTTGAATGCGAGAGTTGTAGTATTGTGAAGGAAGGTATGAATTAAGATTTTAAATTTATAAAAGAGGTTTTAATTTTGTATATTTTGCGTATCAGGAAAACAAATCACCGTCTCCCATGGCCATGATGGAATTAAAAAAAAAAAGTGTGCGTGGAACCCCACGCGACAAAAGTGAAACTTGTTTTAATTTTTGGATTCTTTTTAACTTTGGAAAATTGGATTTTCAATTTTGTATTGTTGGACTTTTTAATATTGTGTTTTGGACTTTTTTAATTTCGGATTTCTTAAATTTTTTATCTTTTAATTTTTTTAAAATTGCTATTTAATTTTAATTTTTTTAATTTTGGATTTTGGATTAGATTTTTTTAAATTTTGGATTTTTCATTTTTGGATATTTTATTTTTTAAATTTTGGATTTTTTGTTTTTTAAATTTTGGATCTTTGAATTTTTTATTTTGGAATTTTTTTAATTTTTATTTTTTTTAAGTTTTGGATCTTTGAATTTTTTAATTTATTTTTTAAATTTAGATTTTTTATTTTTTAAATTTTGGATATTTTATAATGGTGAAGGGCTTACCACGCCACTAGCTCGAAACAGTAATAGTCCCCACTCAATAACTGATACCTTTTCCCCCGCGCACTACCGTAATTTTTTTTTTTTTTTTTTTAATTTTCGATTTTTTAATTTTGGATACTTTGATTTTTTAAATTTTGGACTTTTTAAATTTGGATAATCCTGATCATTGAGTTGATTGTTTTCTGTGCAGTCCGTTCCGTCACAGCCCCACTAATTTCGTGACGATTTTGTTCGTAACGCAAGTTTGGGTTAGCTCTGGATTTACTGCTAGCGCGGCTAAAGAAGTTTCACTTAAAAAAAAATAAAAAAAACCCGGTAGGCTAAATTAGGGACGCAGCCGTAGGATACGTGAAACGTATTGTGCGTGCTGCCTAAATCTAGCGCACTCCATATGTTACGATTTGTTTTGATATTTGCAATAGACAGAAAAGGCAGTAGGACCTACTCGCTTCTAAAATGTTTTAGCCTATTATTTTGTTAATTATTTTAAATTAATGTAGCAATAATTTAACATACATGTCCTATGTAAGGTGTACACTAAACTAAATCAACGCATAAGAATAATTTTACAAACATCAATGTAGTCAAGGCCTCCATTCAATATGAAATAAATGGTGCAAAATACGTTGTACAAACATTCTCACATATACGTGTTAAAAGCTAGCAAAGAAAAACGTATTTGCGAGAAAGTAAAAATTACAAAATAGAGCAAAGCACTAACATCTTATAGGAAACATAAATCTCAGCGCATTGCCTGATAGTAGCCTAGGCCTAATCGCTATAAAATTGGATAAAAAGTAAAAATGTATACAGGAATTCAATTCAATTAACATGTATAGTCTAGAAATAACAAAATTTTCTTCAATCTATATTAAAGAAATCTGAAAATTTATATTCTTTAGTAATAACTCGTAGATGAAGTCTCGCATTCTTTACGTAATATGACATGCTTTCGTTTAATCGGCAATACTGTAAGTGTACACCAACGTGTGTGTTCCTATTTTTGTATTCGATCTCCGAGCTAAGCTCCAGATCGTTTCATTATTTTAGCATAAGTCCTCTGCCGTGGGCAGTGTTGCCATACGTACGACTACGTACTAATAGTCGTACACATACGACTATTTCATAGATTTGTACGACGTACGACGCAACCATGTGTCGTATGCCTATTCATACGACTATTTTTAATATTAGCATTTTATCGGCCTACTACCATTTACTGTTAATTTTTTAGAAATCTACTGCAGAATTTTCAATTTGGATAAACATGAAGTTTTTTTGTAATTTCGTAGTTTATTTTGTATATGCCTACATATTGCTTTGCCATTGCCATTGTCAAATAAAACTCAGTCCATTTATTTATTACAGGCTTTCAGGGGCCGGTGCCGCACCACGCTTAAGTTGTATTGTTCTATTGTTATTACTTCCTCTCTCATTATCCTTCTCCAAATATATTATTTTTAGCCGCACGTGTGCTAAACGAAGCAATCCAAACCTCTAAAGAAATTATACCGATAAAGAGCAACTGGTCTTATTGTTTTTGTTTTATTTTGACCAAACATAATAATCATATGATTGTTATCATTAATAATATATGTTGACACGTGCATATCAAGAGTGGCTGTATACTTTTCTTTAAATAATATTTGGAAATCTTACTTTCTTATGGTTTGTAATGTAATTTTATTATTAATATTTTATTTCTTCCTGCAACATCTGCAGGCAGCCGATGACAAAGAGTACCAACAACAATGGGTATATGTATACAGTTACGAGAGACCAGTTAGTTGAGTAGTAGCGGTGAACAACAAAGTCAGCATGCATGAGTGGAGCAGTAGCACGTTATAGAACTTAAAAAAGCAAATTTTAGCCACCATTTATACAAAAAATGTCTGTACATCATTATTATTATTATTATTCAATAGGGCATCTGGCCGGACTGGGTACTTTCCCTTTTCCGGGTTCAGGACTGGGTGTTTAGGGTTAGGTAATCTGAAGTTTGACAGCGTGACACATTCACAAAGTTCAAAGAACTATGACCGTCTAAAATATTTTCTTTATGATCCAAGTGTTAAAAAGGAGAATTTATTTTGAGAGTAGGTTATGTTTGTTAAACGAGCAAACATGTTGTGTGTAAAACTGACAAAATGATTTGTACCCTACGGTGAAAATAAATATGTTACGAATGCAACTTAATTACTTAGTTACTTACTCAATGCCAATAGACAATTCTTAGGCAAGCTAAAGGAATATTATCTATTTTTTGCACGACTTAACTAATTAGTGGTACTTACGAATGTTGTTGCCGTCGATCGTAAGTTGACATTCCCACATGCAATCTTGTTGCTATGTGCGGTAAGAGTTTCCGTGCGCTTATGAATAAATTTACTTACCCCACACATCATAATACAAGCCTTTTATGGACAAGGCCCCCCAGGACAAATATTCGGTTCGCATAACAACAAACACATGCGAATCACTTTCTGAAATAAACATCTATCTTCAAGAATGTATGTACATAATATTTTCAGGTAATATCACAATTAATATAATTAAATGGATATAAATAATCATCGTGCAAAAAATAGCATGCAATACTCGTGCCGCAAACGCATAACGGATCTCGGAAACTTGGAAAAACTCAGCGCGAGCGCCTCGTTTTTTCAAACTATTTCCTCGATCCGTATGCATCGCTTACGGCACTTGTATCGCAATATACTATTATGGAATCCGGAGGTTCATTGCCGCGCTTACCTGAGCCCGCCATTCAACCCTATGCTGTGCTAACTCTATCCAACCATCCCTCGCAAATCCTACTTCCCTTAAATCCATCCTAATATTGTCCTCCCAACTACGTCTAGGTCTTCCAGGTGGTCTTTTCCCTTCGGGTTTCCCAGTCAATATTTTTTTAGATGTCTTTCCTCCCCCATCTCCAGCCCATTTCATCCTCCGTGATTTAATTACCCTTACTATATCCAGTGACGAGTACAGGTTATGAAGCTCGTCGTTATGCACTTTTCTCCAGTCATAAATACATAAGAACTCAGTCTTTAACCCTTAAATGCACGAGACTCAATTACTCACACAGTGGCGGACTGCATAGAAAACAGTTAATATAATGGTTACGCCCACAGTTTATTTCTGTAGGTACATAATTTATCTAATGTTACATGGAATATAAATAACTAGCATGTGCCCGTGGCTTCGCCCGCGATAATTATTTCAAAAATTAAAAATTAAGAGCATAATAGTTAAATCATTATATTTATTAACACCTTATCACGTGGACTACATACCACGATTAGATAGCGTCGCCTGGTAAAAGCGATCTCAGATTCGAGTTCCTTGGCCCAGAAAATCCCTGTATAGTGAGTTTCGCCCAAATCGAACGATGTTTAACCATATTTAGGTCTATGTTGATTATCCCTTTTCCGTGTAGGTTGAAAATTTCATATGGCTATGGGCCTTGGCATTCTAAACAAATGAATCGACCAGCGTGGGCTTACAACATTCAAGCGATCGCGATGCTTTTATTTCCACGGTATGACAAAAATAGCCAAAGCCAACTGCAATTGATTTGACATTGAAATGTATTACTGAAATCTGATGCTTCGACAGCGCTAAAATCACGTTTTCTGCCAGTTTTTCACTCATAACTAGCAAACGAAAGCTAAAATTAAAAATTCGGCTTCGAGGTGCATTCGCCCACCTTTCAGTCCATCTATCTTTAAAATTTCAGATCTCTGCGTTCAGTAGATTTCGATGGGCATCGTGGACAGACAGACAAACAGCATGTGCCCGTATGTGCCCGCGGCTTCCCCCGCAATAATTATTTCAAAAATTAAAAACTAAAAATTAAGAGCATAGCTAAATCATTATAATTATTAACACCTAAATCACGTGGAGTGCATTCCACGATTAGGTAGCGTCCCCTGGTAAAAGCGACCTCAGATTCGAGTTCCTTGGCCCAGAAAACTCCTGTATAGTGAGTTTCGTTCAAATCGAACAATGTTTGACCATATTTAGGGTTGATCATCCTTCTTCCGTATAGGTTGAAAATTTCATATGTCTACGGGCATTGACATTCTAAACAAATGAATCGACCAGCGTGGGCTTACAACATTCTAGCGATCGCGATGCTTTCATTACCATATTACCATATTAAATAGCCAAAGCCAACTGCAATTGATTAGACACTGAAATGTATTACTGAAATCTGATGCTTCGACAGCGCTAAAATCACGTTTTCTGTCAGTTTTTCACTCACAACTCGCGAACGAAAGCTAAAATTAAAAATCCGGCTCCGATGCGCATTCGCCCACCTTTCAGCCCATCAAAATTTCAGATCTCTGCGTTCAGTAGATTTCGATGGGCATCGTGGACAGACAGACAAACACGTCCTGTTATTATTTTAAGATAGCATGTGCCCGCGGCTTCGCCCGCGATAATTATTTCAAAAATAAAACATTAAGAGCATAATAGTTAAATCATTATATTAACAACTAAATCATGTGGACTACATATCACGATTAAATAGCGTCACCTGGTAAAAGCGACCTCAGATTCGAGTTCCTTGGCCCAGAAAACCCCTGTATAGTGAGTTTCGTTCAAATCGAACAACGATTGACCATATTTAGGCTAATATTGATTATCCCTATAATAATAATAATAATAATAATAATAATAATAATAATAATAATAATAATAATCCACTTCGGTGTAGGTTGAAAATTTCGTATTATGTTTGCGTGTCTTGACATTAAAAACAAATGAATCGACCAGCGTGAGCTACAACATTCAAGAGATCGCGATGCTTTTATGTCGAAGGAATGACAAAAATACCCAAAGCCTAGTGTAATTGATTTGTATTACTGAAACTGATGCTTCTAAAACGCAAAAAAATGCACGTTTTCTGCCAGTTTTTCACTCATAACTCACGAAGGAAAGCGAAAATTTAAATTCCGGCTTCGAGGTGCACATTCCGACCCTTTAGTCCGCCTATGTATAAAATTTCAGATCTCTGCGTTGAGTAGATTTCGCTGGGCATCGCGGACAGACAGACGGAAGACAGACAGACGGAGGACAGACACTTCCTTTTATTAATATAGATTGTACGATGTGTGCGGAATGGAAGTAAACATCTGCCTAAGCTTGTCACTGGTGCGATTAACCAATGAAAGACAGGACACAGTTAGTGAAGGCAAGTCTGTTGTTTACTTTTGCTCCGTACATATCTTGCATCAAGTATAGGACTATAGTCATTCACTTACTTCCGCTATTTTGCCTAATATCGCAATCGTTGAAATTCAATATCAGTTAAATAGTATATTGCGATACAAGGGCCGTAAGGCATGATTATCAATTTAATTACCCAAAATTAATTGTGATATTACCTGAAAATATTATGTAAATACATTCTTGAAAATAGATGTTTATTTCAGAAAGTGATTCGCATGTGTTTGTTGTTATGGGAACCGAATATTTGTCCTGGGGGCCGTGCCCATAAAGGCTTGTATTATGAAGTGTATCGTAATAAATTATGACGTAGCGCTTGGACCGTAAGTAATTTAACCTCATCGCAACCGTCCTTAGCAACAAGACTGTGTGGGAATGTCAACTTACGAGCCATGTAAACAACGTTCGTAAGTACCACTTACTAGCTAAGGAGTGCAAAAATGAACATAAGAATGACGCAATAACAATGAAAACAGATGAACATCAGTATTTCATGGCCTACTGGTAAACCCAAAGATTTTTATATTTTAACGTAGGTTTATTTTCCATGCATTTCCATTTTGCTTGCCCTCCACTTCTTTTTCATTAAGCCCGGCGCAAACGAGTTCATTGGCACGGTGTGAGAACATTTAATGAAAGGGCGGAATTTCCTCTGTGAACCCAAATTAAGATCGTTTCCATGCAAAACAGTGAACCTTTCTTCTTCATTTGCATTACTCCTCTAAAATCACTCTCGTAGATGGACTACTCAAGATTTGTATTGTAAAGTTTGCTGCTAATATAACCACCATGAATATCACAGATCAGGGCATCCAATCATACTGGACCTAAGGGCTATAACTGTATTTATTAGTCAGCTAGAAAATATTCATCTATTAAAAGTGTCAGTAACGATTATTAAGTGTCAGAATGGTGGACGGGAAAATGTCTGTCTGTCTGTCTGTGTGTTTGTACGCGCGATAACTCAAATACACTTTATCGGATTTTCACGAAACTTAGTATACGCATTTGTAACGTCCACGGAAAGAAGCCTATTGATTTTGGACTAAATCGGTCCACTGGTACCGGAGCAATGCTCAATTTAGTGTCTATTTTATGGTAATATATAGGCTACTAGCTGACCCATCAATGCTTCGCATTGTTAAATTTATGTATATATAGGTTAAGTGAACACAATTTAAAGTCGATTTGATTTACTTCTAGGCCTATAAGTCATCAGCTGTCCAGCCAACACGGTGCACATACGTAGACTATACCACATACTCCTCCACCCGTAGTTTAGCATATTCTGATTATGTCTTAAACAATTTAATCGTTCTGTTTCGCTCCGCTCACGCAGCGGGCTCCGGTTCAAATACTGGTCGGAACAAGTTACCTAGGTAGGGTTTTTCCGGGATTTTTCCTCACCTGTGAGACAAATGTCTGATAACTTTAGGCTCTGGTAAGTTTAGGCCCTAGTGGTCCAAGGATATCATCTGGCAGCCATTATCATCCTCATCCCACCCTCGCCTTGTTCAGAGTGAGTGTGTGAATGGTATATCTCGTCCTATGTGTTTGTGTTGTATCGGAGGTGGCCCCGGCATTGGACTGATCACCCATCCGGGAGGTCCTCCATGTCCTTGTCTGGTTAAAAAAGTATGTATGTGATCCATAGATAATCCCTCTCCCGACAGGTCGCGGCCCTGTAAGGTCCGGACAACGTGGGTAGTTTAAATTACCCCAAAGGGAGGGGTAAAAACTAAGGTAAAGACAGAGAGATAATATGGTAAATAGAAATTACAGGAAATTATATCTATTGATATTCTATGAACTACCTGGGGGTAAAGGCGGCCGGTGCGTAAGGCTGATCACCTTAACACCTTCACGTACCGACTGTCTAAAAATCCGGGAGCCTCAACTTCTTGGAACCCTCTGGGCCCCCATAGCCTGTAATAGGGAACACTTTACTTACTATCTTTCGCAATGCAGTCCTAGGCTAACTATAAGAAAAGAGTTCAACTCTTAAGAATAGAACCCAGGATCTTCTAAATTTAATTCATGTCAAAAAATAGTTGATAAACATTTATAGGAATTCTATTGGTAGCCATTCTCATAATTTTATATCTATTAGGTCTACATGAAATCACAGTGTCATGCAAAGCCACCTGTGTAGTTTAAAAAAAATAATGTTGTCATGGGGATTGTGTACATGCAGTATGAATTCCTTTTGGTGAATTTCATAACTTTACAACCCTATTTTGGCCCTTAGAGGTCCTTAGAGGCCAAAGATTTAGAAATCCTTTCTTAGTGCGCATCTAGAGCCTAGGAGCAATATGTGTACCAATTTTCACATTCCTAGGCTGTATGGTTTTTGAGAAACTGTGATCAGTCAGTGAGTGAGTGAGTGAGTGGGTTTTGGCTTTTATATATAGAGATTAGCTTAAACGACCCGGCGTCGCCCGGGTTTTGTATTTTGTAGTTGGAAATTATCTTATGAAGGACTTTCGATTTTTAAATTCTAGGTCCTTATATAGGCATTTATAATTTGAAATAGGAAGAACGACTTATTACACTCAAACTATTCCCTCAGAAAACGCTTGATATAGTTTTTTATGGCTCATAGAGGATGTAGAATTTTGCATCCCATCGCTTGTACAGTACACAGCAAGCCTGGTAGAGGTTCAAATAAGAAGAAACAGAAATTCCTGTAACATAAAATTGTAATATCTTATGTTACCATAAAACCGTTTTGGGGATGAAATTAAACAGAAAGCATTATCACTTTCATACTTCTCTCTCCAAAAACCTGCGATATAATATAATAATATACACATTACCATACCTCGTTTTGTTTTCTCTATGTCCAGGGTAGAGAAAGTTATGTGATTCCATTATTTTAGTGGATTTCATTCTGTAATATTTATTTATAACATGAATTATTTTGATAACTTCTCTTATTTGTCAAAAGTGCATTTCATTTGTTTTTTCCAAGCCCATCTGATACCATTTGGCAACAATATACCTAGGTATTCTGTGATTTGGAATTGATAATTCATTGCAAAAAGGTATTAAGTATTTTCAAAAACATTTAATTTTTGGCATTTAGAATCAGAATTTTTCAAAATCTTTTCTTAGTGAGCATCTACATTATGAAACGAAGGTACTATCAAAATTCCAAGTCTCTACCTGTTATAGTTTAGGCTGTACGTTGATTCCTGTCAGTCAGGACAAAGCCTTTTATATATATAGAGATTAGAAAGAATTTATCATAGGTAGGCCTAATCCCACGAGAGTTGATGAGGTTACCGGTAGATTCGCGACTGCGCAACAGGAGCGAATTTATCTGATGAAACTCGTCAACTCGAGTTGGATTTATTAAGACTATTCCTTTGAATAAAAATGTAACGGATTATACAAACAATAATTACTTTCGTGCTTTGTTGTATAAAAACAAAACTAACAGCTGTGAGATCACGGCCTACTATGAATCAACCATCCATAAATCGATTCGAGTGATCATGTTTTGACCAGTGCTACCAACTGTGCATATAAGACATAGTCATTTAATCAATTATTTCACGCTACACATTTATATATAGCTATATATATACACACAGAGTGTTCCAAAAATACTTTTACAAACTTCGGCCATGGGTTCCTTACAGCAAAAGAAGGAAAACGTTCATATGAACATAGGTCCCATAATCCTTTCCTCGTTTCGTGGCCTGCACCTTCTCCCGACCTCAATCCTTTGGATTTTTATCTCTGGGAGCACCTTAAACTATTGGTTTTTGGAGCAGACATCCCGGATGAATAACTTTTCATCGACGTATCATGGAAGCTTGCGAAACCATTCGACACCATCCCGGAGTATTTGAAAGGGTGTGACAGTCCATGATTCGACGAGTGCATGCATGACTAGAAGCAAGGGGAGGACATTTCCAGCATTTGTTATGAGTTTTGTGTGTTGACGTGTTATGAGTGTACCAATGTGTTGAACAGTTCCTAACAAGAAAACAAAGGATTATGGGACATATGTTCATATGAACTTTTTTCCTTCTTTTGGTGTAAGAAACCGATGCCCGAAGTTTGTAAAAGTATTTTTAAAACACTCTGTATAGTACTTTTTAATAGAAAAAATAATTATGATTTTAAACAAAAATGGCAAATATTTCACCCCTTACTGCCCTTAATACGCATTGCTTTGTATATTATTATTAAATTATTATTATTATTATTATTATTATTATTATTATTATTATTATTATTATAGTCTGGTCATCTGTTCCAATTGAAACCCTTTGTTAGTGTTTCTTAACATGCATGCCACAGGACCACGCCTGTCTCTCTCCAGGGACAGGGCGGCATATTGCCCTTTGTGCATTGCGTGTGTCAAATAACATGTCATTCCACGCATTAGTCCTCACATAATCCCTTTATAATTATTATTGGCGCTCTTTTCCCATTTCCACAATAATCCAGGTATCTATGAAAATGACATACAGCCTGTTACCATGACAACGTACCAAAATGAAAGTGTGCAACTATAATTCGTCTGTCCCCTTATGCTTGAAATATTTTGACGTTCTTATCACTCAAACTAAGCCATCAATTAGTTATTAGCAGGGCCCGGATTCTGATGACCTAAACTTGTATGGAAAATGACCTATAAAATGACCCTAAATTTTAAAGAAAATGACTTAATAATTATTAAAAATGACCTAAAACTAATGTTTTATTTATAAAAAATTATTATTGTACACACAAAGTTATAGAATAGTTTGTACATAATGTAAAAACTGTAAATAACTGTAATGTTGTGAATGTTCTTTTCTCACGGAAATTTATACTGGCCCTGAGGCACTGGAGAGTCAAAATTCGACATTTCCTTTTGTGGTCTGTTTAATTGAGGGTAAACAGTAGTTTAGTAGATCCAAGCAGGTGGCAGACTCTGGTGCCAAGTCAATCTAATAACAATAGTAATATAATACAAAATTTTGACGTTTCTTTGATTCTCATTACCGAATGAGACATAACAACACTTCACACCGAATTTTTCCTTCTTGCATTAATAAAACAACACTTCAAAGACAACACCGCTAGCGACGAAAAAAGTTAATACACTCAATGTAAATACATGAAAATGACTAAAAATTTACAAAATAATGACCTAAAATTGAAATAAATGCCCTAAAAATATAAAATTGCAAAAATTGACAAAAAATGACCTAATAAAAATGCATTTCTGTAATTTAAAGCCCATGATTATGATTTATCTACAAGTTGGCAATGTCTCTGCAGCATCAATAAAAAGATGACATGTCATTAGAATCCGGGCCCTGGTTATTAGTTTATTGATCTCTAAATTTATTTATTTCATATTAAAAAATATCAAAGATTTCCAAATAGGACTTGATCTCTAAATTTAATTTTTGACAGTTAAAAATATGAAAGTTTTCAAAATAGGACATGATCTCTAAATTTATTTTTTTTTATATTAAAAAATATGAAAGTTTTCGAAATAGGCATATCATAGAATTGCCAAAAACGACACAATCTTGAAAACTCTGTTACTGGATGTTGCTTAGATTGCTACATGTAGCTAACATTGCTGAAAAGAATGAGGGATTTTTTTTTTTCCAAAATTGGGAAAAGTCGGCAATGACGCTTATAAAAATACTCCCATCCCAGAAGTTTTTTTTTCAGAATAACAGGAAACTAATTGGTTAGAACATTCCCCCATCCAAAAGTTTTAATTTTATGTGTAGCCTATATGAAGATTTTAGTCTAATGCTTTGTATAGATTTTGTTCGCATGAAAAATAGAAAATATAAGGAAAACAAGGACAAAGTTGCACTCAAATGATAAAACGTGTGCACACTGTGTCATTTAATAGCTATTTATGTATCAAGTACGCAAAATAACGCTTTAGCGGACGAATCTAGTATAGCGGCCGAGGCGAAAGCCGAGGCTGAAATACTGGATGAGTCCGCTAAAGTTTTTGCGTACGTGGTGCATACAATATTTTTTAGTAAAAGTTCTATAAATTATATGAAATAAAACAAAAATACCGTATAACTAATTATAATGAAAGGCAGTCAGTCATTTCTTTAAGTTATCTGGTCATGGCCATCTAGATCATAAAACAACAATGACCAATAACAAATGTGGTAGTATAGATGCATAATATATGAGTTCCTTGTTTGTAAACAATATTGCATACCAACTAGTATTTATGAAAAGCTTGTGAAAATATAAATGATAATACCGAGGAAATTTCAATCCAAGCCAGAAACATTGAATTGGAGCTGCTACCAGCAACTTCACGGCAGAAATAGGCTATGAGAAGGGATATATTACAGCATTTAAATGCTGTTCGTCCATGGTAAGGAATATTTTTCAAGTGAACCAAAATGTGAAAAGTTGTTGACTTATATTTGTTGTCATGTGATGAATTGGGCTACCGTGTTTTGCGAAAAATCCTGGTAAAGTTTCTGATCATCATAAGAAACGTGTTGGCTTAAATTTGTTGTTTTATGACCAATTATATGCGTAAATCCATGTTAAAGTTGGTGTGACTGGTCAATGCCGTCTGGGTTTTGTTTATAGATTGCCATGACGACTTTAAAGGACAAGGCCGCTAAAATTGCATTTTGAATGCAGTTTGAATGCACTTATATGCAATTTTAGCGGCCTTGTCCTTTAAAGTGCAGCTTTTCGGCGTGTTACCAGTCCGATAAGCAGCTGTTTTAGAGAGCGTGTACTAAAAACTTATTTTTTAATTACTTCCTATTGAAATTACCATAATATAAGGCCAACAGGGCTGACTGACTCACTGACATTGTTTGCCCACTTCCAGATGAGCTAGAAGCTTGAAATTTGGTACACATATAGCTTTTAGGCTGTGAACAACAGGAAAATTCCAAAAAGTTTATTTTTATAATTTTTAGCCCTAAAAACCCCCGAAAAACGGCTTGGGTTCCATGGCAACGGTATTATCGAACAGTGTTCACATAGGGCTCTGAAAGGTAATAGCCAATACAGCAGACTAAATACACACATACACTATCTTCCATAGATATTTTAAAAAACCTTTCCCGAGAACCTCGGTGGGGGTTTGGGGACGGAGCCCCCAATGAGCGAAGCTGTTTTTCATTTAAAGTAGACAATTGAGGCTTCTTTATACAATAAAAACGAAAATAAAAATGTTGGACAGAAAATGTCACTTCGAACGTTAATACAAGTTTTAAAGACATTGCTTGGAATAGCATGAAATGATGTAACGATACATGAACTTGAGGCAGGCCATGACATCACCAAGGTAACCGATCAAGCGAGAAGACTGTGGTTACCAGTGCTGCACTGAGTCATACTAACACAAAATATCCCACCACCTTTTCCCTCGTAACTGTATTAACTTTATCTATTCTTTTCAGACATTTTGAAATAAAAATAGAATTTCTTACACAAAATACACGAAGTGAAAGTGGCCATTATTGCACTTTGTTGGTTATCACATGAAAAATACTCCTTTATTTAAGAATACTTGTATGTTAGTTTACGGTATTATCACAGTATAAGTATTAAGTATTACTGTGGTATTACTGTGGTATTACTCTCTGAGTCTATTGATAAAAATTTAAAAACGTTAAAAAATGCTATTTTTAGGTAGATTTCGAAGAATAATCTACCTATTGCAATGGATACCATGTCATGATTTTCGAAAAATTCTTTCATATCTTTACGTTTCATGATCCCCTAAGTACGAAACCACCGCCCGTTCAAAAAAAAAATTGTGATATTTATATACATATTTATATATATCTTTACACGCTAGCGGCCGTAATTTTGAAGATATTTGAACAAAATTTTATTATGTCATTTCTAGGCCCAATAGTTCGGACAAGTTCGTTAATGAGAAAATTTGGCCCAAGGGGGTGGTCGGGGGAGGGGGTTGAAATTTTAAAAAAATGTATATCTCGGCCCCTATGAAGTATAGAGGGAAACTTTGTTTGAATAAATTAGAGTACTCCCTATGGAGTTCACAGTGACACCAACGATTCGGGGGTTCGAATGAGAGTGGGGGTGGGGGATGAAAATTCGAAACTTTTGAAACCACGTCTTGTGGGGTATCGTTGAAAAGCTCTTGATGAGTACTCTACAAATCAATAAATAGTTTCTTGACAGCTCTCATATGACGCGATATTTTAATTGTTTGAAAATAATAACACAAAAGAATTATTATAATATCATAATTTTGTCTTGTTTAGCGGCTTTGCTAATTTTATTCATTGCTGATCTTGCGCACGGCCTCCTATTCTTGTTGTCAAAACAAATGATTGTAGGCTCTTCCTCTTTACTGCAGGTTTGCCATGCCAAGGCTAAAAAAGAAGAGTGCTGCGCAGCGATAATAAATCAAACCAAAAGCACTTCGAAATCTACCTCAGCCTGTAGGCCTGCCTAAAGGGATTTTTTAAATGTGAAATTTGTTGCGGTGGTCTCAAAAATCGTCATACTTGGTGAATGAAAAGCGCTGTAGACTCCAACTCCTTAGACTATGTTGCCAGCCGATCAGCATAAAATAAATAGCATATGTCTGCGCAAGTGTAAATGAGTATCCGGCGGTAGATGGCAGGACAGATCGAGCCTTCAATTTGGCTTACCGGTATATAAGTAAAAGGTTGTCCCTATACAGGCCATGGGGGCCCAGAGGGTTCCAGGAGTTGAGGCTCCCATATTTTTAGACATTCGGTACGTGAAGATGGTAAGGTTGTCAGCCTTACGCAACGGCCGCCTTTACCCCCAGGATTGCTCCTGGTACTCATTTCTGTTGGAGGCTGAGTTGACCCCAGAGCCATAGTGTCATAGGCCAATTGAAAAACTCCAACGACCTCATCGGGGATTGAATCCGCGACCTTTCGGTTGCAGCGCAGTGCCTCAACCACTACGCTACGGCGGTCCCGACCGGTATATAATTCATTCGAATAAATCTATTATTTTTCACACATTTCAACTGCTGCCTAAATACAAATATTTGTGAGTGATTATTTTTGTTTGTATTTGTTAATATCATATGAAAAACACTATCTACAATCATTCATTTAACAATAATAGTTTTTAAATATATATATATATATATATTTTAATTGAAGAGAAAAAAAAAATTAAATGATTTTTAATAAGTACTTATACTGTAAATATTCCAAAGATAGATAATGTCATTCATATGATGTTTGCAAATAGATAGAAAAAAGAATTACTTAAAAATATTGTCATTTGTGGAAATTATCTTCGAAAGCGGAGATGGTTGTCACACAGTGGTTCAAATCCCAGGCGGCAGACTTCTCGACACAAGTGTTCAAAAGTTTGTCCCACGGATTGAAAAATGTCTCAATTCCGGTGACGAATATGTTGAAAAATAGATGAACACTTGCTATATCTGTTGCAATAAACATTTCCATGAAAGTTTGTTTTGTTTCTGTAAACGGCCCTAGGGAAACTCGTACTATTAATAAATATGAGATACCATAACCAACAAGGATACACCCTATATTTCTTGCACAGTAGGCCTACTGTTGTAGGAGGGTATCCAAAAAGTAACAGACTTTTGAAGTAAAACTTCTTTTCTCGCGGTTGGGGTAAATCTGGAAAATCAGTCACAATAAAACGAAATCAGTCACGAAATCAGTCACAAAATCAGTCACACTCAAAACTACGTGTTTCGGAGCGGACTGCACAGAAAACAGTCAACTCAATGATTAGGAGTAATCAAAGGAAATTTTTCAGACCTTAATTCCTCAATGGAAATAGACAATTCCTAAGCAATCTAAAGGTATATTATCTATTTTATGGAACCCGGAGGTTCATTACCGCGCAAATCCAAAATTAAATATCCAAAATAAAAAAATGCAAATTTAAAAAATTTAAAAAAACAAAATTAAATCTTAAAACATCCATAAATCCAAAATTTAATACATAATAAATTCCAAAATTTAAAAATTAAAAAATTAAAAAATCGAAAATACCAAAATTGAAAAAATCTAAAATTAAAAAAACTAAAATACAAAATTAAAAAATTCAAAGAATCAAAATTTAAAAAATCCAAAATTAAAAAATCAAAGATCCAAAATTAAAAAATTTGTATCCAAAATTAAAAAATACTAATTTCCAAAATTAAAAAAAAAACAAAATTAAAATTATAACATCCAAAAATCCAAAATTTAATAAATAATAAAAAAATAAAAAATAAACAATTCAAAGATCGAAAATTTAAACAATCCTAAATTAAAAATTCAAAGATCCAAAATTAAAAAGTCCAAAATCCAAAATTAAAAAAGTCCAAAAACCCAATATTAAAAAGTCCAGTAATGCAAAATTGAAAAAATCCAATAATAAAAAATTGAAAAAATAAAAAAGAATAAAAAATTAAGTTTTACTTCTGTCGCGTGGCGTTCCACGCACTCTTTTTTTAAAATAAAAAATAAACAAAGAGAAAAAACAAATTTTATTACATAAATTTTTAAGGTAGACTCTTAGGCTATTTTTCTACATAATCGCCATTCAAATTAAGGCATTTATCATACCGTGGCACAAGCTTTTCGATACCTTCTCTATAGAAATCTACCGTCTGCGATTTCAACCACTTCAGAGAAAGTTTTTCAAAAAAATCTTTAGACTTTTGTAATATGCAATTCGTGCAGAAAATTCAAACAAAATATTAATAATGTTACATAGCAACTACTTTCCCTTCATTTTGACAATCACTCTACTTGAAGATATTTTCGCGATTTTCTCGAAAACGGCTTTAAAAAGATTTTGTTTGAATTTTCTGCAGGAATTGCATATTACAAAAGTCTAAAGCTTTTTTTTAAACACTTTTTCCAATAAATTCTCTGAAGTGGTTGAAATCGCAGGGGGCGGATATCTACAGAGAGGGTATCGAAAAGCTTGTGCCACGGTATGATAAATGCCTTAATATGAATGGCGATTGTGTAGAAAAATAGTCTAAGAGTCTACCTTCAAAATGTGTGTAACTAGGAGGTGCCCGTGGCTTAGCCACGATAATTCTTTTAAAATTAAAAATTAAAAGTATAATAATTATTAAAGCATTATATTTATTAACACTTGCACGCGAATCATTCATAAACTAAGCCATTAATAATTGCTGAAACAGCTAAAATTCCTGCTTTAGAGTACATTCCACGACATGAAAGCGCCCCCTGGGAAAACTATATCAGAATCGATTATGCAGTTCCAAAGAACCTGTGAACAGATAATACGTATTGTTTGTCTGCTGTTTATTGACATGAATATGATGTGAATTTTATTTTATCAATTCAGTGTAATTTTCAAAAATGATATAATGTTTCAAGGGAAGGAATGGTTTGCTTGGATTATTATTATCAGCGATATTTCAAGAGATAAAACCATCAATATTTTACAGCTGTTGCCCCCGGCTTCGCCCGCCATTATTCATTGACTCCAGGATTTTTAAGAAAATTACACTGGTAGATTATTAAAAATGTTTGTGGTTCAGAGCTATGAAAATTGTAAGTAAAAATAAAATTAGCATATTTGTTCATTGTGTTCATTTCACTTAGGCCTTATATAATAAAGAAACGGTTTTCCTTCCTAATTTTGTAGTCGTCATGAAAGTTTAGACTGCGAGAGACGAACATTGCCGAGTATACCCGATGTCTCACGAAGCGGGCGAGCAAGCACGCTATTTAGGGCCGCTGAATTGTATAAGAGTAGATAATTTTTTCACTTTGTTTATTTTTATTTAAAAAAGTCAGTTACTTTCTGAACAGTCCTCGTATTTCAAAACTTCTTGTACTGCAGCAAAATTTTGCCGAACTCTTATTACTGACCTAGCTATTTAAAAATATGAATGGAATGACGAAACGTGCTTAAAAGCAATTTGTTAGATGTATGCATAGTTTCCAAACATAATAACTTATACAAAACAATAAATTAAATAAACGATCGGTGGTAAATTTAAATGGCCAAATCCTGAATGAACTGATCCGAATAAGTTGATTTGTTTTATTTTTCATGACTGATGGATGGACATGTGAAACCAGGTCAGTGTTCTGGAGCTTGGTGGTACCATCTAACGGATGTCTCCAAAACTATTCTACTAAGGTTCCAAGTTTTCTTCTATGAAACTGGAGTCACTTTGAAAATTTTATGGAAGTAATTTTTTCAGGAATATGCTGTTTAATTGCATTTTAACATACAGCAGACCGAGCGAGGTGGCCGAGATGGTGACGTCTTGGACACGCATTCGGGAGGTCCCAGTTCAAATCCTGTGGCCGGCCAATTTGACATGGAGTTTTTCATGCTTTCCCAAGTCATAAAGGCAAATGCCGAATTGGATATTTACATACCATGAATCATCCTCACCATTTCATCCTGTATCATATCCATTTAACTTAATACAAGTTTAAAATTTACTCCATAAAAATACACCAACAATAGAAAATAATTGGCAATCAATAGTTTCATGGCCTATCCTACTGTATAGACACAGATTCCTGATATGGCCCCGTAGCTAAAAGGAGTATAAACACAGCTGAAATAATAATAATAATAATAATAATAATAATAACTTAATAATAATAATATATTTATATTTATATATATAGCAGTTTATCTCTTGAATATAAAAATCAAATACAGGGTGGCGTAAGGATTGTAATACCATTTAGTTATCATAGGTAGGCGTTATCGTTCGAGAGATTAAAAGTTAATCGATCGATTACCGACTGCAAATGGATTTAAATTTTTTTTATTTAAATAGAGATTTTTTTTTGCAATTTTAAATGTTCTACTTTAATTTTTTTTTAAATTTATCTGTCTTTATACTCTTTTTAGCTGCGAGACCATATCAGCAGTTCGGGATGTGGGTCTATACAGCAGGGTAGGCCATGAAACTATTGATTGTCAATTGTTTCTATTATTGTTGCATTTTTAAGGGGTAAATTTCAGCTGATATTAATTTAAATGGATATGATACAGGATGAAATGGTGAGGATGATTCATGGTATGTAAATATCCAATTCGGCATTTGCCTTTACTACTGGGGAAACCATGAAAAACTCATGTCAAAATGGCCGGCCACGAATATTTATAAAATCCGTTACATTTTATTCATGGAATAGTCTTAATAAATCCTATTCGAGATTAAGAGTTTCATCAGATAAATTGGCTCGAACTTCTTTTTCGAAAATGTATCCATTAACTCATAATCTCTTATGTGATGCCCATGATAAAAATCCCTTTAGGCAAGGCTGAGGTAGATTTCGAAGTGCTTTTGATTTAATTTAATGTCGCTGCGTAGCACTCTTCTTCTTTAGCCTTGGCATGACAAACCCGTAATAATAACTGCAAAAAAGAGGAAAGAGCACTTTTTCAAACATTCAAATCTCGCCTCATATGAGCGCTATCGAGAAACTAGTTATTGATTTGTAGAGTACTCATCAAGAGCTTTTCAACGATACCCCACAAGACGTGGTTTCAAAAATTTCGAATATCCATCCCCCACCCCCACCCCTACTCGTACCCCGAAAACCCCCAAATCGTTGGTGTCACTGTGAACTCCATAAGGAGTAGCCTACTCTAATTTATTCAAACAAAGTTTCCCTCTATACTTCATAGGGGCTGAGATATAAATGTTTTAAAATTTCAACCCCCTCCCCCGACCACCCCCTTGGGCCGATTATGCTCATTAACGAACTTGTCCGAACTATTGGGCCTAGAAATAACGTATTAAAATTTGGTTCAAATATCTTCAAAATTACGGCCGCTATTGTGTAAAGATATAAATATATATAACTTATGTATAATATATATCATGATTTTTTTTTTTATACAGGCGGTGGTTTCGTACTTAGGGAGGCATGAAACGTAAAGATATGAAAGAATTTTTCGAAAGTCATAACATGGTATCGATTGCAATAGGTAGATTTTTCTAAAATGAGGGATTTTCTGAAGTAAGCCTGCAGGCTCATTGAAGCATAACAACACAGATACGTGGTAAGCCTGTTAAATGTAATAGAGGATGTGCCAAGTTTTAAGGATCAAAGGCAGTAAAAAGAGCATTAAAGTGAAGCCAAGGCGTTATTGCTTTATGGATATATGTGAAACGTATGGTTGTAATACCATAGCAATATGTCTCCAGGGCCTTCTATTACAAGCAGTGTACGAGTAACCTTCATAACATGGCTCATAAAGCCGGCGATGAAACGAGACAATTGAATTACTACCATAAAAACGAATTAAATAATGTAGCGGTGGGCTTTGAAATAATATTGTTTGTAAGAAAACACATGTTGCCAGAATTGAAATAAATGTTCTAGAAGGTCAAATCTAATGTAATATTTTAGCTAGTGTTTCCGTGTAGACTATATTAGGTCGTGAAATTATTGAAAGTGGCCTGCTCCGTTGCTGTTTATTTGTTTATTTATTTACATTTGCCATGAGTAGGGTTAGAAGCGTTTCCTGAGGGAATAATTTGAGTTTGATAAGTCGTTCTTCCTCATTTCAATATAAGACACATAAAATACAGAATAGGAAAAGCTCACGAATTCATCCAGTTCAAAAGTCTCATTTTACAACAGCACAGTCATTGGAATTGGAATTCTGCGTTAATTACAGCCCTATTGATACGTGTCTAGATATTTAAGTATTATGTTATGTGGTGGTGATTTTAACATTATGTTTGGTGGTCGTAGAACTTCCTTTGCTTAAACAATAAATTAGTTACATAAAAATAATACTAAAAACTCCCGAACGAAATTCTCCTAAATAATGTATAAATTGGCCAGTCGTTATACTATTGCCAAAGCAATACTCGAATTGACAAACTCTCTATTCTTCATTATATATATAAGGCTTTGTCATGACTGACTGACTGACTGACAGAGAATCAACGTTAGTGTTGCCATACGTACGACTATAGTCGTACACATACGACTATTTCATAGATTTGTACGACGTACGACGCAACCATGTGTCGTATGCCTATTCATATGACTATTTTTAACATTAGCATTTTATGGGCCTAGTACCATTTTCTGTTAATTTTTTAGCAATCTACTGCAGAATTTTCAATTTGGATAAACATGAAGTTTTTTTGTTTTTTCGTAGTTTATTTTGTATATGCCTACATATCGCCAAATGAATAGCGGAATGTTATAATAGCCATTGTCAAATAAAACTCAGTCCATTTGTTTATTACTAGGATGTGCCCGAGGCTTCGCCCACGATAATTAATTGAAAAATTAGAAATTAATAGTATAATAATTATTAAAGCATTATATTTATTAACACTTGCACGCGAATCATTCTTAAACTAAACCATTAATAATTAATGAAACAGCTAAAATTCCGGCTTTAGAGTACATTCCACGATTAGAAATTGCAACCTGGGAAAACGATCTCAGATTCGATTATGTAGTTCCAAAGATAACTGTGATCCACTGCCTTCTAAACTGTATAGGCTAATTCTCGTGCGTAATTCTCGAGACGGCGGTGGATAATGGCGTTTTTCAACTGTTTGTTGACAGATGAATGAGATGTGAATTTTAGTTGATAAATTCAGTGTAATTTTAAGAAATTATATAATTTTTCAAGAGAAGGAGTGATTGATTTGGATTATTATTATCAGCGATATTTCAAGAGTTAAAACATCAATATTTTACTGCTGGTGCCCCCGGCTTCGCCCGCTACTATTCATTGACTCCAGGATTTTTAAGAAATTTACACTGGTAGATTATTAAAAATGTTTGTGGTTCAGAGCTATGAAAATTGTAAGTAAAAATAAAATTAGAATATTTGTTCATTGAGTTCATTTCACTTAGGCCTTATATAATAAAGAAACGGTTTTCTTAATCTTGTAGTCGTCATGAAAGTTTAGACTGAGAGATACGAACATCGCCGAGTATAATCGATGTCTCACGAAGCGGGCGAGCAAGCACGCTATTTAGGGCCGTTGAATTGTATAAGAGTAGATACGCTTTTACGGGCCGGTGCCGCACCACGCTTAAGTTGTATTGTTGTATTGTTATTGCTACTTCTCTCATTCTTCTCCAATAATATTTTATATTTTAGCCGCACGTGTACTAAACGAAGCAATCCAAACCTCTAAAGAAAAGAGCAGCTGGTCTTTTATTTTGACCAAACATAATAATATAATAATCATATGATAATAATCTTATGGTTTGTAATGTAATTTTATTATTAATATTTTATTTCTTCCTGCAACATCTGCAGGTAGCCGATGACAAAGAGTACCAACAACAATGGGTATGTGTATACAGTTACGAGGTGGAGCAGTAGCACGTTATAGAACTTACAAAAGCAAATTTTAGCCACCATTTATAGAAAAAAATGTCTGTACATTATTAGTATTATTATTATTATTATTATTATTATTATTACTATTATTATTATTATTATTATCATCATCATCATCCTGACAATTTGCAAAGTGTACGACGATTTTAACTAGCGTACGACTATTTTCAGTTTTTGGTACGACTGTTTTACGTTTCTGATCTGGCAACCCTGATTCAACGTACAGCCTAAACTATAACAGGTAGAGACTTGGAATTTTGACAGTACCTTCGTTTCATAATGTAAGTGTAGGATTTTGAAAAATGTTGATTGTAAATGCAAAAAATCAAATGTTTTTAGAATACTTAATCCCTATTTACACAGAATTATCAGATCCAAATCACATTTGACATTAAAACATATTGTTGCCAGTGGGTCTCATATGTGTTTGAAAAAAAAAATGAAACTAGAATTTGACAAATTAGAGAACTATCAATATCCACGAAAATAATGCAGTCACATAACTTCCTCTAGCCTGGAAACAATAAGAGGTGAGGTAATATGTTTTGGGAAGAGATGTATGAAAGTGATATTGTATTTCTGTTTAATTTCATTCCGAAAACGGTTTTATGGTAACATGAGAGTGAGAAACAAAATTTTCAGCCACGATAATACAATTTTATGTTACCGGAATTTCTGTCTCTTCTTATTAGAACCCCTCCCGGGCTTGCTGTGTACTGTACAAGCGATGGGATGCAAAATTCTACGTCCTCTATGAGCCATAAAAGTTATATGATGCATTTTCTTAGGGAATAGTTTGAGTGTGATATGTCGTTCTTCCTACTTCAAATTATGAATACCTATATAAGGACCTAGAATTTAAAAATCTAAAGTCCTTCCAATTACAAAATAAAAAACCGGGCGACACCGGGCCTTTTAAGCTAATGCCTATATAAGTGGCTTTGTCCTGACAGAGAATCAACTTAAAGCCTAAACTATAATAGGTAGAGACTTAGAATTTTGACAATACCTTCGTTTCATAATGTAAGAGCTCACTAAGAAAGAATTATGCAAACTTTTTATTTTTAACTCCAAAAATCAATGTTTTAGAGACGAAATACCTTCCATAAGAAACGCATGAGCAATTCGATTGGGAAATTAATTCAAGGTGGCCTTGCTCGGTTGCTATCTTGATTCATTTGTTTACGATTCGCAGAGATCTGATCTCTTTTACATAGGTGGGCAGAAGGGGAGAATGAAGTCAGGCCTTAATGGGAAAACATTGGATGATTTAGATGAACTCATTGCGCGTTTTTTTCGGCTAGGGAACTTGAATCTGAGGTCTTTTTCCCCCCTGGGCTGCACTTTGTTCGTAAAATGCATCTCGAAGCAGTTTTTTTTTAAATTACCAATCGTTATAATTAAATTGCTTATGCATGGTTTGGGTAATGTTTAGGTTCAATTTTATCGTTTAATTTCGAATTTGTATGCCCATATGGCAGCATAAGATTCGTTTTGTTCGTTTGTTTATTTATACTTTTAACGTTAAACAATATAATAAAGAATAAATCATGTAACTTTTTAGTTATTTTTCTGTTGAATAAATTATTTGAAGACAACATCGAGCAGTTGAGTATATAATCACCAGGGCCCGGATTCTGATGACTTAAAATTGTTTGAAAAATGACCTATAAAATGACACTAAATTTTAAAGGAAATGACTTAATAATTATAAAAAATTACCTAAAAACTGATATTTTATTTATAAAAAATATTATTGTATACACAAAATTATAGACTAGTTTGTACATAATTTTAAAAACTGTAAATAACTGTAATGTTGTGAATGTTCTTTTCTCACGGAAATTTATACTGGCATTGAGACACTGGTGAGTCAAAATCCGGAATTTCCTTTTGTGGTCTGCCGGATTATATTATTGTTCTCAAATCCAAGCAGGTGGCAGACTCTGGTGCCAAGTCAATCTAATAACAATAGTAATATAATACAATATTGTGGCGTTTCTTTGATTCTCATTTCCGAATACACTCAATGTAAATACATGAAAATGACTAAATAAGGAAGCAAATGACATGAAAATGACAAAATAATGACCTAAAATTGAAATAAATGCCCTATAAATATATAATGGCATAAAATGTCAAAAAAGACCTAATAAAATTGCATTTCTATAATCTGGAGGGCATGATTTGGATTTATCCACAAGTTGGCAATGTCTATGCAGCATCAATAAAAAGATGACATGTCAATAGAATCCGGGCGCTGATAATACACATATATACTTGTAGGGGCAGACTCAAAGCACCGCTTAGTACGAGCAATATAGATTACTAGCAGGTGCTCGCGGCTTGGCCCGCGATTTTTTTTTCTCAAGTTTTAGATGTTTTATTTAAGGGGGGACATACAGCGTTCAATGCTGAAAAATAAGCGAAGTTTCATTATTTTTTTTTCTCAGCAATGAATTGTTCTGTAGCCTTGTTAATCTGGCATGCTTTATATTGACTAGTTCTACAATTGCAAACTATTTTCAGAATTAATCTAACTATTACTGTTATGGGTAATTATCATTACAAAATGGCAGCCAATTCTTTTGCACTGAAGTGCCGTTTCCCTCATAACTCAAAACATTTGATGGGGCTAGTTCCATAAGGGCGTAAGGCACAAGGACATAGTTTCGAGAAATCTTGATGTTACCACTCACAAGCACAGGTCTTTTCTTATGACTGTGCAGAGGTTTAAGGCACAAGTATGAATTGTTCACTGAGTATTTAAGATATATGAGGAGAAGGCATAAATGTTAAAAGCTCAAAATTAAAGATGTGCCTTACGCCCTTATGGAACTAGCCCCTTCATTTATTAACATATTGCAGTGAATTTTTTCATGCAAGGATATTTGATATTATTGAATATCACTGTCTGGAATCATTGATGTAACTTTAATAGTTTATTTCTGATGTAAAAATTTCTAAAAAAAAACACACAAGCGATGAATTATTAAAAAAATATATTTATAGTGCAGATAATCCAAAGATTCTGGATTATTTAGTTCATATGATATTTACAAATAGATAGAAAAAAGAATCACTCAGAAATATTGGTACATATGAAAATTATCAGGTAAACGGCATTTCAGTGCACAAAATTTGGCTGCCATTTTGTAATGATAATTTCCCATTAACTGTAATAGTTAAATTAATTCTATGCATTAAAGAATGCATTAATTTTGGTCCACGCTTCTATAACTCTATGATCAGTAGATACCCCGATCTCGCAGTTTACCCCAATTTTAAATTTAATAAGTATGTAAAAAATTTTTTGTAATTTTATTAGCTTTAAGTCATTTTTTTTATTATTTATTGTATGTATTTGTGTTTAATATTGTTGTCTCCTTTTTATAAATTTGTCTTTTCTTTTCCTAGCTCTGTTTAACATTTTCACATTTTTTTATAAGTGTATCATTCTTTCTCACTTTGTTTTTTGTTTCTCCTCTTTCTCCACTCTGATGTTCTGAATCTACACCCGAGCACGAGCAGTTTGCTCATTCGGGTGTATTTCTAAATAAATATTTGGTTCTATTCTTTATTTTTCTTTTCTTAAAAAGTATTGTACTTTAATTTTGAAATTTGTAATTTTTTTTTTGTTTATTTGCTTATTTTTGTATTTGTATTTGTAATTGTACATACGTTTGTAAATGTAATTTAAATAAATAAAAAAAAAATCTGAAAATAGTTTGCAATTATAGAACTAGTCAATTTAGACCATGCCAGATTGCAAGGCTACAAAACAATTCATTGCTGAGAAAAAAAAAATGAAACTTCACCTATTTTTCGGCATGGAAATCTTATGTCCCCCCTTAAATGGCGAAATAGGTAAATAACTCTGGGCAGTCTAATGCATCCAGCGTCAATAAAAAACCGGGGGAAAAAGAATATAGGCCTACCTGAAAACATAAATTTCTCGATAGCTTCTATTTTGTTAACCCGCTCTACTTGATTCATTTTTTTATAGCATTACGACACGCAGAAATCTGTTTGTTTTTTTTTTTTTACATTGGCGGACAGTAAGGGATCATGAATGTACGCCTAAATGGGAAAACATTGAATGATTTGGACGAAACTCATTATGCGGAGATTTTTTGGGCTAGGGAACTCGAATCTGAGGTCTTTCTTGCCCGGGCGTCACTTTAATTATGAAATGGACCCAGGGTTGCCAGATCAGAAACGTAAAACAGTCGTACCAACAATTGAAAATAGTCGTACGCTAGTTAAAATCCTCGTACACTTTGCGAATGGTCAGGATGATGATGATGATGATGATGATGATAATAATAATAATAATAATAATAATAATAATAATAATAATAAAATAAAATATTAATCAATTACAAACCGCAAGAAAGTAATATTTCTACATATTATTTAAAGAAAAGTATACAGTCACTTTTGATATGCACGTGTCAACATATAGGCCTACTATTAATAACAATAATATCGCACCCGTCCAAGAACAAGTCAACAACTCAAAAAATGCCGATTTTGAGTTAGGACCAGCATTGGATATCTGGAGGTGTATATTCTGTCTGCCGAAGACGAGAACTTGACTAGTTCAATCCTGCTCACAAGATAGCGCTAGTGTCCTTGTTCGATTGAAGGGACCGCGGAGCGTTGTCCGTGGAACACAGTGCCAACTCAGGATCCGACGGAGAAGGGTCGATGTGACGTTCTTCGACGGACGATCCGTAAGTTATTTTGATTTATTTAGTTCTTCGGCGGATGACGCAAGCTGGTTTCGTTCATGCATTTTGATTTGTTTCTTTCTTTCACGGATAACTGGACCGAGTTTTGCTTTCTTTTAGGAAACAACTCACGATACAAATTATGTTTTTTTACAGTTTAACATGAGTTCCCGGGCACAGCGCATCCTGCAAGCACTGCAACCAATTGAGAATTTGAGCAAACCTCAGTCATTGGCCAAAGAGGTACGTTTCTCCAATCCGTTAATTTCTATAACCCTAGATTTCTCTCTCCCCTACTCTAAAACTATCCAAGTGGGGAATAATATTGAGACTGCCTAATTAGGTACATTTCGAAGAAAAATCTACCTATTGCAATGGATACCACTTCATGATTTTCGAAAAATTCTTTCATATCTTTACGTTTCATGCTCCCCTAAGTACGAAACCACCGCCCGTTGAAAAAAAATTTTGTGATATTTATATATACAGTAGAACCCCGATAATTCGAGGTAATTGGGGCTGAGGCTAGCTCGAATTACAAAAAACTCGGATTACACGGAAACATCACTGAATCAATGGGTAAATCATAAATAAATGTTTAATGAGCACAATAATCGTTTAAAAAATAAATAAACAACATAGTAGGCCTACTTTTCTTAAGTAGGCCTGTATGTATATTGGCAAACATTTCCAATTTGCTACACCGGCATCCTTTGAGGATTAAGTAATTGTCTGACTTTTAATGGAGTGGAACGGGAAAGCGGCGCTACTAGGAAAACACTTTTAATTGCCATTGTTGCTGAGTAGGGATTACTGTAACAATACAGAATTCTTTTCTGAAAGGATGGTATGCACTGTATGCACCGTATGATTGACACGAGGTCCCGACAATGAAAGATCGAGCTAAGGTTTCTGTCAATCTGTAATAGAAATGCATTAGCACTCTGAAGCCAAGGTTGTTTCTGTGTATTATGAACGAAAAACCCTAAGTGGGACAGTTTTACCTGCATTTTTCTAGATGGAAAAATTGAAAGAAAGCTCAAAATGTAACACATTTGGAAGTGCGTAAAACTTACATGCGGACACCGTATAAAAACGGGATTTTATTCTAGATTTATGGAAAATTTTAATTTTCTTAAGACCAGCTCGAATTACACGGAACCTCGAAATACCGGGGCTCGAATTACCGAGGCTCTACTGTATATCTTTACACGATAGCGGCCGTAATTTTGAAGATATTTGAACCAAATTTTATTATGTTATTTCTAGGCCAAATAGTTCAGATAAGTTCGTTAATGGGCAAAATTGGCCCAAGGGGGTGGTCGGGGGAGGGGGTTGAAATTTTAAAACATTTATATCTCGGCCCCTATGAAGTATAGAGGGAAACTTTGTTTGAATAAATTAGAGTACTCCCTATGGAGTTCACAGTGACACCAACAATTCGGGGGTTCGAGTGAGGGTGGGGGTGGGGGTGGGGGATGCAAATTCGAAACTTTTGAAACCACGTCTTGTGGGGTATCGTTGAAAAGCTCTTGATGACTACTCTACAAATCAATAAATAGTTTCTTGATAGCTCTCATATGACGCGAGATTTTAATGTTTGAAAATAATAACACTTAAAAGAATTATTATAATATCATAATTTTGTCTTGTTTAGCGGCTTTGCTAATTTTATTCATTGCTGATCTTGCGCACGGCCTCCCAGAATATTATATCCTATTCTTGTTGTCAAAACAAATGATTGTAGGCTCTTCCTCTTTACTGCAGGTTTGCCATGCCAAGGCTAAAAAAGAAGAGTGCTGCGCAGCGATAATAAATTAAACCAAAAGCACTTTGAAATCTACCTCAGCCTGTAGGCCTGCCTAAAGGGATTTTTTCAATTGTTTTTGTGTGCAATGATCAGTGAAAATAAAAAATTACTTTTTCAACAGGTGGATGAAAGCTACAAACAAGAAAAAGAATTGCCCAAAATCTCTGCACATCCTACGGGAAAATCTACTCTCTTCAAACGCAACTGGGATGGTCGACTTGACATAGACAACGGCGAGGTTTGGAGGAGGACCTCTTTCGAAAACTCTTCTTACATGGATATGGTGACCATGGACAACTTGGAGAAGTTACGAGCGGAGCTGAATGTTGTGGAGGATACCGAGGCTGAATCCGAGAATTTCTTTGAAAACCAGAAATTCGTTCAAAAACCTCAAGTCCAATCAGATCTCCCACTCTCCCAAACTGGAAGTAATGCCGCCGACTTACAAAGACTGGACGACGCTTCTGCTCTTCTGCAGTTCTATACTAGTGCGAGTGCACTTCTAGACCTTAACTCAGAAACCCTAGAAGGACCTGTGGACGTCCAAGAGCAGCCCCCTGACCTCGTCACCTTCTCCATATCGGCTAGTAGGGAACCACTGAATCTCATGGAACAACCTGGACCCTCCAAGTGTCAAAATTCTGAGGGGAGCTCTTCAGAATATCATATTGACAGTGATGACACCGAGAATGATCCCCATTTTGAAGACAAATTGAGCGAGTACAGTGATAGTCCATCGAGTGAGGAAATGGAGGAAATAGAGGAAGTTAGGAGGAAGAAGAAGAAACTGCAAGTGCAGGAAGAAAGTGAAAACGAAAATGAATCACTTGAGGACATTCCCCAAAAGAAAAAAAGGAGGAGGAAAGTTGCTGACCCCAGCGCCTGGAAAGACAATATTGCAAAGAAAAAGAAGAATCGTGGAGAGTCCTACAAGTCCAAACACACTCAACAGACCGTTCCAAAACGAAAAGTTCAACCAGGTTGTAGTGAAGGATGCGCATTTAAATGTTCCTCAAAAATTGATGACCATGCCAGGTTCAGGCTTTTTAAAAAATTCTGGGGCTTGGGAGATATTGTGAAGCAAAGGTTCTTCATTTCAAGAAACACCCAGGAAATAACTCCTCAGTACCGCTACCCTAAAAACGAGAAGAACGGGAAAACGAGGAAGCTAAACGTTGCCTACTACTTCTCAGAAGATGGGGAAAAACAGCGAGTTTGCAGAACATTTTTCATGGCGACGTTGGATATATCCCCAAAAATCATAGCTACAGCCCGGGAAAAGCTTGTGGACGGAGTAATGGTTGGTGATTTACGCGGTAAACACAATAACCACAAAAAACTTCCTGAATCAATAAAACAAGATGTCCGAGCTCACATTGATTCAATCCCTCGCGTCCCGTCGCATTACCTTCGTGCTCAAACTGAACGAGAGTACATAGAAGGAGGGAGGACTATCGCTCAAATTTACAGAGACTACGTCGATTCTTGTCAAGAACAAGGAAAACAGTTTGCGTCCCGGACCGTCTTCTTTGAAATTTTCAACGATTATAATATTTCTTTCCATGTGCCCAAAAAAGATCAGTGTGAAGTTTGCGTGGCCTACGAAAATTCTGAACATCGGGAAAGACAAGAGGAGTATGCCCAACACTTGGAAGAAAAAAACTTATCCCGGATCGAGAAAGAGAATGACAAAAACAATGCTGACAAGTCCGTAATAGTAAGCACATACGACCTGCAAGCCGCTTTACCCACCCCGAGAGGTGACGTTTCCGTTTTTTATTACCGAAGCAAACTATCTACCTATAATCTCACGGTATATGACATGAAAGACCACGTTGCTACATGCAACGTGTGGCATGAAGGGGAGGGGAATCGAGGGGCAGTCGAAATATCTACATCGGTCTTCAAGTTCATTGAGAAGAAGGCTATTGAGGCGGGAGACCGTGATATAGAATTCATTTTCTACTCCGACAACTGTGCTGGTCAACAAAAAAACAAATACATGATAATGATGTACATGTACGCTGTTTGCTACTTTAGCAACGTGAAAACCATTCAACACAAATTTTTAATTAAGGGTCACACCCAAAATGAGGGGGACTCTGTACATTCTCTCATTGAGAAAGAAATCAAAAGAAGTCTCAAATGTGGCCCCATTTTTGTGCCCTCCCAATATTACCAGATCATGAGGACGGCAAAAAAAAATCCTCCTCACCACGAAGTGAACGAACTGACCAACAAGGATTTCATCGATTTCAAGGGACTGGCCTATTTAATTGGAGAAAACTTCAATGTTAATCAAAAGAACGAAACATTCCATTTTAGCGACATAAAAGTAGTGAAAGTGTGCCAAGATAACCCGTTCATCTTTGAGTATAAGACAACCTACCAAGCCAACAATTTTGAAAGCGTACATACCTGGCGGAGTAAGCTACAGAAGAGAAACACCCGAGCTTCGAATGATCTCAGCGTGGAAGAGCGAAAGGAGATGCTGAAGAACTGGGCTGTCCAAAAAGCCTACAACGGACGAATACCGATCGCAGAAAACAAGAAAAAGGACCTGAAGTATTTGGTTGATAACAAATACATCAAACCTTACTACGCTGAGTTCTACAATAATCTACTATCTAAGTAAATAATGTGACAAGCATTCTATGATTTTAAACAAAATTACTGTGATTAAGGAGCCTATGATTTGAAACAAAATGTCTGTGATTACGGCTCAAAGACTTCGTTTAGTAACAGAAGACTGATTGTTTCAGTGGATAAAGACTTGAGATTATTTTGTGATTTCTTACGTACCTTTGAGAGAGGATTATGTGAAAATGCAGTTCCTACATTTCTCAGTCCATGAGAATTTTTTAGTATATTTTAAAGGTACCTACCAACTTTCCTCAAGGAAAGTTTGCTAATTTAATACAAACTTCCACAGTTTTTTGTTTGTCTTTTTTTTCGTTAGTCCTCTTAGATGACTATGTAAGTACCAACAATTCCTTGAATAAAAATAAAAAAATATACAAGTTCGTTTTCGATCGTTATTTATATACCC
Source organism: Ectobius pallidus (assembly GCA_964059195.1). Lineage (NCBI taxonomy): Eukaryota > Metazoa > Arthropoda > Insecta > Blattodea > Ectobiidae > Ectobius > Ectobius pallidus. Next base: position 9,284,721 of record CAXKWD010000004.1, on the reverse strand, counting down.
CAGGGTGACAGGTTTGAAAGATGTACAGTTTTTTTAGAATGTGATTCCCACCATTTACCTTCATGAGCAGGTGGTAACGTAACTATTATACTGTTACCTACCAACGTAATAATAATTAATTCAATAATTTCTGTGGCCTATTATTGAATAATAATGAATAGTCGCAAGTGGCAAAGTGAATTCCGCCAGTTAGAAGTCGTAGAAATTGTTTCAGTTGCCATCAGCGGCACCTGTATTTGAAGACTCGTTCAAAATAAAAAATTTTAAATAAATTTTATACACTGGAAATCGTAGAATAAAAGAAACTATCTCAAAGTGACTAACAAGTTGTCCATTGAAGAAGGGAACATCTCAGAAGGTTGCAAAAATTGTCCGTTAAAAAAAGCAACAACTCTAAAAATCATTGAAATTCAACAAAAACGTCTCCCCCCTCTCTTCTCACGCGCCCGAAAACTTTGATTTAGACCATGAAACGTTGGGCAGATAGTTTGTTCATCGATTCATGCACTGGTAGCAACCTTACAGTGTGTTTAATGAGCTGTAGGTCGAGGAGAGCAAGAGAGAAATTTCAAACGCGATTTCCCAAAAATTGCGAATTTTGAGTTGTTGACTTGTTCTAGGACGGGTGCGATATGATTATGTTTGGTCAAAATAAAACAAAAACAATAAGACCAGCTGGTCTTTATCGGTATAATTTCTTTAGAGGTTTGGATTGCTTCGTTTTGCACACGTGCGGCTAAAATATAAAATGTTTGGAGAAGAATAATGAGAGGAGTAGCAACAACAATACAACAATGCAACTTAAGCGAGGTGCGGCACCGGCCCGTAAAGGCCTGTAAAAATAAAGGGACTTAGTTTTAATTTATAATTTGACAATGGCTATTATAACATTCCGCCATGCATTTAGCAACATGTAGGCAACTACGAAAAAACAAAAAATTAATGTTTATCCAAGTTGAAAGTTCTGCAGTGGTTTCTAAAAAACACACAGCAAATGATAGTATAAAATTATATTAAAATAGTCGTATGAATAGGCATACGACACAAAGTTGCGTCGTACGTCGTACAAATCTATGAAATAGTCGTATGTGTACGACTATAGTCGTACGTATGGCAACACTGAATGGACCTCAAAACCGGATTTTTATCTTTTTACATTATCAATAGTTTTAATTGTTTGTGGATGCTATGGGTAAAATGAATTAATCTGTGGTTCGTTATGGCAGTACACGATTCGTTTTTATTAGTTCAGTTAAATATTTACTAGCACATGCCCGCGGCATACGGTTGTAGACTATGCGATAATGAGAGTGAGAAATAAAACATTCCGTAAAGACAATACAGTTTTGTGTTACCGGAATTTCTGTTTCTTATTTCAACTCCTACCACGCTTGGTGTGTAGAAGCAATGGGGTGCAAAATTCTACATCCTTTTATGAGCCATAAAAAGCTAAATCATGCGTTGAGGGAATAATTTGAGTGTGATAAGCAGGGCCCAGATTCTAATGACATGTCATCTTTTTATTGACGCTGCTTAGACATTGCCAACTTGTGGATAAATCCTAATCATGGCCTCTAGATTATAGAAATGCATTTTTATTACGTAATTTTTTGTCATTTTTTGCGATTTTATATTTTTAGAGCATTTATTTCAATTTTAGGTCATTATTTTGTCATTTTCGCGTCATTTGCTTCCTTATTTAGTCATTTTCATGTATTTACATTAAGTGTATTAACTTTGTTTCGTCGCTAGCGGTGCTGTCTTTGAATTGTTGTTTGTTTAATAGAAGGAAAAATTCGGGTTTAAAGTGTTGACATGTCTCAGTCGGAAGTGAGAATCAAAGAAACGCCAAAATTTTGTATTATATTCCTATTGTTATTAGATTGACTTGGCACCAGAGTCTGCCACCTACTTGGATTTGAGAGTGCAAACTACTGTTCACTCTCAATAAACAACAATATAATCCGGCAGACCACAAAAGTATGTGCCGAATTTTGACTCACCAGTGCCTCAGTGCCAGTATAAATTTCCGTGAGAAAAGAACGTTCACAACATTACAGTTATTTACAGTTTTTACAATTATGTACAAACTAGTCTATAACTTCGTGTGTAGAATAATAATTTTTTATAAATAAAATATCAGTTTTTAGGTAATTTTTTTATAATTATTAAGTAATTTTCTTTAAAATTTAGGGTCACGTTATAGGTCATTTTTCAAACAATCTTAGGTCTTCAGAATCCGGTCCATGGTGATAAGTCGTTCTTCCTCATTTCAATACAAGACACATAAAATACAGAATTGCTCATGAATTCATCCAGTTCAAAAGTAAAATTTTACAACAGCAAACTCATTGGAATTCTGTGTTAATTACAGGCCTATTGTTACGGGTGTAGATATTTAAGTAATAGGCCTATATTATGTGGTGGTAAAGGTTAGGTTATGTTTGATAATCCTAGAACTTTCTTTGCTTAAACAATAAATTAGCTAAATAAAAATAATACTAGCAACTCCCGAACGAAATGCCACGAAATAATGTATAAATCAGCCAGTCGTTATTCTATTGCCACAGCAATACTGAAATTCCTCCTTCCAACTTTCTTCCTTGTCTATAGGCCTATATAATCGGCTTTGTCCTGACAGAGAATCAACTTAGAGCCTAAACTATAATAGATAGAGTCTTCGAATTTTGATAGTACCTTCGTTTCATCATGTAAGTGCTCACTAAGAAAGGATTTCGCAAAATTTTCATTTTGAATGCCAAAAATCAAATGTTTTAGAGGAGACGAAATACCTTCCATAAGAAACGCATGAGCAATTCGATTGTTGTGGAAAACAGTATTCAATTGGGAAATTAATTCAAGGTGGCCTTGATCGGTTGCTATCTTCATTCATTTATTTACGATTCGTAGAGATCTGATTTCTTTACATAGATGGACAGAAGGGGAGAATGAACGCATGCCTGAATGGGAAAACATTGAATAATTAGGACGAAACTCACTATGCGGGGTTTTTCTGGGCTAGGGAACTCGAATCTGAGGCTTTTTTTTCCCCCAGGGGCACTTCGTTCATGAAATGCACCTCTAAGCCGGGTTTTTAGTTTTTAAAATTATCAATCGATATAATAAAATTATTTATGCATGATTGGGTAATATGAATATTTGGTTCATTTTAATTGTTTAATTTCAAAATTGTTTGCCCATATGGCAGAATAAGATTCGTTTTGTTCGTTTATTTAATTATATTTTTAACGTTAAACAATATAATTAAGAATAACATTATGTAACGTTATTATTTTTCTGTTATATAAATTATTTAAAGACAACATCAAGCAATTGAGTAAATAATCGTGGGCTGCGGGCACCTGCTAGTCACATAGCCTATAGGCAATAGCTGTAGGGGCAGACGCAAAGCATCCCTTATTACGAGCAATATAGATTAATTATTAGCAGGTGCCCGCGACTTCGCCAGCGATTTTTTACTCAACCGTTAGGTGTTTTATTTAAATAATTTATTTACCAGAAAAATATTTTTTCTCCCTTTCGGAGTTTTACCTCTCCCTTTTAGGATTTAAGCGACCCAAGCCGCCCGGGCCTTACAGGGCCGCGACCTGTCGGGAAAGGGATTATCTATAGATCACATACATACATTTTTGACCAGACAAGGACATGAAGGGCCTCCCCGGATGAGTGATCAGCCCAATGCCGGGGCCACCTCCGAGACAACACGAACACATATTACGAGACACACCATTCACACACACACACACTCCCTCCAAACAAGGCGAGGATGATATGAAGATGATAATGACGGCCAGATGATATCTGGGGACCACAAGGGCCTAAAGTTATCTGACATTTGTTTCACAGGTGAGGGAAAACCCCGGAAAAAACACCACCTAGATAATTTGTCCCGACTAGGAATCGAACCAAGGCCCGCTGCGTGAGAGGAGTGAACGCATCCCATACGTCACAGCGGTAGACAACTTCGTTGTTAACACTGTTATTATGAATAAACTAATGCAGTGGCGGCCTGTCAATTTTGCAGATTATGAAAAGTCGAAATTATGAAATACCTGTTGATGAATGATTAAGAATCAGGTTTTTATCAATCACTAAGAAGGCATTTAAGTCAATTATTTGCAAATTTTAACCCTATTTTGCTTCATTATTGACTTATGAGCACCAAATTTCAATGACTTTAATGACCTGTAGCATACACATTTTACGTCATAGATAAAAAATGTCCTAATAAAAGTTGCTTGTCTACGTCACATCTATACACAGGTAAAATATTTTGGTGTTATTCATTAACATGCTGTATAGCGTCACCCTATATATAGGCCTACTCCTATACACTAAAGTAGAAGCATGCTTCTTCATAACTAGACTTCGGATTTTAGGTAAAATCCTATTTTAATCCTTAAGTGATATATGGACGAAAACTTGTAGCCTATAGGCCTATGCATGGTTCATAAGTGACTATGCCTAAAACTGATACTTTTATAGGACCTAAAATAGCCTATTTTTACGTTAGAGCCTAATATTGCCTTTTTGCCTGTTTCTCCTCTCAAGTTCAAAATAAGTTATTTTTTCTTATAAATTCTAGCATTTATTTTCAGTTCGTACTGAATTTTTAGCTCGGAATGTGGTTAAATAGTAAGGAATGTTTCGTCTTCAGTAGAAAAATTCCTTGGAATTCCCAAGAAAATGTAGTGTTCTTCTCCCGACTCCCACATCCAGTTAAAAAAAAAATGTAGTTCTCTGAATCACTGAGGGATAAAAGGGGTTGAATATGCTAGTATGATAGTAGTTTGCTAGTATGCTAGTAGTTTCTGGGCGCAGGGATTAGGTTTTCACTGTTATGGTAGTAATATAGGCCCTAGTAATAGGTCTATATAATTCTGTGTACCATAGGCCTATATCTTTGTTTCATCATGATTATGGATTATTGGTGACTTCAATAAATATAATATTATGCATTGCAATTAAGATATTTCAGAAAATTGGCAATTTAACGATTTTATAAGAGCCTATTTTACGATTTTTAGAACCTATTTTCCAATTTTAGAGTCTATTTTAGGTACCTAAAACAGCATTTTTAGCGACCTAAAAATCCGAAGTCTATTCATAACTTATGTTGTAAGAGGAAAAATTGAATTAAATGAGCCAAAATGTTTTAATATAAGTTTCTTGGCTATACTCTTTCTATACACAGGTGAAATACTTCGGTGTTAACACCCTGTATACCGTACTAGTTTAAAAAACCCGGCGTCGCCCGGGTTTTGTATTTTGTAATTGGAAATTAACTTATGAAGGATTTTCAATTTTATATTCTAGGTCCTTATATAGGCATTTATAGTTTGAAATAGGAAGAACGACTTATTACACTCAAACTATTCCCTCAGAAAACGCTTGATATAGTTTTTTATGGCTCATAGAGGATCTAGAATGTTGCATCCCATCGCTTGTACAGTGCACAGCAAGCCTGGTAGAGGTTTAAATAAGAAGAAACAGAAATTCCTGCAACATAAAATTGTAATATCGAGGCGGGAAATTTCCCACTCTTATTTTACCATAAAACCGTTTTGGGGATGAAATTAAACAGAAAGCATTATCACTTTCATACTTTCCTCTCCAAAAACCTACGATGTAATATAATAATATACACATTACCATACCTCGTTTTGTTTTCTCTATGTCCAGGGTAGAGAAAGTTATGTGATTCCATTATTTTAGTGGATTTCATTCTGTAATACTTATTTATAACATGAATTATTTTGATAACTTCTCTTATTTGTCAAAAGTGCATTTCAATTGTTTTTTCCAGGCCCACCTGATACCATTTGGCAACAATATATTCTGTGATTTGGAATTGATAATTCTATGTAAAAAGGGATTAAGTAATTTCAAAAACATTTAATTTTTGGCATTTAGAATCAGAATTTTTCAAAATCCTTTCTTAGTGAGCACCTACATTATGAAACGAAGGTACTGTCAAAATTCCAAGTCTCTACGTGTTATAGTTTAGGCTGTACGTTGATTCCTGTCAGTCAGGACAAAGCCTTTTATATAAATAGAGATAACGGTCCTACATCGTAAATAACAATTATTATGAATAATTCGTGTGGTTGGGGGTGAGAAAGAAAACTCTGTAATGTATGTGTTGCCCTTACCTTACTATTATAATATTCCTGACACCTGTATATCACAGTCACTTTGAATCCAGACTGGAGCTGTGGTCTCCACTGTCCCGATTTGTTCCATGACCACAGCCTCGGTGTCAGATTCCCTAGCTCCAAGGTTTTCACCAAGTTATGCTGTGCTTCACTGATTTCTGCATTCCTATTAGCTCCAATTATCTTGCAACAGTCTCTATTGCCACTCGGGTTCAGATCCCGCCGTTTGTAACACCGATGGCGATTAATTTACAAAGCAAAATAATTATTATGTGCATGACGACAACTTTTTTTTTTTCTGTTCGTGACTCTCTACATTTCCAAATACTTTTTTTTTGTTCATTTCAGAAATTCATCATTGTAGCTATTTATGTAACAAGTACAAAAAAATAACACTTTACGTAATTATTATTTGTATAATCCGTTATATTTGTATTCATGGAATAGTCTTAATAAATCCAACTCGAGTTGACGAGTTGCATCAAATATCGATAATCTTGTCAACTCTCGTGGGATTACCTATGACTATTCCACTCATACGCCGCGTGTTTGATACTGACCAATAACGTTTAGCAATTCCTCGGATATAGACCAATCAAGATCGTTTATCCTATAAAATACTTCCTATTAATATGATGGGATTTTACCTGATAAAATGGTCAGCTCGTTACTGGACAAGTAAGCATCAGTGTGCAGTGATTAATACGCCACACGCTGCCATTATGCAGCACGAAAACAGAGTTTTTATACAACATAACTTGTTTGGAAATTTAAATAATAGAAATGTACATTGACTAAAAACACAATTTGGATTAGGTGCAAGCCAGTTGGTGTGCTTGTATTCTGTTCTGCTGTTAGCTTACCCGAATGAAGTCAACTATGTCCTATATGCACCATTGGTAGCACACGTCACAACATGGTAACTCGAATCGATTCATGGATGGTTGATTCATAGTAGGCCGTGATCTTCGCAGCTGTTAGTTTTGTTTTTATATAGCAAAGCATGAAAGTAATTATTATTTGTAGACTTCGGACTTTTAGGTCGCTAAAGATGCTGTTTTAGGTACCTAAAATTGGCTCTAAAAATTGGAAAATAGGTTCTAAAAATCGTAAAATAGTCTCTTATAAAATCGATAAGTTGCCAATTTTCTGAAATATCTCAATTGTAATGCAGAATATTATATTTATTGAAGTCACCAAAAATCAATAATCATGGTAAAACACAGATATAGGCCTATGGTACACAGAATTATATAGACCTATTACTAAGGCCTGTAATACTACCATTACAGTGAAAACCTAATCCCTGCACCCAGAAACTACGCACGCTAGCAAACATATTTTTTGACCAGACAAGGACATGGAGGGCCTCCCCGGATGAGTGATCAGCCCAATGCCGGGGCCACCTCCGAAACAACACGAACACATAGGACGAGACACACCATTCACACACACACTCACTCCAAACAAGGCGAGGATGATAATGACGGCCAGATGATATCTGCGGACCACAAGGGCCTAAAGTTACCCGACATTTGTCTCACAGGTGAGGAAAAACCCCATAAAAAACCACACCTAGATAACTTGTCCCGGCAGGCATCCCCTGAGCCAGAGCGGATGCAAAAATCATCAAATGCCTTGCCCTAAAAATTACATTTGCTGAACACGGAAAATGGAAACTTTTCAGATTTGGAGTTATCAGGTTTTTCCCATGAACTTAACTGTATAACACGTGTGTCGTTAGCTACAATGACTTAATTCATTCCAGTGTAATGATAGCAATGGCACTGATTTCCCTGATGAAGAGGGGTACAGCTAATCAACTGAAAGCTGCATCAATAATTTAAACTCTCTATTTCCTATCTAATGAGAGAATTAATCTGTTTCCTCAGGGATGGATTCGTTAGACGATACAGATACCTTCTAGGCTATCTGTCAGATCTATAACGCAGTCAATCTAACACGTCACGAAAACGCTCCTGCTAATGTATAAGGCTCAGATGGGACTAGGAGGTGCCCGTGGCTTCGCCCACGATAATTAATTTGAAAATTAAAAATTAAGAGTATAATAACCATTAAAGCATTATATTTATTAACACTTGCACGCGAATCATTCATAAACTAAGCCATTAATAATATTAATGAAACAGCTAAAATTCCTGCTTTAGAGTAGGCCTACATTCCACGATATGAAAGCGCCCCCTGGGAAAACTATATCAGAATCGATTATGCAGTTCCAAAGCTAACTGTGAACACATAGGCTAATACGTATTGTTTCTCAGCAGTTTGTTGACAGTTGAATATGATGTGAATTTTATTTGATCAATTCAGTTTAATTTTCAGAAAATATATAATGTATCAAGGGAAGGAATGGTTTGTTTGGATTTTTATTATCAGCGATATTTCAAGAGTTAAACCATCAATATTTTACAGCTGTTGTCCCCGGCTTCGCCCGCCATTATTAATTGAATCCAGGATTTAAAAAAAAATTACACTGGCAGTTTATTAAAAATGTTTGTGGTTCAAAGCTTTGAAAATTGTAAGTAAAAATAAAATTAGAATATTTGTCCATTGTGTTCATTTCACTTAGGCCTTATATAATAAAGAAACTGTTTTTCTAATTTTGTACTCTTCGTGAAAGTTTACACTGCGAGAGACGAACATCGCCGAGTATACCCGATGTTTCACGAAGCGGGCGAGCGAGTGAGCACGCTATTTAGGGCCGTTGAATTGTATAAGAGTAGATTGTAAGAGGGTAGGTCAATAAGCTTCCGCACGTTTTGTTTATTCTTTTGTATATTGCGTTTCACGTACGAGTTGGCCAATCGTAAGGGTTTCTGCGTCACGGTGGCCACAGCTCTAACTCCGAGCGATCGGGTGAAATATCTACGCAAATAAAGCCGCTAACGGTGTAATGTTTCAGGTTCTCACAATTACAGTTAAAATGACAATGAAAATGACCTCATACCTCATCACAACCTATGTTGGAAATGTCCTCTTCTTGCATCCACGCAACACTGGCACTACCGAAATAGTTATTTGTGATATTTGTATATTGGAAATGATTAATTGGTACACGATAACAGTAGTACAGTCAACCCTTGATATAGTGCCACTATCCGTTCTCTAAAATTTAGTGGCACAAAGCGAAGGTGGCACTAAAACGAAATTTAATTTTTAAAGTAAAAAAAAAAAAAAAAAAAAAAAAAAAAGGTAAAGTGATCCCTATACAGGGCATGGAGACCCAGAGGGTTCCAGGATATTGAGGCTCCCAGATTTTGGACATTCGGAACATGAAGGTGGTAAGGTTGTCAGCCTTACGCACCGGCCGCCTTTACCCCCAGGATTGCTCCTGGTACTCATTTCTGTTAGAGGCTGAGTCGACCCCAGGGCCATAGTGCCACCAGAAGGATTAGGCCAATTGAAAAATCTCAACGACCTCATCCGGAATCGAACCCGCGACCTTCAAATGGCATAATGCAGTGGTGTATTAATTTATTGTACTGTGTTAAGAAGGAAAGATTAAGTAAAAGACAAATAAAAGACAAATAAAAACGTTAGCACAAAATAAAATATAATGTGCTCTACTGTGCAGTAACTCAATGTAGGCCCTATTATAGGCCTCGCCAGCGAAATTGGCATATGTCCTTGAGTGCGTAGCTAGCCAGCTAGCCCCCTGGGTTCGCCAGGAATATTGGTGCATGCCCTTGAGGGCGTAGCTAGCCACCTCATAATGTTATCTTTCATCACATACGCACATGGTGCTGATTAAGCAAAACATTGGAATACGTTACAGTGCATCTCAAGCAGTGTGTTTATACATCTCCAATATCAAGTTACATCATTCTTCGAGCTTCAGCCTTTGTGTCACACCGGTTCTAATGGAATCATGCCCCTCCTCTGATACTGCCATCACGCCCCCTCAGACCAAACCAAGACCACGATAAAGTAAGTGACTCGCACCATAGCTGTCCATTAAAATTTTCATACGCCAAAAACCGTGGCGCTACCTGTACAGTACTGTATTTTGCTACAGTACATAAAGGGGTTGAAAATCATGTGGGTCCATAACTGTAATTTAATAACAGTAGTGTAGTGTTAACAGCTGAATGGACAATGGAGTAAAAGAAGTGAAAGTATGGAAAGACTCATTGTATGGAGGGTTCTTTCTACCTGCTCCACCTTCACGCGGGCTGTTTGTCTGACTTCTTAACATAGGTTCCTTATTCCACCGCACTACATTTACACTCACTTCTTGGAAATAACTCAAACATTTATTAACATATTGCAGTGAAATTTTGCATGCAAGTATATTTGATATTACTGAACATCAATGTCTAGAATCATTGATGTAACTTCAATAGTTTTGTTTTTTAATATTTCTGATTTAAAAATATGTAAAAAAATTAACAAGTGATGAATTATTTTCTTAAAAAATATTTATACTGCAGATAATCCAAAGATCCTAGATTATATTGTTCATATGATATTTAAAAATACATAGAAAAAAGAATCACTCAGAAATATGGTATTTATGAAAATTATCAGGGAAACGGCACTTCAGTGCACAAAATTTGGCTGCCATTTTGTAATGATGATTACCCATTAACTGTAATAGTTCAATTAATTCTGAAAATAGTATGCAATTGTAGAACTAGTCAATGCAGAGCATGCCAGATTACAAGGCTACAGAACAATTCATTGCTGAGAAGAAGAAAAAAAAACTTCACCTATTTTTCCACCCTTAACAGTATTCTAATTGTATGAAAAGGATGATATAGTAAGTAATTAATACCCTTAAGTAGGTCAACTTAGAAAATAACTAAGTGTTTGCGAACAAATGAGTTCAGACAACACACAGTACTAAATTAGAAACCCAGAATCGATTTTTCTACTGAGTCAAATTAGTTACAAGACAGGGCAAACACTCTGACAGTTGTTACAAATTACAGGAAGTTCTGTTTCATCCCAATAACTTCCTTTATTATTACAGGTTTAAGTGTTGCGCAGAAATGTTATAGGCCTATTAACAGAGGAAATATATATATATTTCTTTTCTTTTTTGTTTCGTACACCTATTACATGTGACATAACGGTTTCATAATTAAATTAGGGATGGGTCGATACCAGATTTTCTCGATACTCGATACCGATACAAGATTTTTTCCTCGATACTCGACACCTTCAACGTTTCCAGTTTCAATAAATAGGTACATTAAAAATTAAAATTTGAGAGAACTGTGTAATACCAACTAAATTAATTAAGTCTGCATATTTAATGAGACAAAATGTAATATCATCAGTAGCCTATAATTATTTTTAAACTCTACATTAAAACTAAAATTAGTTCTTGAAACAGTCCACTTACAAGTTTTTGTTGAAAAATACTAGCATTCTCACTTAATTGCAGAATTACCAAAGTATCGAAAAAGTACCGAGCAAGTTTTCTGAAGTATCGGTCGATACCGATACCATGCAAGTATCGAAAGTATCGAGGATTCATCCCTAAATTAAATCCATCTCGATACAGATTTTCATTATAACACACGTGTGGTATCGATTACACATCCAATTGGTGTCTCATATATTTTACCGGATTTTGGCTCTACTTAGTGTGCTTATTCCAAATATGTAAACAGTTTTCCTCTACCAGCTCTACTTTTATATAGATTTTATTCGTGAACTCTTAGTCTAGCTAAACAAAATCTAGCTTGATAATATAGCTAGTGAAGGTTCTTGACCATACTTCGGACACGTAGGACGAAAACTGTACGAAGTACAGAAAAACTAAAAGCTGGATTATTTTTTGGCCCTCAAGTTGACAGCTCATAACTCATAAACGACCGTACAATATGTGATAGGCCTACTATCAATTTTTTGAAAGACCCCATGTTATATTGTAATGTTAATGTAATGTTAATGTGTTACTTTTTTATTCCTCACTTGATTTAGAAGCTAGAAATAGGCACTGTTTTTTATTTATATCAAACGTAAAACGGGAAAATATGATAATGGTAAAATCATATCTCACAAACTAAAGATGATAGGGCAAAACTAATGGCACATTTGGCACCAGCGACCTTAATATACCCAAGAATAGGTATAAATTCTAAGGCACCAAAATGGCTGTTGGTCTATGTTCTTATCGAATAGAATGGGCTGGACATGTTGCGCGCATGGGGGAGGAAAGACATATCTCCAAAATATTGACTGGGAGACCCGAAGGGAAAAGACCACTTGGAAGACCTAGACGTACGTGGGTGGACAATAATAGAATAGATTTAAGGTAAGTAGGTTTTGCGAGGGATGGTTGGATGGAGTTAGCACAGAATAGGGTTGAATGGCGGGCTCAGGTAAGCGCGGCAATGGACCTCCGAGTTCCATAAAATAGATAATATTCCTTTAGCTTGCCTAGGAATTGTCTATTGCCATTGAGTAAGTACGAAAGTTGGGTTATACAAACGATGATATATATATATATATATATAATATATATATAAAATAATATAAAATAAAAGCAACTCGAATTCCCTGATCATTACTAACTCTCTTGTGTTCTGAGAAAAGTTCGATAATTGAAACAGAACGTGCTTGACGTTTGAAATATTCACTAATTTCGTAGCAGAATTCCTCGAGAGAGTAGTTTTGGAATTTCTGATAACTGCAGGAACAGGAAAAGTGTAACTTGTGCTTTATTGGATAAGTTCTAAGCGAGTTATCTGTCGGATGAACTCTCTTCATTGATGTTTCCACTTGAATTCTCTTTCAATACAGTATCTAAGTGTAACTTTCTGTTGAGTGTTGGAAGCAATGGTTGGATTGGCTTCAGCTACAATTATTGTAAGACAAGTTCATCTTAAAAAGTGAGAAAAGGTACAAATTAATTGCATTCTTCGCGTTTTTTTCCCCGAAAAGAGTAACATTTGCCCCATACCTAATAACATGGTCATAGATCTGACTTAAGAAGAAAAACAAGTTTGAGTGTTAAAAAAAATATATAGTTATTTATTAATTTTATTTATTTATTTTATTTATTTAACCTGGCGGAGTTAATGACCATAAGGCCTTCTCTACCACTCAGCCTGGGCGAAAACATGAAATACATAATAGTAATAGGCCTAATAAAAATAAATGAAATACAAGAACTGTTATACTTGAATACAATTACAAAACTTACATTAAATACAAAGGCAAAAATTCAAACATAAAGTACTTGAATAATATATAATACAAAATGACTAAAATAAAGAAATAAAAAAAAAAGATGAAAGACTAAACAAATACATTCTTAGTTATTACAAAATATAATGAAAATTTTCAACAACAAAAAATCCTAAATGTTGTTGTATACTAAATTTATTAGATGACGCTTGAACTGCGAAGTCGTTTGGCAGCTCCTGAGAAAGCTAGGCAATGAATTCCAGTGACGAATAGCTTTTGTTGTAAACAAATTCGAATAATGTGAAGAGGCATGTATATATATATATATATTAATGTTTATTTACATTCAGCTTCCCTTAGTTAAGGGTTGCCCTAAGACAAAGCGTAATATAAAAGAAAATGATTTGCACCACAAAGAAGTGTTTACAAGTATTTACAATAAACATAAAGAAAAAACTCACATATATCAAGAAAACTTATGAAACAAGAAAAAAAGAACATTGAAAAAAAATATATACAATTTAGGAATATAAATGTTTCCTGAGTATTGAGAGGGAACCTTTCAGGGCTGTCAGAGACACTTCTTTTATTAAAATGCTGTTCAGACGGAAGAATCTGCAGAAATCTGCAAAGAATGAAGGAATTGTCCCTCTTGCACCCACCATCAGGCCAAAGATGGTAATAGAAGAAAGGGAGTATTTTCCTTTGTAGTATGCGATGGTGGGTTCGTAGATACGACATTTTTCAGCATGAACTTCTGCAGGTTGGGTGCTACTTGTTTCAAACCTGACTGTAGGATCGATTACATATCCATTGGTTGAGCCAGGTGGAATGGCGATGATGTCAATTCTTCTAGAAGAGCCACCTTCAGAAACGCCGTAGACCTCTTCAGCTACTTGATGATGATTTTCCCGCAGAGCATTTGCAATTAAAGTTCGGATCTTGTGATGGCGACTGTTCCTCAGCACTTCACCATAAGGACAAGCACCCAAGACGTGAGCAAGAGTTTCTTTCTCACTGCCGCAACGACGGCAATGGTGACCGTCTTGGGACCTGCCTGGTAGAGCACGAACTGGACATACATTCGCTGTCATCTTAATTGCATCCTTCCACTCACTACTCGTCAATCCTTTGGGCTTACTAAGCCATTTATTACATGGCGTAGCCTATATTCTTTAAAAAGGATGACACCCTTTCCTTTCTGGGGCAAAGAACACCAAGTTTCAAATTCCTTATTTCGGAGTTGCGTCCGTATGGAAGGAACTTTAAGCCAGGCAGGCCTTCCATCTGATGGCAGATTAAGTTTTTCGAGGGGTCAAGCTGAGAGCGCGTGCCCAAGTTATGGTAGGAATAGAGTGGGTGCCACTTTTTAAAGACTTTTTTTTTTTTTTTTTTTTTTTTTCAAGAACTGTGTCTACCTGCTGCCACCCTAATCCTCTTAGACCTGTCAATCAGTGAATAGAAAGGTAACTATGCGTATTCACACTTGTCTGTAGTCCAGTACAATGTTGCCAAATACGTACAACACTTACTTTACTTATGAAGTAGTGAATGACAGTGGCAACACTGGGGAAATCCACGCTACTATCAGAACACCTGTTCTTTGTCGGTGTCGAAGTCTGTGCAGATTTTCGGATTAGGGAACAATGCTATTATATTCTTTTGTAGATAGAAGATGGTATGGGACGAGGCCTTCTGAAAAATGGTACAAACTATACCGTATATAAAAGGTTGTTAATGAATAACACCGAAATATTTTACCTGTGTATAGAGGGGACATAGACAAGCAACTTTTATTAGGATATTTTTCTCTATGGATTCAATTTTTCCCGTTATAGCATAAAGTCTCCCAGGGCATGGCCACACTGACTTCTAACATTTGAACAAGTGCATAACAAAAGAAGTTCGTTGTTAACACCTTAAGCTGCGTCTCCATTGATATACATTTAACACCAGCATGTTGCAGTTAACATATGTTAAATGTTTATCATCAACTTGTTGATGTATACAAGTCAAGTGATTTGCCAATTAACAACTGTCTCCACTACAATATTATAGGTTAACATGTGTTGGCGCGGTTACGAACAGAAATGAATAACATTAAAAAAAGAAAAGCCTCTGAAGAGGGCAGCCAACATTACAAAATGAGAGTAGTTTTATATACTCACTAGCTGACCCATCAATGCTTCGCATTGTTAGATTTATGTATATATAGGTTAAGTGAACACAATTTAAAGTCGATTCGATGTACTTCTATAAATCATCAGCCGTCGAGCCAACACGGTGGATGTATTTATATTCCACATAACTTACTCCTTCACCCGTAGTTTACTCTGATTATGTCTTAAAAAATTTAATCTTTCTGTTTCAATTTTGGCAAACATACAGTAAATAGTTGGGCGTAGGGGATGCGTTCGCTCGTCTCACGCAGCGGGCTCCGATTCGAATACTGGTCGGGACAAGTTACCTAGGTAGAGCTTTTCCCGGGATTTTTCCTCACCTGTGAGACAAATGTCTGGGAACTTTAGGCCCTAGTGGTCTCCGGATATCATCTGGCAGCCATTATCATCCTCATCCCATCCTCGCCTTGTTCAGAGTGAGTGTGTGAATGATGTATCTCGTCCTATATGTTTGTGTTGTCTCAGAGGTGGCCCCGGCATTTGGCTGATCACTCATCCGGGAGGCCCTCCATGTCCTTGTCTGGTCAAGAAAGTATGTATGTGAGCCATAGAAAATCCCTCTCCCGACAGGTCGCGGCCCTGTAAGGCCCGGGCAACATGGGTCGCTTAAATGACCCCAAAAGTTTGGGTAAAAACTAAGGTAAAAGATAGATAGATAATATGGTAAATAGAAATTAATCAGGAAATTATATCTATTGATATTGTATGAACTACCTCGGGGTAAAGGTGGCCGGTGCGTAAGGCTGACAACCTTACCACCTTCACGTGCCGATTGTCTAAAAATCCGGGAGCCTCAACTTCTTGGAACCCTCTGGGCCCCCATGGCTTGTAATAGGGAACACTTTACTTACTATCTTTTGCATTGCAGTCCTAGGCTAACTATAAGAAAATAGTTGAACTCTTAAGAATAGAACCCAGGACCTTCTAAATTTACTTCATGTCAAAAAAATAGTTGATAATCATTTATAGGAATTCTATTGATAGCCTTTCTCATAATTTTATATCCATTAGGCCTACATGAAATCCCAGTGTCATGCAAAGCCACCTGTGTAGTTTAAAAAAATAATGTTGTCATGGGGATTGTATGCATGCAGTATGAATTCCTTTTGGTGAATTTCATACCTTTACAACCCTATTTTGGCCTTTATAGGCCCTTAGAGGCCAAAGATTTTGAAATCCTTTCTTAGTGCGCATCTAGAGCCTAGTAGCAATATGTGTACCAAGTTTCACGTTCCTAGGCTTTATGGTTTTTGAGAAACTGTGATCAGTCAGTGAGTGAGTGAGTGGGTTTTGGCTTTTATATATAGAGATTATCTTCTTGTTAACTGTCTATGACTTTCTTAAATACTAATTATGTACAGGTATCTTGATCTTTTCAAAATAACTATCACATTTTTCAACAATGGAGTATGCCATAAAAAAATTATTTTAGAAGAAGATGCAATACTATTGAGAACACTGATATACCAAATACTCACATAATACAAAATCTATGCCGGGAATATTGAGGAAGCTGTCGACTGCTTGTTGTTTACCTGGAAATTCCCGAACCAAAACCGATTAAGCTGGCGATCGCTTTTCGTTTCCCGGAAATTCCCGAAACAAAGCCGATATTGACCGAATAGTCAATTGACTTGACATGTTGTCCATTTTCTCCGGAAAACAAATTAACATCTGAAAATATTAAGTGCAACACGCTGGGTTTGCATGTCAAGTCAATTGGAATGCGAAATTGCAATATACATGTCAATATCAACTTGTTAAAATTGACATGTTGGTGTTAAATGTATAGCAATGGAGACGCAGCTTTAGCCTATGAGGGTAAGGGCAGAGAAAATAAAAAGTACACTTTAGTTGTGGAAATAGAGCAGCCTGCTTTACCGATATTAATATAAAATACAGTACCGTGTTATATAGGATTCTTAATTTTAATCTTTTTCATTCTACTTTGCTAATACCTTGTTCAGCACAGCTATTGAAATGGGAGGAAACTAACAGAGAGTTTCCATGGAATACGTTTCAATGTTAAACTAGTTTCTGTTTGAGAGCATCAAGAAGCAATTTGCATATCAACAGAACTCTCCACATATGCTAATACATCAGACTACAGGGAATCAGAAATACAATTACTCTGTTTGGAACCAATAAAAGTTCAAGCGTGCGCCTTCATGGAGTTTTAAGAAAACAATGCAGTATCTCTATCTGCGAGTAATATATATAAAATTGAATTGGCAGATTTGTTAGTTGAAAATAAGCATATTCTTTGTTAATTATAGTTTTGTTAAATATTTTCCTTTCTTTTCAAAGGATTGTTTATTTTATACATTTCACTCTAAGCTTAAAATATCTTATGTAAAGCACATAACTTCCTAGTTTTGACTTCGCCCTGATTATTACTATATTGTTAGGTCACACGTAACAATCGTAATACGAGGATGAATCAACAATAATTATCCAGACTTTTCATAAAACACTTTATTTAATTAAAAAATACAGTATGATTTTCTCATGATTTTACAATATAGTGTGCCTTCTTTGTAATGTACTTGGTCCAGCGGTCCACAAGCTTGCGTATTCCTGCCGAAAAGAAGGTTTTCGGTTGGTTGAAAAGCCATTGATGCACCGCTTCCTGCACCTCTTTTGTCTGTGGAAAATCGATGACCTCGCAAAGCGTCTTTCAGCGGCCCAAACAAATTAAAGTCCGACGGAGCAAGATCTAGACTGTAAGGTGGATTTGTTAGAAAAATATTTCAATTCTCCTTATACCCTCAATAGTTGTAAGTTAGGATAGAACGTAGGAAATGCCAAGAACATTCATAAAGAATTTATAATATTTATAATCAGGGCCCGGATTCTAATGACATGTCATCTTTTTATTGATGCTGCATAGGCATTGCCAACTTGTAGATAAATCCTAATCATGGCCTCTAGATTACAAAAATACATTTTTATTAGGTCATTTTTTTGTCATTTTTTGCGATTTTATATTTTTAGGGCATTTATTTCAACTTTAGGTCATTATTTTGTCATTTTCGTGTCATTTGCTTCCTTATTTATTCATTTTCATGTATTTACATTGACTGTATTAACTTTTTTCGTCTTTGAAGTGTTGTTTCTTTAATGCAAGAAGGAAAAATTGGGCGTTAAAGTGTTGACATTTCTCAGTCGGAAGTGAGAATCAAAGAAACGCCAAAATTTTATATTGTATTACTATTGTTATTAGATTGACTTGGCACCAGAGTCTGCCACCTGCTTGGATTTGAGAGTGCAAACTACTGTTTACCCTCAATAAAGGATGTGCCGAATTTTGACTCACCAGTGCCTCAGTGCCACTATAAATTTCCGTGAGAAAAGAACATTCAGCTTTGTGTGTACAATCATATTTAAAAAAAAAAAAATATCAGTTTTTAGGTCATTTTTTTATAATTATTAAGTCATTTTCTTTAAAATGTAGGGTCATTTTATAGGTCATTTTTCAAACAATTTTAGGTCATCAGAATCCGGGCCCTGTTTATAATATTTATTTGTATTATATGATCAAAAAGTTATTGTTGTACTTAATGGTACAATATGATATATAAGCCTCACAGAAGATCTGCCAAATATATGTAAAGGCTTGTTAGATATAAGATATAAATTAAAAATGAAAAACATAAAATTAAAATTACATGGAGTAATATTGTCTGATTGATAAAATTTGTGTTAAAGTTTTGTCTTTGTATATTAAAATATTAAAAACATCGAAAGCACATAGGTTTGTTAAACCATGTTAGTCACAACTCATCTAACTTGCTATAAGCAACGTCCTTGTAAGTAGATGCTAAGTCAAGGATTATTCTTTGAGTATTTATGTACTGTGTCCACTTATGTAGATAGTTGTGACTAACATGGTTTAACAAACCTATATGCTTTCGATGTTTTTAATATTTTAATATACAAAGACAAAACTTTAACACAAATTTTATCAATCAGACAATATTACTCCATGTAATTTTAATTTTATCTTTTTAATCTTTAATTTATATCTTATATCTAACAAGCCTATACATATATTTGGCAGATCTTCTGTGAGGCTTATACAGGGTGTTAATGAATAACACCGAAATATTTTACCTGTGTATAGAGGGGACATAGACAAGCAACCTTAAAAGGAGATTTTTGTTCTATGGATTCAATTCTTGCTGCTATAACATAAAATCTCCCAAGGATATGCACGCCACTGACTTCTAATACTTAAAATGATGGGAAACAAAGGAACAGTGAATATTGTGTAGTGGTCGGGAAAATTGTAAAAAATGACGATCGATATCATACAACTCTGAGGGAAAAAAAGACAAAACGAATCATTTTTGTTAGGTCTGGAATTAGGAATAAAAACATAATGCAGTGGCGGGCAGTCAGGTGATTAGTCAGTCAATTTTGCAGATTATGAAAATTCTAAATTATGGTATAACTGTTGATGAATTATTAAGAATCAGGTTTTTATCGATCGCTAAGAAGGCATGAAGTCAATTTAATGAAAATTTTAACCCTATTTCGCTCAATTATTGAGTTATGAGCACCAAATTTTAAGGACTTTAATGCCCTGTAGCATACACATTTTACGCCATAGAGCAAAAATGTCCTAATAAAAGTTGCTTGTCTATGCCCCCTCTATACACAGGTAAAATATTTCGGTGTTATTCATTAACACCCTGTATATCATATTGTACCATCAATTACAACAATAACTTTTTGAACATATAATACAAATAAATATTATAAATTCTGTATGAATGTTCTTGGCATTTCCTTCGTTCTATCCTAACTTACAACTATTGAGGGTATAAGGATGACTGAAATATTTTTCTAACAAATATATTCCCTCATTGGAAAATGAAATTCATCAATTCTATGTAAGGTGGATGTTCCAGCATCTCTAAACCCAATTTGTGGATGGTTTCAATGGTGAGTCGAGCCGTGTGAGGGCGGGCGTTATCGTGCAATAACAACACTTTCCGTGACAAAAGATCTCGTCGTTTGCTGCGAATTGCTGGTTTAAGGGAATGCACCACTGAGATTTGTTAAAAATTGTGAAAAAAAGTCATTTTTCATTTTTGTACTGATAAAATTCTACAAACATTCTAGTTTCAGAATCTATTTTCGTTTATGACATTCTGCGTGTTTAAAGGACGTCAGGTGACTTTTAAATGGCCTTGCGCACGTTCCTGACTGCTACCTTCCTGCCCTTAAAGATCGTTTATCTAACTATTTTTTTCCATCATTTTTCATAATTTAAAACACTCCACACGATGAAGTCTTTAAGCAATTTCTCTCAAATTTTCAGCACGTGTTCTTAAGGTGTAGTTATAAAAATCTGTCATATGAATTTTTGAAATTATGAATATTTTATTAGTTATGAATTTTCAAAATAAATATATTTTTGAAATTTTGAAATATAAATATATATAACATACACTTTTTTTTATTTCAGGAACCATAAACCTTAGAAAAAAATCATATGACAAATTTTTTCTTCATAGTTAGATAAATAAAGTGCATTTGTAAAAAAAATAATTTTTGAAAATTTTCATCGTGTGGAGTATTTTGAAAATCGCTCTACTTTTATACTATGAAAATTAATAACTCAAAAACTTTTCAAGATATTAGGACCATAAAATAAATGCATGAGACAAGTGTATGGTAAAATTTTGAGCTATATTGCTTGAAAACGTTCGATTTTAGTAATTTCAGTGGTGCATTCCCTTAAGTTTGTTAGTCTACAATGCACAGTAATATTCTTTGTTGATGGTTTTCCTCTTCTCCATGTAATCTACCAGTATGGGAAGCGGTGCATGAGTGGCTTTGCAACAACCGAAAATGTTCATTTCGGCAGGAATACGCAAGCTTGTGGACCGCTGGACCAAGTGCATTACAAAGAAGGGAGACTATTTTTAAAAATAATGAGAAAATCATACTTTATTTTTTAAGTAAATAAAGTGTTTTATGGAAAGTCTGGATAATTGCTGACTCATCCTCGTACTTTGGTAGAACAGGAAAGTACATTAGTAATTTTCTCCCAATTTTCATTGTTATTAACATCCAACTCCAGTCACGAGCAATGCTCATTAATAGAGCCCGGATTTCCATGCAAATGCATGTTTTTATATACGTTGGTTAGACTTCTCAAACTTTGTAGTTACTCATTACATGACTTATGGATTCCAAATAACCATATTTTTTCCGTGCATGTTTGCATATTTCGGCCTTTTTATGGCAAAATTCATGCATAATGCATGTTTTGGATTCTTTTGGTTTAATGTAGCATATTCAGACGTTTTTAATGCATATAAACCCTCATTTTCTGGTTTTAGTGCATAATATCAAGTTACCATGCATAACTGTGCATATTATGAAGTGCCTCCCTAAAATCTTGGCTTTTCAAAGAAACGTAAAAATGTTGTATGTATTACCATTGTTATATTTTGATTGACTTGGCAACAGAGTCTGCCACCTGCATGAATTTGAGAGTGAAAACTACTGTTTACCATAAATAAACAGTAATATAATACATCAGGCTACAAAAGAAAATGCCGACTCGCCGACCCCCACCACCTTCCATTGAAAGAAAACTGCTAAACCGAATGTTCACTGCTTGAATTTGTAAGTCATTATTGTCATTGTTGAAGATGTTGAATACCATATTTGTCTTTAGAATCGTGTTTTGGAGAAATGGGTGTGACAGTTAGGGAAAAACTTAAGAATGTACTTAGTTCAAATCCTGATCTTAAACTTCTGAAAACAGTGAAAGACGTATTGTGTGGAAAAAATTTAAAATACGTGGAATTCGATCTCACCCTCAGTCAAATTTCTTCCCTTAAGTAGGCCTATGCACCTGTTACTTCTTGTGAAGTAGAAAGATCCTTTTCTGCGTTCAAGAATGTCCTAACTGATAAACACACAATTTTAAGTGAGGAGAATTTGGAAAAACTCGTATATTGTTTTAAAAGAAATTTAAATATATACTGATAAAGCATGTTTCGCCGTTCATTGTGCATATTTGGATATGCGATAGTGCATGAATGCATGCATGTTTTTAAGTTTGATAGTGCATGAAAATCCGGGCTTTACTCATTAATATTATTAATCAATACAACTTCCTATTTAATAAATTGTAATTGTAATTTAGGAACAGCTTCATTAACTAACATATACAGAATCAATTTTATATATAGTTGTATTTGATTTATTAAGCATACTACGTGTGATTTGTATACGTATGTAGAAATTAAAACTGTAGTAAATTCTCAATAAATCAAAATGTGTGTTTTTTTTAATTGAAGTGTAAAATCATTTACTCTTTGTTATGTTAACAAGTGGGTTAAACCCATTGTATGTTAACAATAGGTTCCAATAGGTTACAAATGGTCGGTACAACGCCAAAGTGAACTAAGCGCCAAACTCCATATTTTGAGAAAACTGAAGTTGAAGTTTGAGTGTTGTAAAAAAATCTTGATCAAAACGAAATTTCCTTTTTTCTCAACTGATTTTACTATCGTAGTATCGCTTAGTTCGTTATTGCAGACCGTAGGATATCAAAATCTGCACCATGGACTACCAATAGTCTATATTTTGACAATTGGCGCTTAGTTCACTTTGGCGTTGTACCGACCAAATACAGTTTAAAATTAATAGAAAAATTCTACACTGTTAAGGCAAAAGCGTATAAGTCATTTTTTTGTTGTTTTTTTTTCCGAAAGAGACATCTTATCTCAATTTCACAATTTTTTTACTTAAATACTCTTTCTACTTAACAGTTTAGAATTATAAAATGTTCACTTTCCTCACTTAAAACGTAATTTCTTCTGTTAACAAGAAGATGCCAGTATACCTAGAAATAAGATATGTACTATATCACTTTCTTCAAATTTTATTTAGATGCCCAAAATGTTAAATTTATTTGATTTATTTGACTCAGATGTTTGAAACGCTCGACTTTTGAACATTCTAGAACTTCATTATCTTCTTTCCTTAGGACTATTTTCATTTGTGGATTCATCAACTGCAGCTTCTGCAAAAGGATGCTATTTGACGGATAATATGTATCCAAAGGGGAGAGTACAATCTCACTTAATTTGACATTTCTGCATATGAGGTATGTTACAAGATCTTTGCGCCTTTCAATATCACAAGTATTAATTATGTTCAGTCTGGTAATATTCTTACAATTTCCAAATAGCTTCATAAATCCTCCAACGCTTATGTTGTAGCAGAATAGGAAAGATACGCTTTCTAGATCCTTCAGGTTGTAAGCAATAGATGTTAGAACAATATCTGTGACTGTCTGACATGAAGAAAGCCCTAGCTTACGTACAGAGCTCAAACCAGGAGAAATGAAAAGCTTGTTTAGTCCAAGAGGCGTCGACTGGACAATATTTGACAGGTATAGTGATCTCAAGGGGAGTTTCCCAATCTTCAGCAATCCTTGGTCTGTCATCAAATAACCGTCGTATAGATGAAGAGTCTTTATTTTGTGGCAGCTTGTAATAGCTTCTAAATCATCGTCGCCGAGGATCAAGGCATTCAACTTTAGCACAGTCAAGTAATTTCCAAATGTGTTGTTACAGTCTACAGGTATATCGCTGCAGCAAAGTTCTTCAAGGCAGTGGTTTTTCAGTGTTTTGTTAAGGGATTTTCGCATTTCGTTGTATATAGGGTGCTTCTTGATGACAGATTCCGCAGGGGCTGTCTCAAAATTCACAGTCTTCGGTGTTTTGTTAGGGGATTGTCGCATTTCGTGGCTTAAAGGATATTCCGTGTTGACCGATTCCGCAGAGTTTGTCTGAAAATTCGCAGTCTTCAGTGTTTTGTTAGGGGATTTTCGCATTTCCTGGCATAAAGGGTGCTCCATGATGACAGATTCCGCAGGAGCTGTCTCAAAATTCACAGTCTTCAGTGTTTTGTTCCTGGATTTTCGTATTTCGTGGCATAAAGGGTGTTCCATGGTGGCAGATGCCTCAGAGTTTGTCTGAAAATTCATAGTCTTCAGCGTTTTGTTAGTGGATTGTCGCTTTTCGTGGCTTAAAGGATATTCCGTGGTGACCGATTCCGCAGAGTTTGTCTGAAAATTCGCAGTCTTCAGTGTTATGTTAAGGGATTTTCGCATTTCGTTGTATATAGGGTGCTTCTTGATGACAGATTCCGCAGGGGCTGTCTCAAAATTCACAGTCTTCGGTGTTTTGTTATCGGATTTCCGCAGTTTGTGGCATAAAGGGTGTTCCATGGTGGCAGATGCCTCAGAGTTTGTCTGAAAATTCATAGTCTTCGGTGTTTTGTTAGTGGATTGTCGCATTTCGTGGTTTAAAGGATATTCCGTGGTGACCGATTCCGCAGAGTTTGTCTGAAAATTCGCAGTCTTCAGTGTTTTGTTAGGGGATTTTCGCATTTCGTGGCATAAAGGGTGCTCCATGATGACAGATTCCGCAGGAGCTGTCTCAAAATTCACAGTCTTCAGTGTTTTGTTCCTGGATTTTCGTATTTCGTGGCATAAAGGGTGTTCCATGGTGGCAGATGCCTCAGAGTTTGTCTGAAAATTCATAGTCTTCAGCGTTTTGTTAGTGGATTGTCGCTTTTCGTGGCTTAAATGATATTCCGTGGTGACCGATTCCGCAGAGTTTGTCTGAAAATTCGCAGTCTTCAGTGTTATGTTAAGGGATTTTCGCATTTCGTTGTATATAGGGTGCTTCTTGATGACAGATTCCGCAGGGGCTGTCTCAAAATTCACAGTCTTCGGTGTTTTGTTATCGGATTTCCGCAGTTTGTGGCATAAAGGGTGTTCCATGGTGGCAGATGCCTCAGAGTTTGTCTGAAAATTCATAGTCTTCGGTGTTTTGTTAGTGGATTGTCGCATTTCGTGGTTTAAAGGATATTCCGTGGTGACCGATTCCGCAGAGTTTGTCTGAAAATTCGCAGTCTTCAGTGTTTTGTTAGGGGATTTTCGCATTTCGTGGCATAAAGGGTGCTCCATGATGACAGATTCCGCAGGAGCTGTCTCAAAATTCACAGTCTTCAGTGTTTTGTTCCTGGATTTTCGTATTTCGTGGCATAAAGGGTGTTCCATGGTGGCAGATGCCTCAGAGTTTGTCTGAAAATTCATAGTCTTCAGCGTTTTGTTGTGGATTGTCGCTTTTCGTGGCTTAAAGGATATTCCGTGGTGACCGATTCCGCAGGGTTTGTCTAAAAATTCACAGTCTCCTGCGTTTTGTTCCTGGATTGTCGCATTTCGTGGCTTAAAGGATATTCCGTGATGACCGATTCCGCAGGGTTTGTCTGAAAATTCAGAGTCTTCAGTGTTTTGTTAGGGGATTTTCGCATTTCGTGGCATAAAGGGTGCTCCATGATGACAGATTCCGCAGGGTTTGTCTAAAAATTCACAGTCTCCTGCGTTTTGTTCGTGGATTTTCGCTTTTCGTAGCCTAAAGGCTCCGTGGTGACAGATTTCGCAGAGTTTGTCTGAAAATTCACAGTCTTCAGTGTTTTATTCCTGGATTTTCGCTTTTCGTGGCCTAAAGGTTCCGTGGTGACAGATTTCGCAGAGTTTGTCTGAAAATTCACAGTCTTCAGTGTTTTATTCCTGGATTTTCGCTTTTCGTAGCCTAAAGGCTCCGTGGTGACAGATTTCGCAGAGTTTGTCTGAAAATTCACAGTCTTCAGTGTTTTATTCCTGGATTTTCGCTTTTCGTGGCCTAAAGGTTCCGTGGTGACAGATTTCGCAGAGTTTGTCTGAAAATTCACAGTCTTCAGTGTTTTATTCCTGGATTTTCGCTTTTCGTAGCCTAAAGGCTCCGTGGTGACAGATTTCGCAGAGTTTGTCTGAAAATTCACAGTCTTCAGTGTTTTATTCCTGGATTTTCGCTTTTCGTGACCTGAAGGTTCCGTGGTGACAGATTTCGCAGAGTTTGTCTGAAAATTCACAGTCTTCAGTGTTTTATTCCTGGATTTTCGCTTTTCGTAGCCTAAAGGCTCCGTGGTGACAGATTTCGCAGAGTTTGTCTGAAAATTCACAGTCTTCAGTGTTTTATTCCTGGATTTTCGCTTTTCGTGGCCTAAAGGTTCCGTGGTGATAGATTTCGCAGAGTTTGTCTGAAAATTCACAGTCTTCTGTGTTTTATTCCTGGATTTTCGCTTTTCGTGGCCTAAAGGTTCCGTGGTGATAGATTTCGCAGAGTTTGTCTGAAAATTCACAGTCTTCTGTGTTTTATTCCTGGATTTTCGCTTTTCGTGGCCTAAAGGCTCCGTGGTGACAGATTTCGCAGAGTTTGTCTGAAAATTCACAGTCTTCAGTGTTTTATTCCTGGATTTTCGCTTTTCGTAGCCTAAAGGCTCCGTGGTGACAGATTTCGCAGAGTTCGTGTGAAAATTCACAGTCTTCAGTGTTTTATTCCTGGATTTTCGCTTTTCGTGGCCTAAAGGTTCCGTGGTGACAGATTTCGCAGAGTTGGTCTGAAAATTCACAGTCTTCAGTGTTTTATTCCTGGATTTTCGCTTTTCGTAGCCTAAAGGCTCCGTGGTGACAGATTTCGCAGAGTTTGTCTGAAAATTCACAGTCTTCAGTGTTTTATTCCTGGATTTTCGCTTTTCGTGACCTGAAGGTTCCGTGGTGACAGATTTCGCAGAGTTTGTCTGAAAATTCACAGTCTTCAGTGTTTTATTCCTGGATTTTCGCTTTTCGTAGCCTAAAGGCTCCGTGGTGACAGATTTCGCAGAGTTTGTCTGAAAATTCACAGTCTTCAGTGTTTTATTCCTGGATTTTCGCTTTTCGTGGCCTAAAGGTTCCGTGGTGATAGATTTCGCAGAGTTTGTCTGAAAATTCACAGTCTTCTGTGTTTTATTCCTGGATTTTCGCTTTTCGTAGCCTAAAGGCTCCGTGGTGACAGATTTCGCAGAGTTTGTCTGAAAA
Source organism: Ectobius pallidus (assembly GCA_964059195.1). Taxonomy (NCBI): domain Eukaryota; kingdom Metazoa; phylum Arthropoda; class Insecta; order Blattodea; family Ectobiidae; genus Ectobius; species Ectobius pallidus. The sequence continues at coordinate 9,257,266 of CAXKWD010000004.1, read as the reverse complement.
TTCACAGTCTTCAGTGTTTTATTCCTGGATTTTCGCTTTTCGTAGCCTAAAGGCTCCGTGGTGACAGATTTCGCAGAGTTTGTCTGAAAATTCACAGTCTTCTGTATTTTGTTCGAGGATTCCTGCATTTTGTGTCATAACGGATGTTCATAAGTTGTCAAAATATGATTACGTAAGGGAAGCATCTTTGTGGATAGGATTAAGCAGACATTTTACCAATTCGTTTTGGGCCGAGGATTAAGGCCAAATCACTGTCGGCATTCCGGAATTTTTACTTCCTGCAAAAAGAAGATAACTTGTTTAAGGTAATATACGAGAGAATCCGGATCAAGAGTTGAATTTTAAACAGTGATTTCAAGAAAGTACCAAGTACGGATTTTTAGCAAATTGATTTTTGGCATAATGTGGTTTGAAGTTCACTCAACTTACGTTCCCCTCTGATAAATAAAATCAGGTAAATTGATGTAAGAAAGTGCCAGTATGTTTTTGTTTAATCATTTATGATTGCAATTATGATACGCAGAATACTAAAAAAAAAAAAAAAAAAGTCAAATTGGCCGGTTTCGGGATTTGAACCATGGAACACCAGAATTTGATTCCAAGAAGGCGTAGGGCCTATACGAAGTTTCATAAAAATCCGATAAAGCGTATTTGAGTTATTGCGCCTTTAAAATAGACACTAAATTGGGTTTTACTCCGGTACTGGTAAACAGATTAAGTTAAAATTCAATAGAGTAATTCTCATGGACGTTATAAACGCGTATACCAAGTTTCATGGAAATCCGATACAGGATATTTGAGTTATGGCGCCTTTCTAATATAATCTATTAAAATAGGGACTAAATTGGGCACTTCTCCGGTACCGGTGAACCGAATTGGTTCAATATCAATAGGGTTCTTCCCATGGACATTATAATTGTGTTTTCCAAGTTTCATGAAAATCCTAAAAAGCGTATTTGAGTTATGGCGCGTACAGACACATGGACGGACAGACATTTTTTCGTCCCCACACACAATCGCATAAAGTAACATACTGGCAATTAATAACCAACCGTTGAATGTTGAAATGATTTGAAGAGCATAATTCTTTAGCTCTGTAGTCATATTGTGTAGCGCTTCTTTCGTCAAACAGCTTAGAGAGCTTTAAAACGTTGAAGCTAATGTCATGAAAACTGCAGCACATTTATAGTTAAAAGGGAACGTAATAAGAGAGAACATTATAATAATACATACATATAATAATGTTTCACATGAGATTAAAGGAGAAAAATTCCTCTGACACTAGGAATTGAACCCAGGACCCTTGGCTATCCGTGTCTCTGCTCTACCAACTGAGCTAAGCTACAGTTCACTTCACAGCGCCAGATGGAACCTCTCTCCTATTACTGATTGCCCTTAATGGGCACAAAAAATAATCTGTGGTTCATGAATGCATATATACAGTGATTTTTTTGTACAGTGCACGCCGCTTATTGTGATCCTTTAGGGACGCACCTAATCTGATAATATTAACCGATTGATAACAATAGCCGAATGAATTAAATGAAGGATATTTATTCATATATAAGATAAGAAGACAAGACAGAATACAAAATATTTATTCATAAAATGATACGAACCGTGAATCATTGAACCACTGATAGGCTAATACAGTAATAGACTGCAAGCAACTGTTTTTTCAACCAGTAGCAAAGCTAAAATTTTTTTACTTCCCTTTAGGAGTCCTTTAACCAATACTCCGTACTCAGTTACGAGCTACGAGTGATTTTGGAAGTCTATACTGATCTGTGGTGTAGACCGCGTAGCAAAACATCTAACGCCTGTCTGTTCAAGTATTTTCATTTTACACTAGCCATCACTGCATATCAACACTGTTATCTTCATAAATCAAAAGCTGCAGCTTAACCGAGGGGGTGAAACGTGTTTTATTGATTAAAAGAGAAAGTTAGGTAATGCCAGCCCCTAGAACTGGTCATCCTGTGAGCTGGGAACAGAATTGCTACCTCCGGTACATTACAATACAGTTGAATTAGAAACGAAACCCTTGTAAACGAAATTTTGAATGACGTACAGTACTTGGAAATAAAGCCGCAAAAAGGAAAATGTGATAACATAAACCGAATCTTTGATCGCAGTAAACAGCATCTTTTCATTGTATCAGTATTAATCCGTTCGGGACTTCATATAAGTGATAACTAGACCTGGGATTTTAGGCTCTAAAAAAATTATTTTTAGGCACCTAAAATAGGCTGTTAAAACAAGTAAATAGGCTTTTAAAAGAGAAATAGGCTCTTAAAATATGCTTTAAAAATGAGTAAATAGATAGAAAATTGACTTTAAAATACTACAATATACACTTAAACTGTAACGTGGTCTTTTTTTTACTGCAAGAAACGTGGTATACCTATTATTAACAGAAGTAACTGCAAAATTAGGCATCGCAAACTATATTCACATAAACAGATGTTCTTTCACTGGTGACTTGACACAGTAGTCCTTCCCCCTTAATGCTCCCCCTCCCCCGTCAGTCAGCATTCCTTTAGTGACACTTGTTTGGAATAATAAAGTTTCTATGAAAAACCCACCTCTGCTGTTCTCCTTTTCATTGAGGGATGTCCATTATAAGATTGTGAAGTTGAATTTTATTTTAAACGTACAAAATAGGCATTTTAGCCACTAAAATAGTAAAATAGGCTCTAAAGGTCCAAATAGGCATTTTAGGGCACTATAAAACTCTATAAATGTGTTTTGTCATGAAACATCTACATATTTAAGAATTTTCATGTTATTTCATACGGAACAAAATAGGCATTTGCCTTAAAATCCCAGGTCTAGTGATAACATTACCCGATTGATAACATTATCCGCGATTACATTAAACGGCTTTCACTGTACTTTATTTCACAATTTTAAGGTGTATTTTTATGTATATGAACCAAATTCAAGATTATGTACACACTATTGTTCCATATCAGACATGCTTTAATGTCAATTGCCAAAAATGAATTTTAATATCTGATTACTTTATTCTTTCCTAGGACTAAACTTCTTAGGTTGAACTCAAATTCTATTATATCAACGAGGGTTTAAGGTGGATTTCTTCACAATTTAGTTGATATAAACTGTTCTTACCTTACATCTTTGCTTTAATTTCACTTGTAAATTTATCTGACTCTAAACGCAATATATAAATTTTGTTTCCATGGAGTTACATGACAATATAACAGGAAATATTAAGAGATGACCGAAGTGTTGAGAGAGATTATCTGAAGTAAATGTGCCTTAACTTGAAATTGGACACACTTAACTAAAATCTAAACAGAAATTGTAGGTAAATATTTCAGTTTAATAACTCCATTACTTTTTGAGATGTTAGTTTAATTGATGTTTTAATAAAAATTGAAATCTGTCTCCTCTTGAAAATTCATGTTCATAAGAACATATAGTATTTTAAAAGAGACAAAAGTACTAATGATTTAGCCATTTTTGGTTTTAAAAATGATATTTTTGGAGTTTAAAGTTACAAAATCCAGCACACCCTACAGTGTAATTATGAAAATTGTGAGCCGTTTCGGCGCATGGAAAAGTCTTCCTGATGTCATATTTAAAGAATTTGAATAACTTCTTTCCTCGGTTTCAGATTAAAATCTATCTTCCCCCCTTTAAAAAAAAAAAAAAAAAAAAAAAATCAACTGTGTTTATACTCCTTTTAGCTACGAGGCCATAGGCCTATCAGGAGTTCGTGATCTGTGTTTATACAGTAGAGTAGGCCATGGAACTATTGATTGTCAATTATTTCTATTGTTAGTGTGTTTTTTGGAGTAAATTTCAACTGATCTTAGTTTAAATGGATAAGATACAAGATGAAATGGTGAGGATGATTCATGGTATGTAAATATACAATTCGGGATTTGCCATTACAACTGAGGAAACCATGAAAAAACCCATGTCAAATTGGCCGGCCACGGGATTTGAACTGGGACCTCCAGAATGGGAGTACAAGACGTTACCATCTCGGCCATCTCGCTGGGTTTCTCCACTTTTATTTGGGAGAGGAAGTTATGCGAGCTTCACATCATATTTTTTCCTCTTGTGGCAAAGATATAGACAGACTAATATGTCATTGGTCATAGTAATATATATATATATATTCACAGTGAAAAATTGTGACAAAAGCATCATTTTGGAACATGTAAATTTTCCGACATTAATTTTTTTAATAATGTAAAACCGAATAAATTGACATAAATGAAATGTTTTCATAAAATTATTAATTGCACAATGAGTAGGCCTATTTGTACGAAAAATCAAATACAGTATGTAACTTTATACATTACAGTAACGTATCTTATGTGTATTAATATCTTTTGTATCTTTTGTTTTTACTATATTTTATGAATGAATTGTATTTTTTGTCATGAACATTGTAATTTGGTTTTCTACCTGTAATGTACATTATCTATATATATATAAAAATGAATGTATGAGTGTGTGTGTGTGTGTCCTTTATGCATTACTACACCATTCATCCGATCGCCATGAAACTTTGGGAAGTTGTTGGGTACATTCCCGGGAAGGTTTCTGGCATATTACATTTTTAATTTTTCCTTTCGTTCGTGAGTTATGAGTGAAAAACGGGCAAAAAACGTGTATTTTTTGCGTTTTCGAAGCATCGTTTTCAGTAATACCATTCAATGTCAAATCAATTACAGTAAGCTTTGGCTATTTTTGTCATTCCTTGGACATAAAACTATCGCGATCGCTTGAATGTTGTAGCTCACGCTGGTCGATTCATTTGTTTATAATGTCAAGGCACGCAGACATATTAAATTTTCAACCTACACCGAAGAGGATTATTATTATTATAAAAGGGATAATCAATATAGGCCTAAATATGGTCAAACATTGTTCGACTTGGACGAAACTCACTATACAGGGGTTTTCTGGGCCAGGGAACTCTAATCTGAGGTCGCTTTTACCAGGCGACACTATCTAATCGTGGTATGTAGTCCACATGATTTAGGTGTTAATAAATATAATGATTTAATTATTATGCTCTTAATTTTTAATTTTTGAAATAATTATCGCGTGCGAAGCCGCGGGCACACGCTAGTTATTAAATAAAAATAATAATGTAAAAAATTAGCAAGTACATACCACGATTAGATAGCGTCGCCTGGTAAAAGCGATCTCAGATTCGAGTTCCTTGGCCCAGAAAATCCCTGTATAGTGAATTTCGTCCAAATCGAACGATGTTTAACCATATTTAGGTCTATGTTGATTATCCCTCTTCCGTGTAGGTTGAAAATTTCATATGTCTACGGGCCTTGACATTCTAAAGAAATGAATCGACCAGCGTGGGCTTACAACATTCAAGCGATCGCGATGCTTTTATTTACACGGTATGACAAAAATAGCCAAAGCCAACTGCAATTGATTTGGCATTGAAATGTATTACTGAAATCTGATGCTTCGACAGCGCTAAAATCACGTTTTCTGCCAGTTTTTCACTCATAACTTGCGAACGAAAGCTAAAATTAAAAATTCGGCTTCGAGGTGCATTCGCCCACCTTTCAGTCCATCTATCTTTAAAATTTCAGATCTCTGCGTTCAGTAGATTTCGATGGGCATCGTGAACAGACAGACAAACAGCATGTGCCCGCATGTGTCCGCGGCTTCCCCCGCCATAATTATTGAAAAAATTGAAAACTAAAAATTAAGAGCATAGTTAAATCATTATATTTATTAACACAAAAATCACGTGGAGTGCATTCCACGATTAGGTAGCATCCCCTGGTAAAAGCTACCTCAGATTCCAGTTCCTTGGCCCAGAAAACCCCTGTATAGTGAGTTTCGTTCAAATCGAACGATGTTTAACCATATTTAGGTCTATGTTGATTATCCCTCTTCCGTGTAGGTTGAAAATTTCATATGTCTACGGGCCTTGACATTCTAAACAAATGAATCGACCAGCGTGGGCTTACAACATTCAAGCGATCGCGATGCTTTTATTTCCACGGTATGACAAAAATAGCCAAAGCCAACTGCAATTGATTTGACATTGAAATGTATTACTGAAATCTGATGCTTCGACAGCGCTAAAATCACGTTTTCTGCCAGTTTTTCACTCATAACTTGCGAACGAAAGCTAAAATTAAAAATTCGGCTTCGAGGTGCATTCGCCCACCTTTCAGTCCATCTATCTTTAAAATTTCAGATCTCTGCGTTCAGTAGATTTCGATGGGCATCGTGAACAGACAGACAAACAGCATGTGCCCGCATGTGTCCGCGGCTTCCCCCGCCATAATTATTGAAAAAATTGAAAACTAAAAATTAAGAGCATAGTTAAATCATTATATTTATTAACACCAAAATCACGTGGAGTGCATTCCACGATTAGGTAGCATCCCCTGGTAAAAGCTACCTCAGATTCCAGTTCCTTGGCCCAGAAAACCCCTGTATAGTGAGTTTCGTTCAAATCGAACAATGTTTGACCATATTTAGGGATGATTATCCTTCTTCCGTGTAGGATGAAAATTTCATATTATGTTTGCGTGCCTTGACATTAAAAACAAATGAATCGACCAGCGTGAGCTACAACATTCAAGAGATCGCGATGCTTTTATGTCGAAGGTGTGACAAAAATAGCCAAAGCCTAGTGTAATTGATTTGTTTTATTGAAAACTCATGCTTCGAAAACGAAATAAATACACGTTTTCTGCCCGTTTTTCACTAATAACTCACGAACGAAAGCGAAAATTAAAATTCCGGCTTCGAGGTGCACATTCCGACCCTTTAGTCCGCCTATGTATAAAATTTCAGATCTCTGCGTTGAGTAGATTTCGCTGGGCATCGCGGACAGACAGACAGACAGACACTTCCTTTTATTAATATAGATATAGAAGTATCACCCTCATAAAGGCAGAAATACTTTGAAAGGTATAGTCCAATGATTTTCTAACTCTAGTGAGCTAATACTAGAAACAACCTTAGCGCTACTCTTCTGAAATGAAAGAGGTGGAATATGGACAGGCAAAAAAATGAACATCCATTGTTAAAGATGGCGGACGAAGTGGAAGCACGGATTGGTAGCGCTCTAAAAGTAATAGAAAATATCACGGAAGCTGGAGGTTATCTGAAAAAAGAAGGTAAGGAGGACCTGAAGCAGGCGGTAAGTGACATTAGAGAATGTTTCGAATCGATGAAAAATGCCTTAAAAGCAAAGGACTCAAAAAAGGAGAAACCAGAAAGTCAGGTTAGAGAAGAACAGAAACGGACAAAGCCCCAGGAAGCGGATGGCTCCCCTTCAGGACAGGTGGCGCCATCTGTTGACCGCTCTGTGGACACAATGGCACCTACCGGTCAGACACCACCTAGCGGATCAAGACAAGACACGCCGAGTAGCGAGGTCGAGCAAGTAGCGACTCACAGTGGTCAATTGCGGAAGCAAATCCAAGAAGCAGTCTACCAACACACGAGCCCAAAAGTAACCAAAGAGAAATGTAATGATATGCTAACATACGAAGAGTGTAATTGGCAGCAAATAAGGGCAAGCATAGAAAACATAACGGATTTTCTGACAAATAAGTTAGACACCGTAATTGAAAATAAAATCAACCAGAAATTGAACCAAACACCAAAGGAAACAGAAACAACAGGAATAAAAGAAACGGAAAAAAGGAGAGGTGAAAGCCCATCAGAAATAGCAACAGAGAAAGAAAATCACGCACAAAGGAGGGAATGGAGGGATGTAGTCCTGGGATCCAGCTCCGGAAGTAGGAGGACAAGCTATACCGCGGAAGGAGAAAAAGACCCCAACAAAGCAAATCACAACGCAAGCAGGGAAAATGGACTGCAAGCCGCTCAGAGAGCAACCTTCCCGGCCCCAAAATTAGGCACGGGCGCCAGAACAGACAGACTGAAACCAACCAAAAGTCTTAAATGGATGTTCATCGGAAGACTGGATGAGGCCACAACAGTAGAAGATATCACAGAGTATATGAAGGATAAGGGCGTCACTTCAGTACATACTTGTAAAGAGATGAGAACCAGAGGTCGATCAAAAGCATTTAGAGTAGGAATAATAGAGGAAGAAGCTGACAAGATAGACTCGGAAGATTTCTGGCCAGAGGGGGTAACTTTTCGCCCCTATCTTTTTCAATAAACAAAGCGAAAGACAAAACCCTACAATAGAGGTAACCACATGGAATATAGAAGGAATCAAATCAGCTTTGAGCATACTACCCAACAACTCATTATTCATGCAAGACATAATAATACTCTGTGAAACGTTCTTAACCGAACCCTTGGACATCAATGGATACTACGCGACTCATGCACTAGCAAAGCGCACCCAAAACGGCAGACCTTCAGGCGGAATATCCTGTTTCCATAAAGCATCATTAGGACAGGCAAGACAATCCCACGTTACCGAAGAATCAGTCACTGTTCACCTCAAGGACATCACAATAATAGGTGTTTATCTACGTCCTCAGACAACAGCTGAGGAAACTGTAGAATGCATAGCAAAAATCTTAGAACAAGCTGACCCGGAAAAGTCAACCATAATGGCAGGCGATTTCAACTGCCGACTGGACATCCCGAACAGAAAAGGAACAGCCCTAACAGAGCTAATGGAAGAAGAGGGTTTCCAACTAGTCAACAACGAAAAAATCCCCACATACATCGCGCACAACGGAACGAGCACAATCGACCTAATTTTCCATCGTGGAGAAAACATTAAGCTAAGGGGCCACGCAGTTCTAGGAAAGGACTCCTGGGACACCACCCGGAAACATCTACCAGTAACGGCATCTTTCGAGGTGCAAAAGAACCCAGGTCGAGAGCCCAAGGAATCACGAAAATGGACACCGAGGCTGTTGGACATAGCAGCCCTCACCCGGATCCTCGAACAGGACCAGGTGATGGGACTCATAGAAGCAGGAAAACTAGACGCCGCCGCAAGCTTGCTACAAGACTGTCTATTGGAAGCGACGCCTGCCCCGCCTCCCACGAGGAGAAGCAAGCCCTGGTTCGACACAGAGTGCTATGAAATGAGAAACAATGTTCTAGGAAGACTACGAGATCTAAAGAAACAACCAGACCAGGAGAAACGAGAAAAGTATACACAGGAAAGAAGGACATACGTAAATTTGCTCCGCGAAAAGAGGAAGGTTTACACGCACAAAAAAGAACAGCAACTTCTGAGAGAAGCGGAAAATAAACCGTACAAAGCCCTAGACGCAAGAAGAAACTCAGTGGTACCAAAAGTCCCACTAGAAACCTGGGAAGCCCACTTTACGGAACTGTTCCAACAGACAGCCTTCAAACAACATGTTGCACCAGGAGGACACACGGAAAGGGAAATCCCTCCAACCATAACAGAAGCAGAAGTCTGGTCGGTAATACAGAGAAGCAAGCCGAGAAAAGCAGCAGGACCAGATGGCATCTCAAATGAACTCATCAAGGCCTCACTTCCATACACAATTGGCATATGGACAGCACTTTACAATAAATGCTTAGAACTCCATAATATACCGGATACTTGGAGGAATTCAACAATCAAGATGTTGTACAAAGGCAGGGGACCTCAGAACGCACCCGATTCATACAGGGGGATTGCGCTAGAGTGTGCAGCCTTCAAGATGTTATCCAAGGTAATACAGGAAAGAATTTTTGAAAGAATAATGGAAGTCACGCCAGAAGAACAACATGGATTCATACCTGGAAGATCGACGACTCAAGCAATACAGAAAGTTCTAGAATATATAGGAGAAGCTTTAAGACAACCCAGAGGCAGCGCATACGCGACCTTCGTGGACTACCAAAAAGCATTTGACGGAGTGAATAGGAATATTCTCGTCCGAAAACTCAGGACAGTGCTAGGCTCAGAAGACCACCTCCTTAAACTCGTAACAAGCATCCTGGAACACAACGTAATAAACATAAGTGACGGTCAGTTAGAATCAGCGAACATAGTACAAACAAACGGGGTCTTACAAGGCGACCCCCTAAGCCCGATATTATTTAATATGCTCACAAACGACATCGTACAAAAGATCACAACGGAGGAGGTAAAAATACTTCTATACGCAGATGATATGGTGATCCTAAGTAAAGACAGGGCTAAGATGCAACAAGCGATCAACAAGTTAGAGGAATGGTCGAGAGAAAACGAACTGAAAATTAATCAAAACAAGACAAAGGTAATGAAATTCCGAAAAGGAGGACGAATCTCATCCAATGATGTTTTCACATGTGGAAATCACACACTAGATATAGCAAAATCATACAAATACCTAGGGTTAACCCTACAGGTAACCGGATTTACCTTCACAAGACACGTGGAGGACAGAACAATAGCCGCAATAAAAGCCACAATGGAAATTAAAAGACTTAGAAGCCTCTCACTAGAAACAGCAACGTCACTGTTCAAACTGAAAATTGCCCCAATAGCATCCTACGCCATCGAATTAATTTGGTCACACCTAAATTACAAAAACATCAAAGCCCTGGACAGAGTCAAGGCCAGATACCTAAAGAAGACCCTTGGTGTATCGAAGTACGCCCCAACCCGTTTAGTATATCAGCTGGCGGGAACAACAACATTTATAGAAGACCTGATATCAACACACAATCTGATATCAACCCAAGCATGCGAAAAGTTCTTGGAGGAACGAACACAGAAAGCAGCAGGAATTGACCCCGCTTTCTACTGCACCCCAGCCATGAAAGAGGAGGAATGGAAAAGAGCCGACTTCGAACTTCGCCACCTCTACACCCGAGGGGCAATACACGGTTTCCACCACCGCATCTGCTGCAGGAAAGGATTCCACAACGCTGACAGTGAATGTATCTGCGAACTCTGCAACCGAGTCTGCACACAATATCACCTGTTCGAGTGTACCCAAAGAACATTACCACTCTCACATTATGCTAAGGACGAATGTCAGTAACTTCCCATGTACAACCCTTTGTACACATTGTGTTTAGTTCAATTTAATAATTAATAAGAGAAATTAGACGTGGGCGTTGGGGTAGGATTAGGCCTAGTGTATTACATGAGAAGTGTTCAAAGGGAAAGAAGAAGAGATTAGCAAGGCTGTAATAAATGTCAGCGTGAAATAAGGGCTTACCTGCATTCTTAATCAACTATATTACCCCGCCTTTAGCTCAAACAGACTCTGTAATTTGATACCTCTACAAAAATACCTTCCACATCATCTCGAGGATTATACTCTATGTTCTGTACTTCGCTAACAGATCAAGAATATCACTCTGTTACTTAGAATTTACTAAACTTTTAACCCTAGATGGACCAAGTTTTTTTGGTAACTAGACCTGGGATTTTAGGCTCTAAAAAATTAGTTTTAGGCACCTAAAATAAGCTTTTAAAACAAGTAAATAGGCTTTTGAAAGAGAAAATAGGCACTTAAAATAAGCTTTTAAAACAAGTAAATAGGCTTTTCAAAAAGAAAATAGGCACCTAAAATAGGCTTTTAAAACAAGTAAATAGGCTTTTCAAAAAGAAAATAGGCACCTAAAATAGGCTTTTAAAACAAGTAAATAGGCTTTGCAAAAAGAAAATAGGCACTTAAAATAAGCTTTTAAAACAAGTAAATAGGCTTTTCAAAAAGAAATAGGCACCTAAAATAGGCTTTTAAAACAAGTAAATAGGCTTTAAAAAAAGAAAATAGGCACTTAAAATAAGCTTTTAAAACAAGTAAATAGGCTTTTCAAAAATAAAATAGGCGCTTAAAATAAGCTTTTAAAACAAGTAAATAGGCTTTTAAAAAAGAAAATAGGCACTTAAAATAAGCTTTTAAAACAAGTAAATAGGCTTTGCAAAAAGAAAATAGGCACCTAAAATAGGCTTTTAAAACAAGTAAATAGGCTTTTGAAAGAGAAAATAGGCACTTAAAATAAGCTTTTAAAACAAGTAAATAGGCTTTGCAAAAATAAAATAGGCACTTAAAATAAGCTTTTAAAACAAGTAAATAGGCTTTTAAAAAAGAAAATAGGCACTTAAAATAAGCTTTTAAAACAAGTAAATAGGCTTTGCAAAAAGAAAATAGGCACCTAAAATAGGCTTTTAAAAAAGAAAATATGCACCTAAAATAGGATTTTAAAACAAGTAAATAGGCTTTGCAAAAAGAAAATAGGCACTTAAAATAAGCTTTTAAAACAAGTAAATAGGCTTTTAAAAAAGAAAATAGGCACTTAAAATAAGCTTTTAAAACAAGTAAATAGGCTTTTGAAAGAGAAAATAGGCACTTAAAATAAGCTTTTAAAACAAGTAAATAGGCTTTGCAAAAATAAAATAGGCACTTAAAATAAGCTTTTAAAACAAGTAAATAGGCTTTGCAAAAAGAAAATAGGCACTTAAAATAAGCTTTTAAAACAAGTAAATAGGCTTTTAAAAAAGAAAATAGGCACTTAAAATAAGCTTTTAAAACAAGTAAATAGGCTTTGCAAAAAGAAAATAGGCACCTAAAATAGGCTTTTAAAAAAGAAAATATGCACCTAAAATAGGATTTTAAAACAAGTAAATAGGCTTTGCAAAAAGAAAATAGGCACTTAAAATAAGCTTTTAAAACAAGTAAATAGGTTTTTAAAAAAGAAAATAGGCACTTAAAATAAGCTTTTAAAACAAGTAAATAGGCTTTTGAAAGAGAAAATAGGCACTTAAAATAAGCTTTTAAAACAAGTAAATAGGCTTTGCAAAAATAAAATAGGCACTTAAAATAAGCTTTTAAAACAAGTAAATAGGCTTTTAAAAAAGAAAATAGGCACTTAAAATAAGCTTTTAAAACAAGTAAATAGGCTTTTGAAAGAGAAAATAGGCACTTAAAATAAGCTTTTAAAACAAGTAAATAGGCTTTGCAAAAAGAAAATAGGCACTTAAAATAAGCTTTTAAAACAAGTAAATAGGCTTTGCAAAAAGAAAATAGGCACTTAAAATAAGCTTTTAAAACAAGTAAATAGGCTTTGCAAAAAGAAAATAGGCACTTAAAATAAGCTTTTAAAACAAGTAAATAGGCTTTGCAAAAAGAAAATAGGCACTTAAAATAAGCTTTTAAAACAAGTAAATAGGCTTTGCAAAAAGAAAATAGGCACCTAAAATAGGCTTTTAAAAAAGAAAATAGGCACCTAAAATAGGATTTTAAAACAAGTAAATAGGCTTTGCAAAAAGAAAATAGGCACTTAAAATAAGCTTTTAAAACAAGTAAATAGGCTTTTAAAAAAGAAAATAGGCACTTAAAATAAGCTTTTAAAACAAGTAAATAGGCTTTTGAAAGAGAAAATAGGCACTTAAAATAAGCTTTTAAAACAAGTAAATAGGCTTTGCAAAAAGAAAATAGGCACTTAAAATAAGCTTTTAAAACAAGTAAATAGGCTTTGCAAAAAGAAAATAGGCACTTAAAATAAGCTTTTAAAACAAGTAAATAGGCTTTGCAAAAAGAAAATAGGCACTTAAAATAAGCTTTTAAAACAAGTAAATAGGCTTTGCAAAAAGAAAATAGGCACTTAAAATAAGCTTTTAAAACAAGTAAATAGGCTTTGCAAAAAGAAAATAGGCACCTAAAATAGGCTTTTAAAAAAGAAAATAGGCACCTAAAATAGGATTTTAAAACAAGTAAATAGGCTTTGCAAAAAGAAAATAGGCACTTAAAATAAGCTTTTAAAACAAGTAAATAGGCTTTTAAAAAAGAAAATAGGCACCTAAAATGTGTAAATAGACAGAAAATAGACTTTAAAATACTACAATATACTCTTAAACTGTATCGTGATATTTTTTTACTGTAAAAAACGTGGTATACCTATTCTCAACAATCAAAAATAGTTTTGGATTACATGAAAACTTGACACAGTATGTTCCTTCTTACTATATATAGCCTACCTGCTACTTGTTGTTTTGAGCGAATCCTCTCCCGTCTGTCAGCATTCTTTTGGCGACAATTGTTTCGGAAAATCGAGTTTCTGTGAAAAACCCACACTCAGCTGTTCTGCTCTTCATTCAGGGATGTCCATTAATTGTTTGTAAAAGTTACAGAAGTTGGAATTTATTTTAAATGTACAAAATAGGCATTTTAGGCACTAAAATAGTAAAAATAGGCGTCAAAGGTCCAAATAGGCATTTTAGGGCACTATAAAACTCTATAAATATAATTAAGTGATATACCGTATCATGAAATGTGAACATAGGCCTATGTAAAAAATTTCATGTTATTTCATAAGGAACAAAATAGGCATTTGCCTTAAAATCCCCGGTCTATTTATAACATTTTCGATCAATTATCCACCATTATATTTTATTCTTATGCCATTAGTACTTCCTTTGCCCCTACCATATGTAAGTTACTATAGATAAAGGAAGTATTGTTTTCGGCCCCCAAATTCGAAGTTGAGATTTTAACATAAATACAAGTTTTGAGGTACCCTGGATCCAAAAATACTATTTTTGAAAACATGTCTGTGTGGGTGTCTGTTTGGATGTCTGTGAACAGTCTAGCTCCATAACGGAAAATCGTATGAAAACAAAATTTTGAATTTGGTTTAGGTACCTTCTGAAGACATGACATGAAGATTGACGACAAATTTAACTTATTTTTAAGAGGACTTTACATGCAGAAATTTTTGTTTTTAGCGATTTTCTCGAAAACGGCTCTGACGATTTTCTTTAATTTTTGCACATGGGTTGCTTATACTAAGAGCTAAAACTTTTATTTGAAATATTGCTTCGAAAAAATTCTCTGAAGGGTAGTTATAAGCCACCCACTTATGAATACGCGCTCTTTGCAATACGGCCTCTTGTAACGGAAAATCGTATGAAAACAACATTTTGTATTTGTGTTAGGTACCTTTCGGGGGCGTGACACGAAGATTATTTTTAAGGGAACTTTACGTGAAGAAAATTTCGTTTGTCGCGATTTTCTCGAAAACGGCTCCGTCTAAGAGGCTAACTTTGATTGGACAGAGGAAGTTATGTGAGTTCCACATCAGGATTTTTTACATCACGTTCAACGTTCCCTTCTCCCTCCCAAAAACGATTTAGTATTTTCTGAAACACTAAGCCTACAGGAATGAACAAAATATCGGTGGATAGAATTATTTTACAGACTTCTGACATAGCATACTTGCTACCCATCCTTTACACAAACTCAAACTGACAACTGATTTCGTACTTCTTGCAATACAGCCTCTAGCTCTTCCATCTATGTTGAAAATTTCAGGTATCTGCGTGCATTGACATTGTAAACAAATGAATCGACCAGGGTGGGCTTACAAAATCGAAACGATCGATAATTCCATGCTATATGTTGAAAAAATCGCGATGCTCTCATTTAGAAGCTATGACAGAAAAAAGCAAAGCCCCCTGCAATTGATTTGACAATTGAAATGTAATAGCGAAAACTGATGCTTGGATAGCGCAAAAAAAAAAAAATCACGTTTTCTGCCAGTTTTTCACTCATAACTCGCGAACGAAAGCTAAAATTAAAAATCCGGCTTCGAGGTGCATGCGGCCACTCTTCAGTAAATCTATGTTTAAAATGTCAGATCCCTGCGTGGCACCGAACAGCACATTGATTATCACTGTGCTGGTTTCTTGTGGAATATTGATATAGGCTACCGAACCCATCTGTTTTCACAAGCTATAAATCGCTCCATTTTTCACGCGTCAGTTGAGATTACATTACGCCATTACACAGCGACACCTACTTCACATTTTTCATCAGCAGCTTTCAGCATGTGACGATGTTGGTAACCCCACATATCACATGCAGTTCATCACCATATAACCCGCTAATTCCACATTAACTTTTTATGTCGCATTTTTTTTAAAAAATCAGCTGTATTTATACTCATTTGCGCATCGAGGTCATATTACTTCAGGTTCTGTGTGCATACAGTAGGCCATGAGCTACTGATTGTCAACTATTTTATATTGTTGGTGAATTTTTGCTGCGTCAAGAATTTCAACTGATATCCCTATAATATAAAGCCACATGGCTGATTCACTCACTCGCTCACTGACATTAATGTTTGCCTACTTCCAGATGAGCTAGAAACTTGAAATTTGGTACACATACAGCTTTTAGGCTGTAAACCGCAGGAAAATTAAAAAAAGTTTACTTTTTTTAATTTTTAGCCCTAAAAACCCCCCGAAAAAGGGCTCACTCACTGACATTAATGTTTGCCCACTTCCAGATGAGCTAGAAACTCAAAATTTGGTACACATATAGCTTTCAGGCTGTAAACCGCAGGAGAATTCCAAAAAGTATTTTTTTTAACTTTTAGCCCTAAATACCCCCGAAAAAGGGCTCACTCACTTACATTAATGCTTGCCCACTTCCAGATGAGCTAGAAACTTAAAATTTGGTACACATACAGCTTTTAGGCTGTAAACCACATGAAAATTTCAAAAAGTGTACTTTTTTAATTTTTAGCCCTAAAAACCCCCGAAAAAAGGGCTCGGTTTCCATAGCAACGGTATTATCAAACAGTGTTCACATAGGGCTCTGAAAGTTTAGAAATAATTATTTCCGTAAACCTAACGGGGTGGTCGACAATATAACTCTTGGACTCGCATTCTGAAGGTCCGAGGTTCATAATTAATTAAATCCAACTAACATTTTTCGTCTAGAAATAACATTATCTTCTATCTGTGTTATAATTTATACCAGGTGTTTCAAAATGAATATCGGGGTTTTAAGGCTTTGTAGAATTTAGTACATTTAACATACAATTGTAAATAATACATCAAATGAAAGAGCAACTCAAACAGTTTTGTTGGTACTTGTGTGCGCATACAGTTTCCTCTGTATGCCATTAGAAAGCGCTAGTAGCAAAGATGGCGACTATTGAGCAGAAAGTTTTGTGTGTGTTACAGTATGCAAAGACAGAATCTGTAGTAACAGTGCAATGTGCTTTCCGTATTAAGTTCCATTGTAATCCTCCAAGTGATAATAACATCTGTAGATGGTGTCATCAGTTTGAACACACCTGCTGTCTGTGCAAAGGGAAGAGTACGGGACGACCAAGATTAACTGAAGAACGTTGACTGAAGAACGTGTTGAACGAGTGAGAGAGTCTTTCACGCGTAGCCCCTGGAAATCAATTTGGGCACAACTTAAAGACACAATTTGCTAGTTGTTGCAACAATTACTCCAGACACACTGATCAAGGTTTGGGAAGAACTCGCCTATTGACTCAATGTGTGCCGTGTTACGAATGGTGCTCATATTGAACACTTATAGGAAAAACTGTTTGAGAGTTGCTCTTTCATTTGATGCATTATTTATAATTGTATGTTAAATGTACTAACTTCTACAAAGCTTTAAAACCCCGATATTCATTTTGAAACACCCTGTATTATTGTGGCAAAAAAGGTAATAGCCAATACGGCAGACTAAATACACGCTCTCTATCTCCCATAGATCTTTTAAAAACCCTTTCCCGAGAACCTGAGCGAAGCTAGTTATTTTATATAAGTAGGCCTACAAGCACATGCTCGCGGCTTTGCCCGCGATTATTTACTCAGCTCCTAATGTTTTGTTTAAATCATTTATTTACTGAAAAATAATTAAAACATTATATATTACTAACACTGACATAATTTTTACATAAATTCCAGGAATTACATAATTTTATTCTTAATTCTATTGTTTAACGTTAAAAATATAACTAGGGAGCGAATTTCTATGACCTAAAAAATAGGATATATGCATGTAATTATAGCCTAAAAAACATTAAAATATGACCGATAAAATATAAAATATGACTTTACCACTTACACATTGTGTATATACTTTTAAGTTTCAGTACAATACATTTTATTAAAATATAGTGTTAATTATTTAAAATATCTGTAAATTATAAAAAAAAAGTATCATTATAATGCAAAATTTACAAAATGTGATATGAAAATTCAAAATGTCTTCAATATGCACACAAATATGCCAAAATATGACCTAAATATGCTACAATAGTTAGAAAATTTCCTAAATATGCAGTTATATGCACAATAAAAGCCGTTCCATTTTCACCATGATGCTTGGAATCGGGTTTAAATTAGTCGGGAACCTGAAATAATGCAAAGGGGAAAAATATGACATGTCATAGAAATCCGCCCCTAGTTATAACGTATCAGTCGGGTAAAAATAGTTGTTTGCAGGCTATTATGAGTGATTTAATAATTCACAGTTACGTATTGTCTATTATGAATGAGTAAATAGTTTTTAATTCTGCTTTGTAGTGTATTATCTTATGTATGAATAAATAGCCTTCGATTAATTATTTCTGATATTGTTATCAATCGGTTAATGTTATCAGATTAGCTGCTTCCCCAAGTGATTACAATAAGCGGCGTGCACTGTATACTATTTTACCATTCCTATCATGGGCGAACGGTGAACAGTTGTATTGTGTTCATTAATACTCTATAAATAATATGTAGGACATTCTTTGAAACTGTTTTTCTTTAGATTTCTGTCCTTTTTCTCGTTTTTAAACTAAAGTCTATAAATAAAAAATTTCTTTCGACAAATTATTTCTTTATTATGCCCACAAATATGCCAAAATTATGACCTAAATATGCGTATTCATACTAAATATGCTACAATAGTTGAAAATTTCGTAAATATGCAGTTATATGCACAATAAAAGCCGTTCCATTTTCACCAGGATGCTTGGAATCGGGTTTAAATTGGTTGGAAACCTGAAATAATGCAAAAGGGAAAAATATGATATGTCATAGAAATCCGCCCCCTAACTATAACTAATTAAACGAAAAAACGATTCTTATGTTGACATAAGTTATGGGCATACAAATTGAAATGATTTAAATGATCCATAGATTCATGAACCTTACCAAAACCATGCCTAAAGAATGTTAATTAAAACTTTGAACGGGCGGTGGTTTCGTACTTAGGGAGCTTTGCTTTGCTTTTCATAATTTAAAACGGCCACAATCTTGAAACGGAATTAAAAACTAAAAATCCTTACACATAATTCGTTTTTAATTAAAAACTAAAAATCCAACTTCGAGGTGAATGCCACGAACAAAGTGCGTCGCCGGGGGGGGGGGGGGAAGACCTCAGATTCGAATTCCCTAGCCAAAAAAAAAAAAATGCATAGTGGGTTTCGTCCAAATCACTCAATGATTTCCCATTTAGGCATGCACTCATGATCCTTTTCTGTGTAAATCAGATCTCTGCGAATCGTAAACAAATGAATCAAGATAGCACCCGAGCAAGGCCAAAATACTTTCAAAAATACCGCAACGTACATGTATCGGATCCTCATAACTACAATACTAGAAGAAATAAAACATTGCCTTTAATAGAACCAAAATACTTCACCTCTTCTGGCTCTAAACATAGCATTTATTATGGTCCAAGACTCTATAACTCTATAATTAGGTCACATCCAGAAATAAAACATACGAACAACAACAAATTCAATAAGTTTATCAAAAATCTTATTTCATAGTTCAAAAGTTACTTCACTCTGTACTTAGTAGACAATTAAGGAACGATTTTATTTGTAATAACTCAGGGTTTCAATTTTTGTTCTTACTACTTTTCCTTTTTTCTTTTTACTTTTCTGTTCTTTCTTTATTATTATTATTTTTTAGGTTTTGATTTAATTATATTTTCTTTATGTATTTTGTAATTTGTATTTTGTAATGTAAATGGCTGAACTGTGCCCGAGCACGAGCGCTTGCTCATTCGGGTGGTCTTGTTTTGTTTTGTATAAATATTTTGTATAAATATAAATATAAATAAATATAAATAAAATATAAATATAAATTGTCACAACAATCGAATTGCTTGTGTGTTTCTTATGGAAGGTATTTCGTCACCTCGAAAACATTTGATTTTTCGAATTAATCAAAATTTGCAAAATCCTTTCTTAGTGAGCACTTATATTATGAAACGAAGGTGCTGTCAAAATTTCAAGTTTCTACCTTTTATAGTTTAGGCTTTATGTTCATTCTCAGTCAGTCAGGTCAAAGCCGCTTATATAGGCCTATAGACATCCAAGAAAAGGGTGGGGGAATTTTAGTATTGCTTTGGCAATAGTATAACGACTGGTTGATTTATACATTATTTCGGAGAATTTCATTCGGGAGTATTTAGTATTATTTTTCTGTAGCTGATTTATTGTTTAAGCAAAAAAAGTTCTACTATTACCAAATATAATGTAACAATTACCACCACATAACATAATACTTAAATATCTGGATCCGTATTATAGTTTAGGTCTACGTTGATTCTCTGTCTGTCAGTCAGTCAGTCAGTCAGTAAAAAAGAATTAAGTATTCTAAAAAAACATCCAATATTTTCCCATTAAGGCCTGCTTTCATTCTCCCCTTCTGTCCACCTATGTAAAAAGAAAAAAAAAATCAGATCTCTGCGAATCTTAAACAAATTAATCAAGACAGCAACCGAGCAAGGCCATCCTGAATTAATTTCACAATTGAATATTTTCCCATCTAGGCGTGTAAATACGATCTCTGTTAATCGTAAACAAATGAATCAAGATAGCGAATGAACAAGGCCATCTTTAATTAATTTCACAATTGAATACTGTTTTCCACAACAATAGAATTGCTCGTGTGTTTCTTATGGAAGGTATTTCGTCACCACGAAAACATTTTATTATTAGCATTAAAAATCAAAATTTTGCAAATTCCTTTCATTATGAAACGAAGGTACTGTCAAAATTGCAAGTATCTTCCTATCATAGTTAATCAGCCATGACAAAGCCGCTTATATAGGCTTATAGACGTAAGTTATCAATCAAAAGAAGAAAATTCGGTATTGCTTTGGCAATCGTATAACGACTGGTTGATTTATTCATTATTTCGGAGAATTTTGTTCGTGAGTTTTTAGTATTATTTTTCTGTAGCTGATTTGTTTAAGCAAAGGAAGTTGTACTTTTACCAAACATAATGTAACAATTACCACCACATAACATAATACTTAAATATCTAGACACGTATCAATAGGGCTATAATTAACACAGAATTCCAATGACTGTGCTGTTGTAAAATGAGACTTTTGAACTGGATGAATTCGTGAGCTTTTCCTATTCTGTATTTTATGTGTCTTATATTGAAATGAGGAAGAACGACTTATCAAACTCAAATTATTCCCTCAGGAAACGCTTGATATAGCTTTTTATGGCTCATAGAGGATGTCGAATTTTGCACCCCATTGCTTCTACACACCAAGCCTGGTAGGGGTTGACATAAGAAACAGAAATTCCGGTAACATAAAACTGTATTGTCTTTAAGGAATATTTTATTTCCCACTCTCATGTGCGCCCGGGGGGGGGGGGGGAGAAGACCAGATTCGAGTTCCCTAGCCCAAAAAACGCGCAATGATTTTGTCCAAATCATTCAATGTTTTCCCATTTATTCGTACATTCATGTTCCCTTACTGTCTGGCAATGTAAAAAAAATCAGATCTCTGTGAATTGTAAACAAATGAATCAAGACAGCAACCGAGCAAGGCCATCTTGAATTAATTTCACAATTGTCTTGCTAATAGGAACGTTTTCCACAATAATCAAATTGCTCGTGTTTTTATTATGGAACATATTTCGTCTCCTGTAAAACATTTGATTTTTGGAGTTAATAGAATTTTGAAAAATCCCTTCTTAGTGTGCGCTTACATTATGAGTCGAAGGTACTGTCAAAATTCCAAGTGTCTATACTAATTTCACTTTAAGAACAAAGTAGATGTAAACAAAGCCACGTGACAAGGGAGCGCCTCATTGGCTAGTGGACGAACTGTAACTTTTGCTGCTTTGTATGCATACTCTTGCTCTTAATAAAATAGTTCGGTTCAAACCGTACATTTTTGTAGCTATTTTCGTGCAGAGAAATTTAAAAACACGTTTCTGAAGCAGATCTGTGTATGAAACAAAATTAATTTGATCAGATTTTCCTGACGCATAATAACTAAGTGAACTAATTAAACCGTTACAACAGATGTAAATTGTAGGCGTTTACGACGGCTGTGTGAATGCTCAAGGACGCCATCTTGGAATGAACTTGCCACAGCCCCCTCCCAATAACCTGCTGAATGTGCGTTCATTTATTTATTTATAACGGTAATACAACAAGTACGTGAGGACAAGAAAGTCGTGTGCTAGAACAAAACAAAAATTTCGTCAAAAGTTACAAGTAACTTACAGCTCTGATAGGATTGGGGCGGTAACAAACAGAAATTAATGAATTCAAAAAGAAAACGCCTCTGAAGTGGGCAGCCAACATTGCAAAATGAGAGTAATTTTTTATACTCGTTAATATCTTCTTGTTAACTGTCTATGACTTTCTTAAATACTAATATTAAGCCTAATTTTGTACAGATGTATCGATCTTTTCAAAATAAATATCACATTTTTCAACAATGGTGCATGTCATAAAAAATATTTTAAAAGTACTATTGAGAACACTGGAATATACACAAATCCTCATTCCTTTTCTTTCCGTGGCGGGTAAATCTCCACGTGGTATTGTCACATGCTCGGCGGAGTGGTACTTTAGAGTTTGTTTACATCTACTCTGAACTTAAAGTTAAAATAGTATATCTATTATAGTTTAGGCTCTACGTTGATTCTCTATCAGACAGTCAGTCAGTCAAGCCAACCGATTTTGCTAACATGAAATGAATTCATTTCAGTATGATACTAAAACTAACACTAACAGAATAGATTTTATTTTGGATACAGACTATTTTATTACTAGACCTGGGATTTTAGGCTCTAAAAAACTTTGTTTTAGGCACCTAAAATAGGCTTTTAAAACAAGTAAATAGGCTTTTAAACTAGAAAATAGGCACTTAAAATATGCTTTAAAAATGTGTAAATAGATAGAAAGTAGACTTCAAAATATTACAATATACACTTGAACTGTAACATGACTTTTTTTTTACTGCAAGAAACGTTCTATACCTATTCTTAACAGAATTAACTGCAAAATTTGGCAAAACGAACTATATTCACTTAAACAGATGTTCTTTCACTGGTGATTTGACGCAGAAGTCCTTCCTCCTTAATCCTCCCCCTCCCCCGTCCGTCAGCATTCCTTTAGCGACAATTGTTTGGAATAATCAAGTTTCTGTGAAAAAAAAACCCTCCTCTGCTGTTCTGCTTTTCATTGAGGGATGTACTTTATAAGATTGTAAAATTACAGAAGTCAAATTTTATTTTAAATGTACAAAATAGGCATTTTTAGGAACTAAAATTAGTAAAATAGGCTCTAAAGGTCCAAATAGGCATTTTAGGGCACTATAAAACTCTATAAATGTAAGTGATGTATCATGAAACGTTCACATATTTAAAATTTTTCATGTTATTTCATAAGGAAAAAAAAATAGGCATTTGCCTTAAAATCCCAGGTCTATTTATTACGCAGTTTTCAGCTGATACTTTCAATGTCTCGATAATAATCGTTCCGTGTTCGATAATAATCGACATCACACCGATATCGATATGGATATTATGGATATTATGACACCGTTATGTCAAATAAAACACAATAATTGATATTCTATCCTATTTCAATAGTTTTTTTGCACGACTTAACTAATTAGTGGTACTTACGAATGTTGTTGCCGTGGATCGTAAGTTGACATTCCCGCAGGCAATCTTCTTGCTATGTGCGGTAAGAGTTTCCGTGCGGTAAGAATTTACCTACGGTACATCATAATCAGGGCCCGGATTCTAATGACATGTCATCTTTTTATTGATGCTGCATAGACATTGCCAACTTGTAGATAAATCCTAATCATGGCCTCTAGATTGTAGAAATGCATTTTTATTAGGTCATTTTTTTGTCATTTTATGCCATTTTTTAAATTTTTAGGGCATTTATTTAAATTTTAGGTAATTATTTTGTCATTTTATTGTCATTTTGTTCCTTATTTAGTCATTTTCATGTATTTACATTGAGTGTATTAACTTTTTTTTTCGTCGCTAACGGTGCTGTCTTTGAAGTGTTGTTTAATTCAAGAAGGAAAAATTCGGTGTTAAAGTGTTGTCATGTCTCAGTCGGAAATGAGAATCAAAGAAACGCCAAAATTTTGTATTATATTACTATTTACTTGGCACCAGAGTCTGCCAGCTGCTTGGATTTGAAAGTGCAAACTACTGTTTACCCTCAATAAACAACAATATAATCCGGCAGACCACTAAAGGAAATGCCGAATTTTGACTCGCCAGTGCCTCAGTGCTAGTATAAATTTCCGTGAGAAAAGA
This sequence comes from Ectobius pallidus, assembly GCA_964059195.1. NCBI lineage: Eukaryota > Metazoa > Arthropoda > Insecta > Blattodea > Ectobiidae > Ectobius > Ectobius pallidus. The sequence goes on along the minus strand of CAXKWD010000004.1, from coordinate 9,232,996 downwards.
ACATTTACAACATTACAGTTATTTACAGTTTTTACAATTATGTACAAATTAGTCTATAATTTCGTGTGTAGAATAATAATTTTTTTATGAAGAAAATGTCAGTTTTTAGGTCATTTTTTATGATTATTAAGTCATTTTCTTTAAAATTTAGGGTCATTTTATAGGTCATTTTTCAAACAATTTTAGGTCATCAGAATCCGGGCCCTGATCATAATACAAGACTTTATGGACAAGGCCGCCCCCAGGACAAATATTCGGTTCCCATAACAACAAACACATGCGAATCACTTTCTGAAATAAACATCTATTTTCAATAATGTATATACATAATATTTTCAGGTAATATCTCAGTTAATATAATTAAATTTATATAAATAATCATCGTGCAAAAAATAGTATGCAATACTCGTGGTGTAAGCGCATAACGGATCTCGTAAAATTGAAAAAACGAGGCGCGAGCGCCTTTCCTCGTTCCGTATGCATCGCTTACGGCACTTGTATCGCAATATACTATCTCCTCTTATTGCACTGGAGAATATATGAAATTTAAAAAGACTCATCTTTTCATACTTTTTTCCTCGATTCCCCGAAGATGCACATAAAACACTCGTAACGCGATATGCTATTAGTGCAAAGGGATTTGGTGACAATGCCGGTATGAAGATAGCTTGTATATGACTCCAGTTACTAATTAATACCATGCTATTTTGCTGGTTAAGACTTTGAGAAAATATTTTATTCTGGTTGCATTTTACACTCACAACAATACGAGTAAAAAAAAAAAAAAATACTAACAACAAAATCCAAAGAGGATGAAAATGATTTTTATTGTTCAAGTAGGCTTTGGAATTCTGCAATAGAGATACCAATATTCCGAAACACACTGAACTTTAACATTACCTCCAGAGACTAATAATCAAGGTTAGAATTAATCAGGGTTTATTGAGTCCATCAAACTCCAGAATGAGAGCTATAAAGCTTAAATGAAAAAGTATAATGCCAGGCGGAGTTCAGAAACACTTCATCCTTCAGCTATAAAACATTTCATTGGCAAGAGTAGGAATTGTTAGTGTGTTTGATGAGTATGATCTTGTTAACATCCTCACCGGATGCCAGTAAACCAGTCTATATCCACCTGACTTAAAAATAAAATCAAGTAAACTGATGTAAAAAAGTGCCAGAAAGCTTTTGTTTAATCAGTTATAGCCTAATTGCAATTATGATGAGCAGAAAATAAGTTCTTTTTCTAATCGATTTCAGAGTCAAACTCCAGATCGATTCATTAAGCAGGGCTTACTGAAGAACAAAGGTCTAGTTTGATAGGAAGGAATATGTGGGAAGTGTTATTTGTCAAAGCAACATTCAAAGCCGTATATGAACACTGTAGAACAATATGTTATGAGAACTGATTTGCATTTGATTAATTCTTTGTAATATATTACCATAAAATAGTCGATAAATTAGGCATTATTCCGGTACCGGTCAACCGATTTGGTCCAATATCAATAGGCTTCTTCCCATGAACGTTATAAATGCGTATACAGAGATGCCAACCTTGAAAGGTGGTTACCAGTAGTGTGAGTCTAATCGGATGGTGGGGGGACCCACGTCTCGGGCAAATTATGAAATTTCAAACATGCATTACTGCTTTCGATACTGCTGATTTGCCGCTCGTTTTTGTCTACCAAACTCGTCACTGGTTTTACGTTTACACGACATATTTCCTCAATATGCTACTGGCACTGCAACACTCAATAAAACTTCTAGCAAGCAACGGCGTCGGCAGTCGTCAGCGGCATTACTGTGATAATAAAAAAGAGGAAATACGTTAACACCAAAGATGTTATAGCTATAATAATATGTTATAACCAGGGCTAGGATTTATATGTAATTACATATTTCTTAATTTCACATATAGACACATTTTTGTCACTTATCTCTATCTATTATGTTGTCTTCTATTCAAATTAAACAAATTTATTTTACATATTTTTCCATATTTCTGACATTAGTACATATTTATATGTAAAATAAATATTTGTTTATATTTAGTGATTTTAATGCAATATTCATACATATTTCATTCTTAAGAGTGAAACTATATAAAATTGTCGTTTTTAGTGACAGAAAATATGGCAGCACAGGATAAGTTTACAGTTATCTCCAGAAATGAATGTGTGAAAAATGATTTGTGTTACATTGAATCAAATTTTTGTAATATAACAAAAATAATTCAGAAACTACAAAATAATAATCTGACATTACCTGGAAAAATTGACATTGTGAAAAACATGATTCATGAACTCAAATGTACACGTGGACATTTAGCCGATCTTATCAAATGTAAAGTGGACAATGTGTTTTCAAGAAATCCAGGCTTTGAGGATGTGCAGTAGAACGAAGCTTCATCCAATACAAATGACTTTTGATAATTTAAAACAACATTTTGTGGCATACTGTTATGGTAGCAGAAATAATCAATGAATGAATACAAATAAAGTAAGTGATCTGAAAAAAAAAATTGAATAATTTCATTTATGAATCCAGTATTTGTAATGCATTTTTATAGGTTCTAAAAGTAACAAAATCTAGTGTCTAGTGGTTAAATTTGTTTTGATGTCCATATTTTACAAAATATAATTGCATATATATATATATATATATGTACGTATTTTGACATTTTTAGTACATATATATGTACATATTTTGACATTTTTAAGTACATATATATGTACATATTTTGACATTTTTAGTACATATAAATCCTAGCCCTGGTTATAACTGTAAGATATAAAATCTTTGGTTAAACACACGCACGTGAAAAACGAAAAACGAAAAATTTTAAAAGTAGATATTGGGATTAGTAAAATCCGTAATATATTTAGTACAATTTCCGTATTGCCGTAGAAAATTCAAGAAAATCGTAGAAAGTACGGAAATTCCGTAGCAGTTGGCATCTCTGCCGTATATATAGTTTCATGAATATCAGATAAAGCGTATTTTAGTTATCGCATGGAAACATGGACACATGGACAGACGGATAGACAGACATTTTCCCGTCCACCAAACAATCTCATAAAAAACCCTTCTGGCACTTTAATAAATACACCGTGTTTCAAAATGAATATCGGGGTTTTAAGGCTTTGTAGAATTTAGTACAGTTGACATACAATTATAAATAATACATCAAATGAAAGAGCAACTCAAACAGTTTTGCTGGTACTCCTGTGCGCACGCACTGTTTCCTCCGTATGCCATTAGAAAGCGCTAGTAGCAAAGATGGCGACTATTGAGCAGAAAGTTTTTTTCTGTGTTACAGTATGCAAAGACGGAATCTGTAGTAACAGTGCAACGTGCTTTCAGTATTTCCTTCTTTTTCCTTGAAGCAAGTGTGATTGGTAATTCTTATCTTGACGCGCTACAATTATGGCACTTTCCTCAATTAGAAGAAGCTGAACCAGAGAACTTTATTTCGCAGCAGGATGGTGCACATCCTCACTGGCATCACTCAGTACGCGAATGGTTAAACGATGTTGTACCCGACCACTGGATTGGCAGCAAGAGGCCGGATGACAGAGCTTGTTTCGCATGGCCTCCACGTTCACCTGATCTAATGCCATGTGATTTTTACCTTTGGGGATTCATAAAGGTTCAAGTGTATGTGCCACCACTACCAACTGACCTACCCGACTTAAGACACAGGATTGAAGCAGTTGTTGCAACAATTACTCCAGACACACTGATCAAGGTTTGGGAAGAACTCTCCTATCGACTCGATGTGTGCCGTGTGACGAATGGTGCTCACATTGAACACTTGTAGGAAAAACTGTTTGAGTTGCTCTTTCATTTGATGTATTATTTATAATTGTATGTTAAATGTACTAAATTCTACAAAGCCTTAAAACCCCGATATTCGTTTTGAAACACCCTGTATATCGTTGAGGCAACACAAAATCTATTCGAGCCAATACTGAATTACATAGCTGTGTATTATGGCTTCGCTATATCAGCAAACAAAGCAGCTACCGTAGTGAAATAGCAGATAGCAATACTGGCTCTACATTTCAATCTCAAACGATCTTTCATTACTTTAATTAGGCCTACAAATTTCTGGTAATATCTAGCATCGAACAAGATACTAATACCAACAGGACTTTCTTTCGCGTTGTTTACGGCATTTGTTTGTTTTTCTATTACAGGAAATAAGATATGTTCATTTATTAAGTGCCAGAATGGTATTTTCTAAGACTACATAACTAACTCCGTGGCGCTAACATACCAGAAGGGACACTTTTTCGGATTTTCATGAAACTTGGTATACACATTTATAATGTCCATGTGACGAAGCCTGTCATTCAACGCTAGTCAGTGCTAAATCCATCAAACCATCCCTCACAAATCCTACTCCCCTTAAATCTATCCTAATATTGTCCTCCCACCTACGTCTAAGTCTTCCACGTGGTCTTTTCCCTTCGGGTCTCCCAGTCAATACTTTTGAGATATGTCTTTCCTACCCCATGTCCAGCCCATTTCATCCTCCTTGATTGATTGCCCTTAAACATTTAATTACGGTCTAACAAATCAGTCGTACCTAGCGAGATAGCAGAGATGGTAACGTCTTGGAGGTCCCAGGTTCAAATCCCGTGGCCGGCCAATTTGACATGCGTTTTTCCATGGTTTCTCCAGTCGTAAAGGCAAATTCCGAATTGTGTATTTACATACCATGAATCATCCTCACCATTTCATCCTGTATCATATCCATTTAAATTAATATCAGTTGAAATTTACTCCATAAGAATACACCGACAATAGAAACAATTGACAATCAATAGTTCCATGGCCTACCCTATTGTTTAGACACACATCCCGAACTCCTGATAAATGGTCTCGCAGCTAAAAGGAGTATAAACACAGCCGAAATAAATAAATAACAAATAAAATAAATACTATATTTCTCGTATTCTGGAGGTCCCAGGTTCAAATCCTGTGGCCGGCCAATTTGACATGCGTTTTTCCATGGTTTCCCCAGTCGTAAAGGCAAATGCCGAATTGGATATTTACATACCATGAATCATTTAGATTAATATCAATTGAAATTTACTCCATAAAAATAAACCGACAATAGAAACAATTGACAAGCAATTGTTCCATGTCCTACCCTACTGTATAGACACAGCTGAATTAAATAAACGAAAACAGTCTTATGGAACTTGGCTATAATGGCATTGAAAAAGACACTCGTATGAAAATAATAAAACTCGAAACTACACATTCTTGGTCAATTGCCGTTCCACGTTATCCAACTCGGTCAAGGTTTTATCGACTAGGTAATAACGTTGCTATTATTACGGGGAGTATTGAAATTGCGTCGGAATATTAGCAACCTTCAGCAGCAAATACAAAGCCATTAAGACTATTCACACTTAAATGTAGCCTACTTCAATTCTCATTTTCAATGGAAATTCGAAGGGCATGTGAAACACCACGTGCTACATTTCTAAGGGAGGAGATTACTGAAGCTTATACTGTCTTTTTTTTTTAATTCAGCTGTGTTTATACTCCTTTTAGCTGCGAGGCCATATCACGAGTTCGGGATTTGTGTCTATAAATATCGAATTCGGAATTTTCCTTCAAGACTGGTGAAACCAAGAAAGAAGGAAGTTACTCCTCTGGGTCGCGAGCGACCCCTGGGGATATTCACAGCGGATTTGTTACCGGGGTGCGCCAGTCCCCTACCTACTTAAACCTAAGGACACATACACACACCCAGTCCTGAACCCGGGAAAGAAATTTTTCACTACTGAAAAATCCCCAACCCGGCCGGGAATCGAACCCGGGCCGCCGGAGTGGAAGGCAGGAGCGCTACCGACTCACCCACGGCGGCGGACGAAACCAAGAAAACCCCATGTCAAATTGGCCGGTCACAGGATTTGAACCCGATCGCGAAAAACGAAAATTTCTTCGTGTAAAGTCCCCTTAAAAATAAGGGAAACTTATCGCCAATCTTCGGCTCACATCTTCAGAAGGTACCTTACCCAAATACGAAATTTTGTTTTCATACGATTTTCCGTTTTGGAGCTGGCTTGCTCACAGACTTTCCACACAGGCAGACAGACAGACACACTGACACACAGACATGTTTCCAAAAATAGTACTTTTGGATTCAGGGGGCCTCAAAACGTGTATTTATGTTAAAAACTCAGGCAAAGTCGCAATGTACGGTGGCCCACCTCGCGATATGCGCAGGTTTCCACGGACGGGTGATGTGTTTTGTTTTCCAGGGAGACTGGTTAACCAACATGACGCTTCTTGTACATTACTTATCAGTTATCAAAAATTCTACATTAGTGGCAGGTTCTGTTAGGTTAAGAACAGTCATATTAATTTAGTAGGGCATTCTGAATTCTCCCGAAATTACTAATTAGTGACAGGTTCTGTTAGGTTAGGAACAGTCGTATTAATTTAGTAAGGCGTTCTGATTTCTCCCGTTTCGTAAATGTGCCATGTTGTATGTCCCGCGAGGTTCGTTGTATTGGTGCACCTGCTTCCCAGAATTCTACGTGGTCTGCTCAGACCTGTAACGTCCAATCACGAGTTTCTATATAAAAATATGGCGTCATTCACGGCACTTTTCGCTAGATCGTGTTATAAAAGAGAGTGTAACGTTCAGGGCGGGTGGGTTGGACACAAACATTCGTCGAGGCAACATCAGCTCTTCAGAGAACAATCTATAACAAAATACGTGTGATATTAGATGTTTTATGACAAGAAGATTGGTTTTGAAAGTGGGCCACCGTACAATGCGACATTACCAAAACTCAACTTCAAATTTGGGGGTCGAAAACAATACTTCCTCTACCTATAGTACCTATGGTACGGGCAGTGGAAGTAAAAAAATCTGAAAGCCGGCCACCGTTCTTGTTTGATTAACAATACAATTTTCCACAGACTGAAGCAACTGAATACGCACACCTCGCAATACGTGTCTATTCAATGTCAGACTGTGAAGTGAGAAATGTGTATTGCCCAAGCTTAGGAATGTAATAATGTTATGTGAGTGCATTACATCATATTTTATTTGGGTGTAAATTCATTGAGGATATAGTGGGTTTTCTTGAATGATTTGTTTAAATTGTCTATATGAATAGCATTATAATAAAGTTAAATGATAGCTATATTATCATGTGCTTATATTAAAATCTAATGGTCCATTGCTGTTGACCCGATTAGTCGCAAAAACTACTAACCTGGTAGAGTTGAAATTCTGCATGAACATAATGTTTATAGCCGGAAGAATTATAGGACTATAATATTTTATTCATTCTCTATATTTCACTTAATATCACAATCATTAAAATTCATTATCATCAACATGAACATTAGCCATGATACAATAACAATATAAACAGATGAACAACAATATTTCATGGCTTACTGGTAACACCAATAGAAGTAGATAATCCTACTTGATTACGGTACTTTACGCGACCATTTCACTAAATTAATTATCAAGAATAATTCATTAAGAGCAATATGGTGTTTTGTCACATAATTTTCACCTCAAATATTGAAATCTCTCTCTCGAATCCTATGTCCCGATTGTTGGGGCGAAGGGCCTAAAAGTGGAGGTTTTCTGTTTACCTATGTGAATTTTGTTACGCTTATTTTCCTAGAGAGGGCAGAGGGACAGGTGGTAAGCCCATCGCCCCTTAACCCCCCTCCGAAAAACTACTTGGACTTGGACGTGAAAGGGCCGAGAAATTTTGTCCAGAGGCTCTAATTTAGGCTTGGAGTTCTTTTACGTGCCGTAAATCTACGACACGGGACCCCCAGCTTAAAGTCCCTCCCGGAGGACTCCGTGCCCAGGATTTTTACGTCCTGAAAAACCAATCGACTGCGTCCGGGTTTGATCCCGCGACTTTCGGATCTAGAGAAATATTGAAATAATACCGCACAAATAAACAGGTTCACATGCAGTGGTGTCATTCTTAAACTCTGGAAAAAAATCAGGAGCAATAAAAAACGAAGTACGGCTACTTCCTCGTGTTCTTTCTCCAGTAAGGTTAAAAATCTTGCAGAATACTTTTCCATCTGTACTAAAGACTGGCAACCAGTTAGTAAGCCTTAAAATTCCATTTCGCCTTTCTACTCTGTTTAGACTACACGCATAACAAGAAGGTGTTGCGGGTAGTCTAAACAGGCGAAATGCTAGTTTTATAATTTATTATGATTAAAGCCCGGATTTTCATGCACTATCAAACTTAAAAATATGCATGCATTCATGCACTATCGTATCTCCAAATATGCACAATGAAGGGCGAAACATGCACTATCGAATTCCATGTCTTTTACATTTTCTCCACATAATATGTCTTTCACGTTTTCAGAACTTTAAGATCAGGGTTTGAACTAAGTACCTTCTTACGTTTTTCCCTGGCTGTCACACCCGTTTCTCCACAACACGATTCTAAAGTATTCAAAGTCTTCAACAATGGCTAGTGACTGACAAATTCAAGCAGTGCACATTCTGTTTAGCAGTTTTCTTTCAATGGAAGGTGGTGGGGGTCGGCGAGTCGGCATTTTCTTTTGTAGCCTTGTGTATTATATTACTGTTTATTTAGGGTAAACAGTAGCTTGCACTCTCTAATTCATGCAGGTGGCAGACTCTGTTGCCAAGTCAATCAAAATATAACAATGGTAATGCAATACAACATTTTTACGTTTCTTTGAAAAGCCAAGATTTTAGGGAGGCATATTCATAATATGCACAGTTATGCATGGTAAGTTGATATTATGCACTAAAACCAGAAAATGCGGGTTTATATGCATTAAAAACGTCTGAATATGCTACATTAAGCCCAAAAAATCCCAAACATGCATTATGCATGAATTTTGCCATAAAAAGGCCGAAATATGCAAACATGCACAGAAAAAGTATGGTTATTTGGAATCCATAAGTCATGTAATGAGTAACTACAAAGTTTGAGAAGTGTAACCAAAGTATATAAAAACATGCATTTGCATGGAAATCCGGGCTCTACTTATGATATACGTACTTTGTCTTAAATATCATCATTTAAGTTTTTCACCCGTCACTTCTTGTTACGTTGAAAGGTCACTTTCAGCATTTTAACAGATAAACCCATGAATTTGGCAACTGAAAATTTGGAAAGACTGTTAGAGGTACATTCTGCCATTCGAAAATAAAATGTAAGTTTTAACTTCTCATACTGCATATTTGTAGTGTTTTTTTCCCCTTCATTGTGCATATTTGGATATTTGATTGCAAATATTTTAAGATTTGATATTACGATACATGGAAATTTTGTCTTTAAGGGGGACATACAGCTTTCTATGCTGAAAAATAAGTGAAGTTCATTTTTTTTTTCTCGGTAATGAATTGTTCTGTAGCCTTGTAATTTGGCATGCTCTATATTGACTAGTTCTACAATTCCATAGGGGAAAGGCCGGTAGCACCGGACAGTGGGTACCCCCGGACAATAGCTAGTTCAAGGCTTCTACAACAGATAGTGACACGAGTCGTACACCTACGTTTGCCCTGCACTCTACAGAAATATATAACAGAGATTGGCGCCTGTGTGAATTCATACTTTGTGTTGGTGAGCGGATATAGTTGCACGTGCTGATTAAGTGATACATTGTTAATTTTCCAACCGCCATTCCAGCTTATCACGTAAATAGAAATATACCGTTTTTATTGTATGTGAAGATTATAGTGTTAATAAGTAATTAAAGGTGGTTTCAAGTCCAGAAGTATTTATATAACATGAGAATAGCGAGTTATTTACTTTGCTACATAGATGGTAGCCCCGGACGCATCATATGACGGTAGCTCCGGACAATGCTAAATTCGTTTATTTGTTTCAGGCTGTGACGATATGCCAAAATTCAGGGGGGAAACTACTAACAGAGGTTCCTGGGATGAAAGTAACATGAAAATTGCCATTGTTAAAGTAATATCAGGGGAATTAGGTGCGAGAGAAGCAGCGACACGATATAATGACCCTTAACTTCGGTATAATGTGCACTTCATGATAAATCCAAAGCCATAATTAGGCAGATTTGAACCGACGTTTTCTTAGGAGTATGAACTGCCAGATAGTAGCCCCTACTGCAAGAAAGTTAACGGAGAATGCAGAGAAATGAGATATTGACTTCTTCTCCTTCTGACAATATACTCAAAGAAAATTTAAAAAAAATAGTAGCAAACAGTAGACCTAAGCCTATAGTTCCTAATCTAGGAACAAATCCTTTTTAAGGGGAACGTAGATGTACAAAAGGAGCAGTGAACAAAAATTCTGCAGCTAACAAATGTTCATGCATTTCACTGGCCTATCAAAAGCAATGTGAAGAAGAAACAACCACCTGTATTTTGTGCAGTGGTCAGTTTGACGAAGACTGGATTCAATGCCAGGACTGCAGCGGTTGGGCACATGAGGAGTGTGCAACTGTTGAAGACCATCAGCTTCCATACCAGTGTGATCATTGTGCAGCTAAATATGACTTATTTCCATTGTTTGTTACAATGAAATATTGTGTCCGGTGCTACCCTTCATTTTCGCAATTTGTTAAAACGTAAGGGATGAAAGTTATTTGTATTTTCATAATAATTAGGATTTACATGAGGATTTCAAACCATATCAATTAAAGCAGAAGGTCCTAAGAATGGCTTTATCTACTTCACTTCACTTTCAGTTACTTTTCCTGCGTGATGTAATAGTTTAGGCTTAAGTGTCCGGTGCTACCGGCCCTTCCCCTACTATTTTCAGAATTAATTTACCTATTACAGTTATGGGCATTTATCATTATAAAATGGCAGCCAAATTTTGTATACTGAAGTGCCGTTTTCCTGATAATTTTCACAAATACCAATATTTCTGAGTGATTCTTTTTTCTGCCTATTTGTATATATCATATGAACAACATAATCTAGGATCTTTGGATTATCTGCAGTATAAAAAAAATCATCACGGTAATCTTTTATTTTTTACAAATTTTTACTTCATAAATATTAAAAAATAAACTATTAAAGTTACATCAACGATTCTAGATAGTGTTGTTCAATAATATCAAATATACTTGCATGCAAAATTTCACTGCAATATGTAAATAAATGTTGGAGTTATGAGGGAAATGGCACTTCAGTGCACAAAATTTGGCTGCCATTTTGTAATGATAATTACCCATTAACTGTATTAGTTAAATTAATTCTGAAAATAGTATGCAATTGTAGCACTAGTCAATAAAGAGCAAGCCAGATTACAAGGCTATACAGAACAATTATTAATTGCTGAGGGAAAAATAGTAGGCTTAAGCTTATATTGCGATACAAGTGCCGTAAGCGGTGCATACGGATCAAGGAAAGAGTTTGAAAAAACTCGGCGCAAGCGCCAATATCCGAGATCCGTTATGCGCTTACGGCACGAGTATTGCATGCTATTTTTTGCACGATGATAATTTATATCAATTTAATTATATTAATTGAGATATTAGCTGAAAATATTATGTATATACACTATTGAAGATCGATTTTTAATTCAGAAAGTGATTCGCATGTGTTTGTTGTTATGGGAACCTAATATTTGTCCTGTAAAGTCGCCACAAACTGGGGGGCCTTGGTTCCGGTCTTCCATAAAGGCTTGTATTATGATGATTTTACTTACGGCACTTGTGTTTTTTTGTAATTTTTACCTCACGGAGATTTCTTTTGTTTTCATAGCAACCAGATTGCGTGCGGGAATGTCAAGTTACGATCCACGGCAAGAATATTCGTAATTACTAGGGACCGGATTCTTAGGTTTTTACCTATTTTTTTCCTTACTTCCAAAACAAAAAGCGCTCATACACTTTTTCGAATCATGACCATAGGATTCACCCACATTAATTCTGTTGCACCTAAAAATACCTAAATGGGGTATAGAAACCTAAATATACCTAAACGGGATATAAAACCTAAAATATCTAATTTAGGCTCCTTTTTTGTCTTTTTTGTTTGTCTTTTGAGAAATCGATATTTTGCGGAGAGACAATAATTTTTGTCGGGTTGAAATTAATACCACCAGCGTTTCGTTCAACCCATTGTCGTCTAGGATGGACAGTATCAAGAGAGGAAGTGTAACAGTACCGGTGTATTCCTTTAAAAATATTCGTACGAACAACCATTGTTGCCGTGTATGATCAAGGATATAGATTTCTGTGTTTTAAAGCGCTTGTTTGCCTTTAGTACTTCCCTGTTATTCATACTGAGTGGTGACCCTGTGAGTTTTAGGACGACGTGTTAATTATGTATTGAATCCTATGTAGCGCATTCAAATTCATTAAACCAATTATTCTACCCGAAAACGATATTTTGGGGAAAAAACCTAAAAAAAAAACTATTTCACCTAATGGAAAACCTAAAACAGTGTTTTTAAAAACCTAAAAATCCGGTCCCTAGTAATTACCAATAATTAGTTACGTCGTGCAAAAAATAATGAACTTCAACTATTTTTCAGCATCTAAAGCCATATGTCCCCCTTAAAGATTACTGTTGTACATCCCTTGGGAAGAAAACGGTCATGATATGTCTTAACCTGGGGTATTTTATGGTGACGTGTTTATGACAGATGATATAAATTACATATCTTGGTCAAGGTTAGAGTTATGAGTGCTAGGCTCTGCCATCACTGCCACTCAATCAAGTAAAACCCTCATATCGATTCCTCAAAGTCAGGACTTCCCCTGAGCTCCCGGTCTTCAGCTCCTATTGGGGGGCGGGGGTGGCAGTACATCACACACTACGTCTGTCTGATTTCAATGTGTAAAGACTATTCCCGTTTTCTTACCGATCATCGGTTGCTATAGTAACAACTACTGTAGTCAGTCTATTGTTTTTCTTCATGGCCTACTGTAACTTTGCACATCATATTTGAGTAGGTTTAAAATATTTTTGCACGACATAACTAATTAGTGGTACTTACGAATATTGTTGCCGTGGATCGTAACTTGACATTCCCACACGCAATCTGGTTGCTATGAAAACAAAAGAAATCTCAGTGCGGTAAAAGCACACGTGCCGTAAGTAAAACCATCATAACACAAGCCTTTATGGAAGACCAAAACCAAGGCCCCCCCAGTTTGTGGCGACTTTAACTGGACAAATATTCGGTCTCCATAACAACCAACATTGGGAATCACTTTCTGAAATAAACATCCATCTTCAATAGGGTAAAAACATAATATCTTCAGCTAATATCTCAATTAATATAAATAAATTGATATAAATAATCATCGTGCAAAAAATAGCATGCAATACTCGTGCCGTAAGCGCATAACGGATCTCGGAAATTGAAAAAAACTCTTTCCTCGATCCGTATGCACCGCTTACGACACTTGTATCGCAAAACTATTCAGTTAATCCGGGCGATAAGTTTCACACTTGCTCTTTCTGACAGGTGCCCAGGAAAAATGGAATTTAGATAAGTATTCAAGTACACTCTTATACCGTCGTTTATAATCAACTAGCTTAAAAGGCACGGCGTCGCCCGGGTTTTTTATTTTGTAATTGGAAATTAACTTATGAAGGACTTTAGATTTATAAATTCTAGGTCCTTATATAGGTATTTATAATTTGAAGTAGAAAGAACGACTTATCACACTCAAACTATCCCCTAAGAAAATGTTTGAAATAGCTTTTATGGCTATATGTAGAATTTTGCATCCCATCGCTTGTACAGTACACAGTAGGCCTAAGCCCGGGAGGGGTTCTAATAAGAAGAAACCGAAATTCCGGTAACATAAAATTGTATTATCGTGGCTGAAAATTTTGTTTCTCACTATCATGTTACCATAAAACCGTTTTCGGAATGAAATTAAACAGAAATACAATATCACTTTCATACATCTCTTCCCAAAACATATTACCTTACCTCGTATTGTTTTCTCTATGTCCAGGGTAAAGAAAGTTATGTGACTACATTATTTTCGTGGATATTGATAGTTCTCTCATTTGTTTCTCTCATTTGTCAAATTTATTCTACTTTCATTTTTTTTCCATGGCCATCTGAGACCCGCTGGTAACAATATGTTTTAATGTCAAATGTGATTCGGATTCGATAATTCTGTGTAAGAAGGGATTAAGTATTCTCAAAAACATTTGATTTTTGGCATTTAGAATTCGAATTTTTCAAAATCCTTTCTTAGTGAGCACCTACATTATGAAACGAAGGTACTGTCAAAATTCCAAGTCTCTACCTGTTATAGTTTAGGCTGTACGTTGATTCCTGTCATTCAGTCATTCAGTCAGTCAGGACAAAGCCTTTTATATATATAGAGATATGCCTAGGATTTGATTACCTATAGATTACCAACAACAAAAAATTCCAATTAATAATCCATTTATGATCTTAAAATTCTTCAAAAATGCCCTTGAAATAATAAATATACTAGATTTTCTCTAAAAACCCGGCTTCAAAGTGCATTTCACGAATAAAATGCGCCGACTGGGAGAAAAAATAAGACCTCAGATTCGACTTCCCTAGCCCCAAAAAACCCCATATAGTGAGTTTTGTCCAAACCATTCAATGTTTTCCCATTTAGTCGTGCTTTCATGATCCCCTTCTGTGTAAATCAGATCTCTGCGAATCGTAAACAAATGAATGAAGATAGCAACCAAGCAAGGCCACCTTGAATTAATTTCACAATTAAATACTGTCTTCTACAACAATCGAATTGCTCGTGTGTTTCTTATGGAAGGTGTTTCTTCTCCACGAAAACATTTGATTTTTGGCATTTAAAATCAAAATTTTTTCAAAATCCTTTCTTAGTGTGCACTTATATTATAAAACAAAGGTACTCTCGAAATTCCAAGTCTCTGCCTATTATAGTTTAGGCTTTATGTTCATTCCAGGGTTGCCAGATCAGAAACGTAAAACAGTCGTACCAACAACTGCAAATAGTCGTACTCTAGTTAAAATCGTCGTACACTTTGCGAATTGTCAGGATGAAGATGATGAAATGATAATAATAATAATGTAATAATAATGATTGCCAAGTGAGGTACTCTCTACAGACATTTTTTCTATAAATGGTGGTTAAAATTTGCTTTTGTAAGTTCTATAACGTGCTACTGCTCCACCTCGTAACTGTATACATAGAGAATATTATAGGAGAAAAATTCCTCCGGCCCTGGGACTTGAACCCAGGACCTTTGGCTATTCGCGCCAATGCTCTACCAACTGAGCTAAGCCGGAGCTCAATTCTCCGCATAGGAGAGAAGTTCCATCTGGCGCTGTGAATTGAGCTCCGGCTTAGCTCAGTTGGTAGAGCATTGGCGCGAATAGCCAAAGGTCCTGGGTTCAAGTCCCAGTGCCGGAGGAATTTTTCTCCTATAATATTCTCATGTAGTGTCCAACAGAGACAATAATCTGTGGCTCATGAATGCTTATATATGTATACATAGACCCATTGTTGTTGGCACTTTTTGTCATCGGCTACCTGCAGATGTTACAGGCAGAAATAAAATATTAATAATAAAATTACATTACAAACCATAAGAAAGTAAGATTTCCAAATATTATTTAAAGTATACAGTCACTTTTGATATGGACGTTTCAACATATACTATTAATAATAACAATCATATGATTATTATGTTTGGTCAAAATAAAAGAAAAACAATAAGACCAGCTGCTCTTTATCGGTATAATTTCTTTAGAGGTTTGGATTACTTCGTTTAGCACACTACGGCTAAAATATAAAATATTTGGAGAAGAATGAGAGAAGTAGCAACATCAATTCAACAATACAACTTAAGCGTGGTGCGGCACCGGCCCGTAAAAGCCTGTAATAAATAAATGGACTTAGTTTTATTTGACAATGGCTATTATAACATTCCGCCATTCATTTAGCGATTTGTAGGCATATACAAAATAAACTACGAAAAAACAAAAAACTTCATGTTTGTCCAAATTGAAAATTCTGCAGTAGATTGCTAAAAATTAACAGAAAATGGTAGTAGGCCGATAAAATACTAATATTAAAAATAGTCGTACGAATAGGCATACGACACATGGTTGCGTCGTACGTCGTACAAATCTATGAAATAGTCGTATGTGTACGACTATAGTCGTACGTATGGCAACACTGGTTCATTCTCAGTCAGTCAGGACAAAGCTGCTTATATAGGCCTATAGACATCCAAAAAGGTCTGTTGAATTTCAGTATTGCTTTGGCAAATAGTAGAACGTCTGGTTGATTTATTCATTATTTCGGATAATTTCGTTCGGGAGTTCTTAGTAATATTTTTCTGTCGCTAATTTATTGTTTAAGCAAAGACAGTTCTACTATTACCAAATATAATGTAACAATTACCGCCACATAACATAATACTTAAATGTCCAGACACGTATTATAGTTTTGGCACACAAATTCGAAATTAAACTATTAAAATGAACCATAGATTCATGAACATTACCCAAATCATGCATAAATAATTTTATTATAACGGACAGACAGACACTTTCCCGTATATGGAAATGAAATTGTGGACAGACTAGCAAAGGAGGCTCCTGCGGAAGATAATGAAATAAGATATGACAAAACACCGAAAGAAGTTCTGATAACTAGAGAGAAAGAAGCTGGACTCGATGCATGGCAACAGCAATGGACAAGCATCAAGGAAAGGAGCAATAACTAAAGAATTCTTCCCATCTGTGAGAAGCAGATTAAGACAGAAACTGCCTATTTGCCAAGAATTCACTACAATGATCACAGGACATGGCAACCTTAGATCATATCGCCACAGATTTGCTTTACTGGATAGCCCATTATGCAAGTGCCAAGAAGAGGATCAAACGGTAGATCACATAATATTCCGATGTAAAATTGTAAACCAACAAAGAAATGACATGATCAGGAAAATGCAAAGTAGAGGATACGTGTGGCCCGTTACCAAAGAGGAACTTATGAAAACTCATTTAAAGAACTTTGTTAATTTCGTAAAATCCATAAACTTCACAGATATAGATTAACTAAAGCATAAATTTCAAATTACCTTACTAAATAAAATCAGGTAAACTGATATAACCAAGTGCCAGTATGTTTTTTTTTAATCAGTGATACACGCAATTATGATAGGCCCATGCATAAAAGTTATTTTTGTAATAGATGTCCGAGTTAACTCCACAAACAAAATGTGCCGGCAATAATAATAATGATGCAATAGACCTACGATTCGCTGATATCTCTGTTTCAATTTAAAGCAGCCTTAAAGGTTATGAATGAATAATAAGCATATGAAATCTATCTGTCAGGAATTACATTAGGTATATTGCTGCACAGGAACGATAAGAAAAATACTCACAGTAAAATATAGCCTAATGTAAATATCGGTAGTCTACATAACCATAGAATACACATTATAATATCAATATTCAACGGCTAGTTGTTATAAATCGTTTATTTAAGTTATTATTTAGCCACACTGACATCGTTATGAAGAAACAAATCAATGAAGGCTGCTAACAATATGAATAAACGATTGGCAATTTGTTAAGTTTTTTTTAATAAGCTTACATTGTGGGCCTTGAAAGAATATTGATTACAAAATTAATATTGATATACGCGTTACTTCGGTACCGATCAACCGATTTGGCCCTAATTCAATAGGCTTGTACCCAAAAACGTCATAAATTCGTATACCAAGTTTCAAGAAAATCCGATAAAGCGTATTTGAGTTATCCACGCCTTTGTGATATATTACCATAAAAAGGCACTAAATTGGGCATTATTCCGGTACCGCCCAACCGATCTGGTACAATATCAATAGACATCTTCCCATGGACATTATAAACGCGTATACCAAGTTTCATTAAAATTCGATAAAGCGTATTTGAGTTAGAGCGCGTACAGACACACGGACGGACGGACGGACAGACGAACAGACATTTTTCGTCCCCCACACAATCTCATAAAGTACCATACTGGCACTTAATAACCTTACATGTTGTATTAGAATTAAGTATTGCAGATGTTTAGAATATTCTCACTGTACATACTATAAGTAAGTTATACAGTATATTTGCAAATTGTGTATATTGAAGTTAAAGGCATGTACAGTCGGTCAAATAAAAAACGTCGGGACTCGTATGCAGTTAAAATTAAAGTTTTGACGCATTAGTTCACAAGTTTCCTATAAAAAACACAAAATACAGGTCATTTTCGGAACATATGAGGCCATGCGGCAGGAGGGAAAATATGAACAAGGAGGGAAAAAATGAAAATCGCGGAAAGTACAACACACGATATTCAACTTAATGCATTGTCATAATTCATTTTGCTTTGTGTCATCGCCACGTACAAATGCTAACGTGAGAGAAAGTGTAGTTAGGGCTGTAATTGACCTGCATTTTTCGGTCTCTGAAGCAGCGAGAAGGTTCCATATTTATGAAAGAGCAGCTCAGAGGAGGGAATTTGACTATAATGCGACCGGAAGTTTTCATAGGAAACGTTGATCTGGCCGGACGCGTATTTCGATGCTAAGATTGGTTGCAGAAGTTGAGCGTAAGTTATTGATTTTGCACTAGAAGTACCGGTATTATAAAATAAAATCTTAAAAAAATGCTCCTTGAATAAACATATTCCTCGCGAATCTATTAATTATTAATATTATAAAAATTTGCAACCAAGAATATGGCGGATTTGAGGCATATAGCCACAGCCTTCTATACATGTTTGTTTTGGAACAAAACTGACTAAATAATCAAGAAAATACATGGATAGACAAGAGGCGTGTGTGAACCTAACCTTAAGTCTTCCTGTACATGCGCATATGCTCGTTCGTGATACTTAATCAAATACCGCCCGACCTTTTTTTATTTGACCGACTGTACAGTAGTATTCTTAAAGAATGGAGCATGCCAGTAATAATTTAATAAATAAATAAATAAATTAATTAAAAAAAAAAACACTTTCCCGTCCCCCACACAATCTCATAAAGTACCATTCTAGCACTTAATAATTTCGTACGTGCACTATTATATTTAGATTACTATACTGTATACATTTCGTACAGAGGTCATCTTATTCAGTTAAAGTAACATTGTGTGGCAAGTTGAAAAGTGCTTTTACCAAATTACTTTCGCGACGTTCCAGTACAGTAGAATTCTACGTTCATTAAAACCACTTTAGCTAGTGGATTTTTCTGGAAAATCAGCTTGCAAGCCTTTTTTTATCCTCGGTTTCTTTCTCCTCTAAGAAAAGAAGATTCTGATCTAAGAAGAAGAAATTCTTTTGTGGTCTCGGCGGGAAGAGTAGAGGCAGGAAGAAAGCAATTGAAAAAGTTCAATAAGAGAGCAAGACGAAGTCCGATCACCTGACTGATTACACAAAGAAAACCTAACTCAATTGTCTAGTTTCTTATAGGACAACCAAGATATCATTGCCGAAGCTAGGAATTTGAAGTATTTTTGAAGTAAAACTTCTTTAGGCGCGCTAGGAGTAAATCGAGAGCTAATCCAAAGTTGCGTTACGAACAAAATCGTCACAAAAGTGGTGGGGATTAGTAGCAAACATAGAGTTGTTATCGAAAGAGTTTGGCCACGGGAAAACCCCATCCATTAGAAGAAATAAGAGAAATAATCAGCTGGATTAAGCCGTCCCTGCCATACGAACTCTTATTTTACATAAAAATGTGAAGCGAGAAAATGGTATTCTCTATGTCCAGGGTAGAGAAAGTGATGTGACTGCATCACATTGTGCATTATTTTCGTGGATTTCATTCTTCAGTATTTATTTACAGCAATGAATTATATCTATGGCTTCTCTAATTTGTCAAAATTCTGTATAATTTATTTCCAAAGCTACCAGTGACCACTGCCAACAATACACTGTCATCATGAGAACTGAATATGGAATTTGATAATTCTGTGTAAAAAAGGATTAAATATTGTCAAAAACATTTGGTTTTTGGCATTTAAAATCTATTTTTTTTTTCAAAATCCTTTCTTAGTGAGCACCTACATTATGAAACGAAGGTACTGTCAAAATTCCAAGTCTCTACCTATTATAGTTTAGGCTTTGCGTTGATTCTCTGTCA
Organism: Ectobius pallidus; assembly: GCA_964059195.1. NCBI lineage: Eukaryota > Metazoa > Arthropoda > Insecta > Blattodea > Ectobiidae > Ectobius > Ectobius pallidus. The sequence goes on along the minus strand of CAXKWD010000004.1, from coordinate 9,212,901 downwards.
TTCATTCATTGTCAGTCAGGACAGAGCCTCTTTTATATATATCATCATTTTAATACGATCATCTTAATTTTATATATATACAGGGTGTTAATGAATAACACCGAAATATTTTACCTGTGTATAGAGGGGACATAGACAAGCAACTTTTATTAGGACATTTTTGCTCTATGACGTAAAATGTGTATGCTACAGGGCATTAAAGTCCTTAAAATTTGGTGCTCATAACTCAATAATTGAGCGAAATAGGGTTAAAATTTTCATTAAATTGACTTCATGCCTTCCTAGTGATCGATAAAACCCTGATTCTTAATCATTCATCAACAGCTATACCATAATTTAGAATTTTCATAATCTGCAAAATTTACTGACTAATCATATGATTGCCCGCCACTGCATTATGTTTTTATTCCTAATTCCAGACCTAACAAAATTGTTTCGTTTGTCTTTTTTTCCCTCAGAGTTGTAAGATATAGATCGTCATTTTTTACAATATTCCCGACTACTACACAATATTCACTGTTCCTTTGTTTCCCATCATTTCAAGTATTAGAAGACAGTGGCGTGCATATCCTTGGGAGATTTTATGTTATAACAGGAAGAATTGAATCCATAGAGCAAAAATCTCCTAATAAATGTTGCTTGTCTATGTCCCCTCTATACACAGGTAAAATATTTCGGTGTTATTCATTAACACCCTGTATATATATATATATATAGAGAGAGAGAGAGAGAGAGAGAGAGAGAGAGAGAGAGAGAGATTAAGATGATCGTATGGAAATGATAGTCGCTATGCTCGTTTCACAAACATAGCCCACTCGCGTCTTTACGAATGGCATTATAGGGTCATTGCATAATCTTTCTCATTAAGCATTTCCCTCACTCAGAATAAGATTCAAACTGCGTCCCTGAACACAACTACCTGTTGTTAGGCTGAGCCTCGCCCACCAGACACCTGTTGGCTCGCTGTGTCGTCATTATCGGGTTTCTTCATTGCAATGGCAAACAGTGTAATTGCTTTGCATGACTTGACATCTTCCCGCTACACGTATATAAAATTATCACTACTAACACCCCTAATAATTATGTACAAGTATTAATCATTAACGGTGTGCAACTGGAACGAAATAGTACATTTTGCATAAGAGTATTTTCTTTTATTCAGCTTTATTAAGTGCCAGTATGGTACTTTATGAGATTGTGTGGTGGACGAAAAAATGTCTGTCCGTCTGTCTGTCCGTCTGTCTGTCCGTCTGTCCGTCTGTCCGTGTGTCTGTACGCACCATAACTCAAATACGCTTTTTCGGATTTTCATGAAACTTGGAAAACACATTTATAATGTCCATGGGAAGAACCCTATTGATATTGAACCAAATCGGTTCACCGGTACCGGAGTAATGCCCAATTTAGTGCCTATTTTAATAGATTATGGCGCCTTTCTAATAGAAAGGCGCCATCACTCAAATACGCTGTATCGGATTTCCATGAAACTTGGTATACCCATTTATGACGTCCATGAGAAGTGCCCTATTGAATTTGAACCTAATCTGTTGACCGGTACCGGAGTAAAACCCCAATTTAGTGTATATTTTAAAGACGCGGTAACTCAAATACGCTTTACCGGATTTTTATGAAACTTGGTATACACATTTACAATGTCCATGGGAAGACGTCTATTCATAATGGATAAAATCGGTTGACCTGTTTCGGAGTAATGCTCAATTTAGTGTCTATTTTATGGTAATATACGTATTCGAAAGAATTTATAAAAAAAATGAAAATCAGTTATCTTGACAACATAGCCTATTGTTTTACTGTGATCGTATAAGGCCTTGGAAATTAAAATACAGGTAGCTATGACAAAAAACATATTGATTTACATGCGCTTATCCAACTACACCGTTAAAATGACCCAGGTGGCCGAGATGGTAGACCTTTCTTCTTCCGTAAGCCCTGCTTAATGAATAAATCTGGAGCTTAACTTGGAAATCAATTTAAAAAAAAAAAACATATTCTGCATATCATAATTGCAGTCATAACTGATTAAACAAAAACATACTGGCACTTTGTTACATCAGTTTACCTGATTTTATTTATACTCCTTTTAGCTGCGAGGCCATATCAAGAGTTCGGGATATGTGTCTATAGAGTAGGATAGGCCATGGAACTATTGATTGTCAATTGTTTCTACTGTCGGTGTATTTTTATGGAGTAAATTTCAATTGATATTAATTTAAATGGATATGATTCAGGATGAAATGGTGAGGATGATTCATGGTATGTAAGTATCCAATTCGGCATTTTGCCTTTACGACTGGGGAAACCATGAAAAAACACATGTCAAATTAGCCGGCCCCGGGATTTGAACCTGGGACCTCAATAATGTGAGTCCAAGACGTTACCGTCTAGATCGTTTATAGGCCTAATACCGGTTCTAAGGCGTGCCAGATTGTTTAAATCAAATAAGTAGCCTAAAAAAGTTCAGTGACCCAAGATAAGAAGGAAAGAGAAACAAGAAGGAGAAGAAGAAGAAGAATCATGACTCTATCATTCGCTTACTTTATTTCTCTGCTGAAACTTATAATATAATATCATCACTGAATGCATTACTATAGTCATCATAATTAACGAAATGTGACATCATATACAAATAATTGTAATACTAAGGAAATTAATTTTTTAACATTTGATGTCATCTTCTACTATTGTATCACAACTTTTAAGCGTGAATATAAATAACCGAATGTATTAATATAGTCGTCATAATTTAATGGAAATTTGACATCATACAAATACTTGTAATAACTGATTTGTTATCTTATGACTAGTTGATAATCAACTACGTTAAAACTAATTTTATATAAAATTTATAATAATTGAAATTATTCTATCACATGACTTGTTGATTAAACAATGCTAATTTATTGTAATAATATGCTGATTTCTTATGACAAGTTGATATTCAACATTTTAAATTAATTTTATGATGCAACTTTACTTATGACGGATCCGTCGGCCCGGGTTCGATCCCCGGTACCTCCTCGGATTTTTTCTGAGGTAGGGATGTCTGGAACAGGGTGCACTCAGCCTCGTGATTCAAATTGATGAGCTACCTGATAGAGAAGACATGGAAACCACCATTAACAGCCGTGGTTGTCGGCATGCTGACCACATGCCCCCAATCCTGCCATCTGCCTATAGGTAGATGATGCAGCGGTCGGGTGGTAGGCCTTGTCCCTTCGGGGATGTCGCGCCACGGAGTTTAGTTTTAGTAATTATTCTACGTCTTCAGCCTCAATATCCTGTTAGATTCTAATGAAATCATATTCTAGTGCTTAAGGTTGAATATATAAATCTAATTTTCATGGGTCTATTGATTATGCTGTTTTCTTAGCAGTCCGGCTTGGGTTTGTATATTACGTTAAAATTTCAGCCTTACTTACTTAATGGCAATATATTGCACCCCTGAGATTCAATACATAAAATACACCAGCAATAGAAGACTCTTGACAATCAATAGTTCCATGGCCTACCCTATTCCATAGACAAACACCCCGAAATGGCCTCGCAGCTAAAAGAGTATAAACACAAATGAAATGAAAAAAGTTCTAAGCTAGCTAAAGGAATATTATCTATATTATGGAACACAGAGGTTCATTGCCGCGCTTACCTGAGCCCGCCATTCAACCCTATTCGGTAATAACTCCTTACAAATCCTACTTCCCTTAAATCTAACCTAATATCTTCCTCCCACCTACATCTAGGTCTTCCAAGTGGTATTTCCCCTTCGGGTCTCCCAGTCAATATGTTTTAGACATGTATTTCCTCCCGCATGCGTGCAACATGTCCAGCCCATTTCATCCTCCGTGATTTAATTACCCTTATTATATCCGGTGATGAGTACAGGTTATGAAGCTCGTCGTTATGCAGTTTTCTCCAGTCCCCATTTTCATCTCTCTTAGTTCTGAATATTTTCCTAAGCCCCCTGTTTTCAAACACACTCAGATTATGTAAGGGGCCATGTCTCACATCCATATAATACGAAGAAGAAGTTAATGATGAAGAAAAAGAAAGCATAGGAGAATTAGAAAGAGAAAAGAGGAAGTAGGAGGAGAAAAGAGGAAGTAGACGAAGAAAAATAAGGAAATCTAAGTAGGACTAAAAGTATTGCAGTATCCGTAACTGATTTCCACAAGACATTCATTGCAGACAGTGATGGATTCTGAACTTGTGTGAAATGTACTTTATCGAGAGTACAGTTTTTATGAAAGTTTCAAACTACATTGATACATCTGCTTCTGTGCAAGTTTCCATGCCATGGGCGATATTGCAAAACACAGATATCCAAGTCCACAGTTCTAAAAATCTACTACAGATATATCCAGCATCATTTCCGTTACACCAGATCCCCCAAAGGTAGCTTTTATATCATACCTTAATCTACAACACTGATGATTAAAATCACTTGTGAGTACCGGATTTTTATGAAACTTGGTATACGCATTTATAACGTCCATGGGAAGAATCCTATTGATATTGGACCAAATCGGTTGACCGGTACCGGAGTAATGCCCAATTTAGTGCCTATTTTATGTTGATAGGCTTTTATAAGAAAGGCGCGATAACTCAAAAACAATCTATCGGATTTTCATGAAACTTCGTATATGCATTTATAACGTCAATGGGAAGAAGCATATTGATATTGAACCAAATCAGTTGACCGGTACAGGAGTTATGCCCAATTTAGTACCTACTTTACGGTAATACATCAGAAAGAATTTATCAAATGCAAATCAGTATTGTTTCACAGTGTTCATATACGGCTTTGGAAGACGCAATACTGGCAGCTTTGACAAATAACACTACCCTCATATTCCTTCACATATGCTTATCAAACTAGACGTTTGTTCTTCTGTAAGCCCTGCTTAATGCTTAACTCTGAAATGATTACAAAAATAACTTATTTTCTGCATATCGTAATTGCAACTATCATTGATTAAACAAAAGCATTCTGGCCTTATTTACATCAGCTTACCTACTTTTTATTTTATTTTTACTTTTACTTATTATTATTATTATTATTATTATTATTATTATTATTATTATTATTATTATTATTTTTATATATATTTCTTTTATATTTTTTTATTGTTTTATTTATTAGTTTATTTATTTTATTTATTTATTTATTTTTTTACGAAAATGGCTAAACCACGCTTGTGTGATCCCTGTAAAGCACCTAAACACTTTCGGGAAAGGCAGGCTTGTAACAGTGATTGTGGTTGAAACACATAGGACATAGCACTTAGCTGCTAATGGGCGTAAGCAAGGAAACTAAATGGATTCAGAAATTGTCCACTAGCTTCTCAATTAGGGGAAGGTTGCCTATGTTGGACCGATTTTACATTTTGTTACCTCACGCCTTTATTATGTACTAGCGTGTGCCCGCGGCTTCGCACGCGATAATTATTTCAAAAATAAAAAATTAAGAGCATAATAGTTAAATCATTATATTTATTAACACCTAAATCACATGAATTACATACCACGATTAGATAACGTCGACTGGTAAAAGCGACCTCAGATTCGAGGTCCTTGGCCCAGAAAACCCCTTATAGTGAGTTTCGTCCAAATCGAACAACGTTTGACCATATTGAGGCCTATATTGATTATCCCTCTTATAATAATAATAATAATAATAATAATAATAATAATAATAATAATAATAATAATAATCCTCTTCGGTGTAGGTTGAAAATTTCATGTGTCTGCGTGCCTTGACATTACAAACAAATGAATCGACCAGCGTGAGCTACAACATTCAAGAGATCGCGATGCTTTTATGTCGAAGGAATGACAAAAATAGCCAAAGCCTAGTGTAATTGATTTGTATTACTGAAAACTCATGCTTCGAAAACGCAATAAATACACGTTTTTTGCACGTTTTTCACTCATAACTCACGAACGAAAGGAAAAATTAAAAATGTAATATGCCAGAAACCTTCCCGGGAATGCACTCAACAACTTCCCAAAGTTTCATGGCGATCGGATGAATGGTGTAGTAATGCATAAAGGACACACACACACACACATACATTCATTTATATATATATATATATATATATATAGATTTAATTGATACAAAATATATAGTACAACATTCTACATTTGATACACTTTCAACTGGTAGTATTATATTTTGTATTGATATATATCTCCAAGGCCTACAATTTAAAATTTAGAAGCCTGCAAATGGTCCAAATTAGGAAACCGGTTGCTTAAAATGGACCGATGGTAAAACTGTAGGTAAAAAATAATTGTAATATTTTAAAGAACATGTATTTTAACAAATTTATTAGGCACACATGGCATTTAAAGTAAGTTAGTTAGGGCCTATTATACAAAACCATTAATTATAATTTGTAAATTAGAAGCAAACTGCTTTGTTGTGATAAAGTGCTTCAAATAAGAAACAAAGAATAACGTAGGAGGAAACAAATTGCATAAAAAAGTGTAAAATATACCAAATATACCAAAACTGCTTACATGCTGAGATCAAGAATGGATGTTATGGTGGTCCAAATTAGGAAACACGCAGTGGTCCAACTTCGGCAACTGGACGCCATGTAAAAAAATATGATGCTACAAGGACTCACAAAATGTAAAACTAGTTTTACGATATCTAGTTATTAACTAATGAATGGCAGTTGTAAAATATAATGTAGGTAACTGTTTTGCTTATTCTTACTCTGAACCATAGCTTATAATTTGTAGCGCGACTCTTGTTACACAAACGTGGAGAACACAATAATTGCAGTTATTCTTTCTTCATAGGCTGTAGCCAACTGACCGTTGGATCACCTGTCCTTGACAACATTTCTCACCAGTAGAGCCAACTTGAAGGTTTAAGTTATTAACACATAGCGAAATATGAAGGAGGTCCAACTTAGGCAACGGTCCAACTTCGGCAACTCTCCCCTAAGTGTTTAATATGCAGTCATTCGGATTATTTAACCGTGCAAAACACATCTTTTTCGTATAGCCCTTTCTATGTTTGCCGCCCTGGGCATTTACGAGAGTCATTCAATAATTAAAGAGACAACTTAGTCTGGGGAAAAGACGGCTGGTAGTACAAGTTTGATACATTTAGGCTTTTTTAAGTTGGCATCATTGGGATGAGTTCTAATCAGCTGATGGAACAACATTGCTCTGTTTATAACCTTAAAATTAAGTTTAACGATGTCAGGTCTTCTTGAAAATTCCACATTGGTTCTATGATTCGTTTTCTTATTGCTGAAGGTGAAAAACCAGCTAATATATACTCTAGAACAGTGGTTTCCAAACTTTTCAGTCCGCGGACCCCTTGAAAAAAATTAAAATTTCGCGGACCCCCTCTCGGTTTTGAAATAAAGAACTAAATAAATACTTTGATTCAAATGTATTAAATTCAATAGGCAAAATAACAATTTCAATGGTAACAAACAGAGTTTACTCCTTAATGTGAACAGTGAAGCTGCTTTTGATTAATTAGTTCTGCAATGTTATGTTTAATGTCTGATAATTTCAATATTAAGTCAGTTTCAACTGCACGTTTATTTCTCAACTTTGATTTCAATTAGGGCAAGATAGGGTGACGCGCCGCACTTTTGTGGAAATTCGTCTACCTCAAAACAGGATTGAATATTTTGAAAACTCTTTTTGAGATTCCAAGCTATGATATTCCCTCCCTTTATTTCAGCAACGAAAATATTTATAAAATAATAATTAAATGTGTAAATACAATTATTAAATTGAAAGACAAAGCGGGAGAGATGCCGCGTTACAGGGTGCTATGCCGCATTCATAATAACAGTCTAAATTTACATCAAAGGCACGTATAAAACAAAAGAGAACCTATCTGCACAATCTCTGGACATCGGTGACTAGCCTTTTTTCATTTTCTGTACCAAATAATCCTTCAGGCCCAAGTGAGGGTTTTCCCAATTTCCTGTGTCCATGCGCCTACGAATAGTCCTCTCTGGCATAAGATAGCAACGTTCGGCTTCCCGAATGGAAATTTCCCATGCCTTAATTCGCCGAACAGCTTCTTGAAGGTCATTGTCACTCCATAGGCCACAATGTTTAGCTCCTTCCCTTCCCCTATACCGAGTTGACATGTTTATTGTTGAAAAGAGCAGAAAAAATAATTTTGGGGGGTAATTATACTGCAAGACATTTGCGGCGTGTCGCCCTTGAAAGCTGTGCGGCATGTGACCCAAAACTCAGGGACACGCGCCGCACTCATCTGTAGAGCTTATTGTTATTGTTGTTATGGCGAACTTCACTCACAATTTCTTTACAACCTCTAAATAGTCTATTAAAAGTAGTGCACGCAGAAAAAATGGAACAAGTACAGATCAGGAAAGAATAAAGTAATGCGTTCAAAAAAGTTTCGCAGTGAAACTAGTGCACTTACCTGATAAATGTTGTTACAACAATGAAATAAACACCACAAACAATGAACTTACGCGATCCAATTACTCTAGAGAGGGAACTGGAAATGGTTTCACGACAACTAGCGGTATCTAGCGTCAAATGTTCGAGTTAGAGGGGGTGCGGCAACTATCCCGGTGCGGCGCGTCACCCGGTCTTGCCCTACTTGAGGTGGGAGAATGCTGTTTCACATAGATAAGTAGTGGGGAGCACAGTTAAGCACTTCAAAATTATGGGATATCCTATTTATTCTTAAACCGCCTGCGGAACCCCTGAAACACCCACTTTGGAAACCACTGCTCTAGAATGTCTAAATTGTATGGTGAAAGTTGTATGAACCGTGGAAATTTTTACAAGTGGGTAGAACAGTTCAAAAGTGGTCGAGAATCAGTCACTGACGAACACCGTTCTGGCCGGCCTGTTGAAGTTGCAACTTCCTCACTTGAAACTAGAATTGTTTGGTGCACTGAAGGAGGCATTACGTGGGAAGAAGTTCCAGGATAACGAGGATGTCAATAAAATTGTGGGAAATTGGCTCCGAGACAAAGACAAAGAGTTCTTTGCAGCCGGTATAAAAAAGCTAGTAACCCGTTGGGACAAGTGCATAAATGTTGATGGGGATTATGTTGAAAAGTAGGAAAAGTCTTGTTTTGTAGAAATAAACGGTTTTTTCTCACGGTCAGTTTGTCTCTTTAATTATTGAATAGCCCTCGTATAAATCAAGGTCTGTACATGGTACCATATAATGTTAGTAGTAATGATTTATGAGTATGAAAAATCACTGGAGGGAGTTTACTTTTTTTGTGCCCTCCCTTACCCCCGGAGTGCCAAGCAATGAAGCCTATCACCTCCGGTCAAATCAAATTTTGGTTACCCTAATAATCTTTTCCAGATGAGGGAAGTGGTCAGACTTAAAAGCGTTCCGCTCGCTTTGTAGCCGACTGGGGTTCGTTTGGGCGCGATGACTATACCAATTGTTTGATGTGTTTACCTAATAGTGCCCTTATGTACATCCTGATGGGATGTTTGGGCTGTGTACTTGTGTCGTTGTGTATTAGCGTGGGTTTGACTTTCTTGCTATGAAGTCGATTGCTTGTCATTAGTTGTGTTTGTTTAGTATCGTGTGGAGATGTTTTCTAATATATGTAGCAGTGCGTGTATCTGTGTGAGGGGATTATTAGCCAGTCCGGCATTTGCCTATGAGCAAGGGAAACCCCTCAAAAACCTCGCTCGGGCTGGGATAGTGGGCATAGCCCGGCAAAAGGCCATCTATCATGTGTTGGATTAGTTATTATTAGACCTGGGATTTTAGGCTCTAAAAAAATAGTTTTAGGCACCTAAAATAGGCTTTTAAAACAAGTAAATAGGCTTTTAAAAGTGAAATAGGCACTTAAAATAAGCTTTAAAAATCGGTAAATAGACAGAAAATAGGCTTTTAAATCCTACAATATGCTCTTCAACTGTAACGTGATCTTTTTTTACTGTAAAAAACGTGGTATATCTATTCTTAACAGAAATAATTGCAAAATTAAGACAGAATTAAAAGTACATTTATCAAAAACAGTTTTGGATTATATGAAAAATTGACACAGTAAGTTCCCTTCTTACTATATACCTACTACTTGTTGTTTTGAGTGAATCCTCTCCGGTCAGTCAGTATTCCTTTGGCGACAATTGTTTAGGAAAATCACGTTTTTGTGAAAAACCCACCCTCTGCTGTTCTGCTCTTCATTGAGGGATGTCCATTAAATGATTGTAAAAGTTACAGAAGTTAAATTTTATTTTAAACTAGCTTAAAAGGCCCGGCGTCGCTCGGGATTTGTATTTTGTTAATGCGAAAATAACTTATGAAGGACTTTTGATTTTTTTAAACTCGAGGTCTTTAAGGTCTTTATATAGGTATTTAGAATTTGAAATGGGGAAGAACGACTTATCACTCACAAACTATTCCCTCAGAAAACGCTAGATAGGCTATAGCTTATTATAGCTTATAGCAGATCCCCACGGCTTCTCCCAAGATAATTAATTGAAAGATTAACAATTAAGAGCAAAATAATTAAAGTATTATATTTATTAACACTTTGCACGCGAAACATTCATAGGTGTAAACTAAACATTTGATAGGCCTAATTAATGAAACAGCTATAAATCCGGTTTTGAAGTGAATTTCACGATTAGAAAATAAATGGAAAAATGCAGTATTCGAAAGATTATGAGAATTGAAATCGATTAAACTCACGATAAAAAAAAGTGCGTAAATGTATTTGACAGACAGACATAGTACATTAGTTTTGATTTATATAGGTGAAGAATGGAATAAGCCCACTGAGGCCGTGATTTCTATATTAATTTGTCCAGACTTATAATTCCGTTACATTTCAGGCAGATTTAACGACCCTACATAAGATATTTTAATTACGATTACATATAAAAACGTTGTAGCCAGGACCCCGAAGTAAGCAACTTCCCCGGAATTTTCTGTAAACTATATTCCATGTCAAATAAAATATGTTTAACATTACCTTATCGACATCTCTAGCTTTTATAATAACCTGAGATATCCATTGCCTTTCATAGCGATCGCGACGATATTATTTCCAAGGTATGACAATAATAGACAAAGCCTTCTGCAATTGATTTGACAACTGAAATGAATAACTGAAAACTGATGCTTCGAAAGCGTTAAAAATGCACGTTTTCTTGCCGTTTTTCACTCATAACTCGCGAACGAAGGCTAAAATTAAAATTGTACTGTGACAGAAACCTTCCCGGGAATGTACCCAACAACTTCCCAAAGTTTCATGGCGATCGGATGAATGGTGTAGTAATGCATAAAGGACACAAACACACACACACACATACATTCATTTATATATATATATATATATATATATATATATATAGATGTACAAAATAGGCATTAAAATAGTAAAAATAGGCTCCAAAGTTCCAAATGGGCATTTTAGGGCATTATAAAACTCTATAAATATAAGTGATTTATCATGAAATATCAACATATTTAAACATTTTCATGTTATTTTATAAGGAACAAAATAGGCATTTGCCTTAAAATCCCAGGTCTAGTCATTATACTGTTCTTTTTGGAGTAGCGCTGTCTTTTCGAAATTTTTGGTATTTCTGAGGGAGTTGCCTGGAGTCTCTATTTCTATTAGAGTCTTTATGATTGTGTTTTGTCACAGTGAAACCCCTGTATTCTGAAACTTGTGTAAACTTATATCGCTGTTCCTTTCCTGAATGTAACCACATACATACTTTAGGATAGACGACACTCTGGGTTATGTGAGACATTTGACATCCTGTCTGTGGTAACTAGAACTACAATAGTAATTACTACGTAGATCCGCAGAATACCTCTGTAATTATTCACAATGGCTATAATTCACATCAGGGAAAAACTAGTTCAAAACACAAACAAGTCTTTTTTAGGTAAATTTCGAAGAAAAATCTACCTATTGCAATGGATACCACTTTATGATTTTCGAAAAATTCTTTCATATCTTTACGTTTCATGCTCCCCTAAGTACGAAACCACCGCCCGTTCAAAAAAAAAATTTGTGATATTTATATATATATTTATATCTTTACACGATAGCGGCCGTAATTTTGAAGATATTTGAACCAAATTTTATTATGTTATTTCTAGGCCCAATAGCTCGGACAAGTTCGTTAATGGGCAAAATTTGCCCAAGGGGGTGGTCGGGGGAGGGGGTTGAAATTTTAAAACATTTATATCTCGGCCCCTATGAAGTATAGAGGGAAACTTTGTTTGAATAAATTAGAGTACTCCCTATGGAGTTCACAGTGACACCAACGATTCGGGGGTTCGAGTGAGAGTGGGGGTGGGGGATGAAAATTCGAAACTTTTGAAACCACGTCTTGTGGGGTATCGTTGAAAAGCTCTTGATGAGTACTCTACAAATCAATAAATAGTTTCTTGATAGCTCTCATATGACGCGAGATTTTAATGTTTGAAAATAATAACACTTAAAAGAATTATTAAAATATCATAATTTTGTCTTGTTTAGCGGCTTTGCTAATTTTATTCATTGCTAATCTTGCGCACGGCCTCCCAGAATATTATATCCTATTCTTGTTGTCAAAACAAATAATTGTAGGCTCTTCCTCTTTACCGAATTCAGTTCTTATTACTGCAGGTTTGCCATGCCAAGGCTAAAGAAGAAGAGTGCTATGCAGCGACAATAAATTAAACCAAAAGCACTTCGAAATCTACCTCCGCCTGTAGGCCTGCCTAAAGGGATTTTATTTTTAATTCAGCTGTGATTATACTCCTTTTAGCTGCGGGACCATATCAGGAGTTCGGGATCTGTATCTGTACAGTAGAGTAAAATTGTAAAGTTTTCCCTATACAGGGCATGGAGGCCCAGAGGGTTCCACGAGGTAGCGGCTCCAATATTTTTAGACATTCGGAACGTGAAGGTGGTAAGGTTGTCAGCCTTAGGCACCGGACGCATTTACCACCGAGATTGCTCCTGGTACTCATTTCTGTTAGAGGCTGAGTCGACCCCAGGGCCATAATGCCATCAGAAGGATTAGGCCAATTGAAAAACTCCAACGACCTCATCGGGGATCGAACCTGCGACCATCCGGTTTGTAGCGCAACGCCTCAACCACTACGCTACGGCGTATCCCGCCATTTAAAAATAAAGAAAAATCTTTATTGCTACAAGACGAACTACTACTGTGTTTAGAATATACCTAAATTAAAATGAACTATAAAACTTGACGGAGATTTTTAAATGAAAACGATTTGCACATGGAAAAGCTCCTCTCTACCTCTGCTGAAATATGACCTAAAAATACCGAAAATGACCTGAAATTGCCAAAAAATGACCTATCTCTTGAAATTGACGAAAAATGCAAAATAAGGCAAAAAAAAAAGAATAAAAAAACTCTCCTTTTTTAATCAATTATTCATTATACACGTGTGTGTATATATATGTATATATGTATATATATATATATTCGAGCTATCTTTTAACCTTCATATAAAAAGATGAAAATTCATCAAATGCCGTGATTTTTAAATGAAAACGATTTCCATATATGGAAAAGTTCCTCTCTACCTCCACTGAAATATGACCTATAGACTACTTGCCTAAAATGACCTAAAAATTTAAAAAAAATGACAAACAAATTGCCCTTATTTAGTCAATTATTCATGATACACATTTATATATATTCGAGCTATCTTTTAACCTTCATATAAAAAAGATACAAAATCATCAAATGCCTTGCCCTAGTGATTAGGAAACACTTTTGAGTGCCACAGGGATCAGTTCTCGGACCACGGCATACATATTATTCTACTGTCAAGGGATGGCACAGCTCACCAGTGCATTAGTTAAATAAAGTGGTCATATATTTGATATTGTGTTTCTCCACGCTCGTTTTTCATATATCCCTAGGAGGCTATCGATATTCCGCTACTAGAGCCTCACCCCTTACAGGCAACTCTACTCTATCCAGTGGCTCCCTTGAGAATGTTGTTCATCATTCTGCATGTAAAATTCATTTTAATCTCATAACTTCGTACGTTTTAAAATTCGTTGAAGGGGGTTATAGGTGACTAGCTTAAAAGACCCGGCTTCGCCCGGGTTTTGTATTTTGTAATTGGAAATTAACTTATGAAGGATTTTCAATTTTAAATTCTAGGTCCTTATGTAGGCATTTATAATTTGAAATAGGAAGAACGACTTATTACACTCAAACTATTCCCTCAGAAAACGCTTGATATAGTTTTTTATGGCTCATAGAGGATCTAGAATTTTGCATCCCATCGCTTGTACAGTGCACAGCAAGCCTGGTAGAGGTTTAAATAAGAAGAAACAGAAATTCCTGTAACACTCTTATGTTACCATAAAGCCTTCATACTTTTCTCTCCAAAAACCTGCGATATAATATAATAATATACACATTACCATACCTCGTTTTGTTTTCTCTATGTCCAGGGTAGAGAAAGTTATGTGATTCCATTATTTTAGTGGATTTCATTCTGTAATATTTATTTATAACATGAATTATTTTGATAACTTCTCTTATTTGTCAAAAGTGCATTTCATTTGTCTTTTTCCAAGCTCACCTGATACCATTTGGCAACAATATATTCTGTGATTTGGAATTGATAATTCTATGTAAAAAGGGATTAAGTATTTTCAAAAACATTTAATTTTTGGCATTTAGAATCAGAATTTTTCAAAATCCTTTCTTAGTGAGCACCTACATTATGAAACGAAGGTACTGTCAAAATTCCAAGTCTCTACCTGTTATAGTTTAGGCTGTATGTTGATTCCTGTCATTCAGTCAATCAGTCAGTCAGTCAGTCATTCATTCAGTCAGTCAGGACAAAGCCTTTTATATATATAGAGATATACCCTATTTTGGGTTTACTTACTTACCCAATGGCAATAGACCAGCGTTTCTCAACCTTTTTGAACCCGAGGACCTCTAAAATGTCTAAAAAAATTTACGGACCCCTAATTTTAAAAATAGGCTATATGTAGGTCTATATTCTTAATATTTGGGGTATTAATTGTAGGTCATTATAACGAAATAAATCTAAATACATTTTTTTTTTAATTTGACGGAAACACAGTTATTGAATTGGAAGTAAACTATTGACAGTAAAATTATATTTTGAACAGACTTAAATATTTATTACCAATTTGATAATAGGCTATAATTAGGTATTATGTTATTACTCCTTTTAATGAGATGGTTGAGCTTGTCGCCTCTTGCAGAGGTCCTGGATATCTGGCTCAAAATTAGTCAAATTTAGTCGAAGATCAGCAGATACATTAAGTCGGAATCTGTATTTTGTTTTTAGTTGAATGAACGATGAAAATCCTTTCTCACAAAGATGGGTTGCTGAAAACTTGCAATAGGACAACTGTATTTTCGAATATTTTAAGAACTTTGACATATATTGTCCATTTTATGTGCAAAATTTTTACTTCTTTAGTTTCCACTTGCTATATGATATTTTTTAATTATGTCTGAGGACCATCTGCACCATCTTCGCGGACCACCAGTGGTCCGCGGACCATAGGTTGAGAAACGCTGCAATACACAATTCCTAAGCAAGCTAATGAGATATTATCTATGTTATGGATCGCGGAGGTTCATTGCCGCGCTTACCTGAGCCCGCCATTCAACACTATTCTGTGCTAGCTGCACCCAACCATCCCTCGCAAATCCTACTTCCCTTACATCTGTCCTAATGTTGTCCTCCCATCTACGTCTAGGTCTTCCGTGTGGTCTCTTCCCTTCGGGTCTCCCAGTCAGTATTTTTTAGATGCTTTTCCTCCCCCATGTCCAACTCATTTCATCCTCTGTGATTTAATTACCCTTATTATATCCGGTGATGAGTACAGGTTATGAAGCTCGTCGTTATACAGTTTTCATCTCTCTTTGGCCCAAATATTTTCCTAAGCCCCCTGTTTTCGAACACTCTCAGATTATATTCTTCCCGAAGCGACCATGTCTGACATCATTATAACACCACCGGCAGGATAATTGCAGTCATCTCTATATATATAAAAGGCTTTGTCCTGACTGACTGACTGAATGAATGACTGACTGAATGACAGGAATCAACGTACAGCCTAAACTATAACAGGTAGAGACTTGGAATTTTGACAGTACCTTCGCTTCATAATGTAGGTGCTCACTAAGAAAGGATTTTGAAAAATTCTGATTCTAAATGCCAAAAATTAAATGTTTTTGAAAATACTTAATCCCTTTTTACATAGAATTATCAAAACAAATTCACAGAAATTCACAGAGATCTGAAATTTTAAACATAGGTGTGCTGAAGGGTCGGAAAATGCACCTCGAAGCCGGAATTTTAATTTTAGTTCTCGTTCGTGAGTTATGAGTGAAAAACTGGCAAAAAACGTGCATTTTTTGCGTTTTCAAAACATAAGTTTTCAGTTATACATTTCAATGTCAAATCAATTACAGTTGGCTTTGGCTATTTTTGTCAAACCTTGAAAACAAAACTTTCGCGATAGCTTGAATGTTGTAAGCCCTAAATATGGTCAAACGTTGTTTTATTTGGACGAATCTCACTATACAGAGGTTTTCTTGGCCAAGAAACTCGAATCTGAGGTCGCTTTTACCAGTCGATGCTATCTGATCGTGGTATGTAGTCCACGTGATTTAGGAGTTAATAAATGTAATGATTTAACTATTATGCTCTTAATTTTTAATCTTGAAATAATTATCGCGGGCGAAGCCGCGGGCACATGCTAGTTTCTATTATAAGTGGAAAAAGAAAGGATTGCCATATTTGGCAGAACTCGGCCTTACAGGCTCATTTCGGAAATATAACTACTAGCAAAATAAAATCATTTTACAATGTACGAATATATCATACATTACTTTTTAGACAGCCGTTGATATTTTATGAAATATTAATAGCTGATATTATATCTACTCTAATGAATTACATACAGGGTGGACAAACTGGAACCTCGAGCTGCCCTTCCCTCTACAGCCGCATATAAACATGCATATGACTTTCTGGTACACGGCTGCCAACATAAGGAATGGAGACGTCAACGGTTTTCAACCACCAAGTATGATGACTGTTTGTGAGAAATTTAAAACGCGTACCGTGAATTTTAATGTTTTCAAGTTTTAACAAAGTATATTTCTTCCTTTTTCCTATATAATACAGAATTTCCCCCAATTAATTCGCTTCTCCCAGAAGAGGGCAGCAGAACAAGCTGCCGAAAGCTCGGAATCAAGCTTGGGTCCTACACACCCAATTGGAAGCCCAGAAAACCACGAAAATAATAATAATAATAATAAGAAGAAGAAGAAGAAGACAAAGGGAAGTAAATGGACGGAAGAACGGAAACAGCAACATAGCGAAAGAATGAAGAAGTTTTGGGAAGACAAGAAGATGACAACTGTTTCACGTGGTCCTAAGCTGGCCTAATCGAAAGGAAAATAATAATAATAATAATAATAATAATAATAATAATAATAATAATAATAATAATAATAATAAAGCACAGTATATAAAGAGTGCTTCATCGTCATTCCCGACTATTCATTTGTTTTTATTTCTGGGTCCGTTACTATGACTCCCTCTTTATAAACAGGAGACTGTGATCAAGGCCTTCTGGTACAGGACATCATGGATTTAGTTAGAGTTTACAGAAGGCTCAGCTCATTATCATCGCAAAGGAATGATTTCCAGTCCAGAGAACTTCTCTTCCTGCTACGAGATGCTTTTGATCAGCCTGTCGTCTTTAACCTATACGGTTCATTGCTATTCAGAAGATGTCCTTGCATATGACCATCCATAAGCATTTTCCTGCCGACGTATCACAGCCAACAATCCCAGTGGAATACAGAGCAGGGTCAATGCATATGAGGAGGAAATTGCACACTTCAAAAACAACTAATATTTATAGACACAAATTAATTAACTCCAGCTTTACCAATCCAAACTTACCAATACGAAAAAATAGAAAGCCCCTAGTCTATAACAATAATATAATAAAACTGAAATTGCTAACATGTATGCCGTAAATAAAAATCCCTTTAGGCAGGCCTATAGGCTGAGGTAGATTTCGAAGTGCTCTTCTTCTTTAGACTTGGCATGACAAACCCGCAATAATAACTGCAAAAAAGAGCACTTTTTCAAACATTCAAATCTCGCCTTATATGAGAGCTATCGAGAAACTAGTTATTGATTTGTAGAGTACTCATCAAGAGTTTTTCAACGATACCCCACAAGACGTGGTTTCAAAAATTTCGAATTTCCATCCCCCCACCCCCACTCGTACCCCCAAAACCCCGAATCGTTGGTGTCACTGTGAACTCCATAGGGAGTACTCTAAATTATTCCAACAAAGTGTCCCTCTATACTTCATAGGGGCAGAGATATAAATTTTTCAAAATTTCAACCCCCTCCCCCGACCCCCCATTGGGGCTAGAAATAACATAATAAAATTCGGTTCAAATATTTTTAAAATTACGGCCGCTAGCGTGTAAAGATATATATAAATATAGGCCTATATATAGCCTATATATAAATACACAAACAAAATTTGAACGGGCGGTGGTTTCGTACTTAGGGAGGCATGAAACGTAAAGATATGAAAGAATTTTTCGAAAATCATGACATGGTATCCATTGCAATATGTAGATTTTTCTTCGGAATCTACCTAAAAAATGAATTACTATGAATTTCCTTACATCTTTCCACGAATCAGCATTATAATTACATTTTATGCCAGATATCTTCCACATTTCAACAAATAAGATTGACATATGAATTCATAATCCACGGGTTATTGTCTCTTTGACATTTCATGAGAATATTATAGGACAAAAATTCCTCAGACACTGGGAATCGAACCCAGGACCTTCGGCCGTCCGTGCCGCACTACCAGAGGAACCAGAGGTTCCATCCAGCGTTGTGAATCGATCTCCGGGTTAGCTCAGTTGGTAGAGCAACGGCACGGATATCCGAAGGTCCTGGGTTCGAATCTCAGTGTCGGAGGAATTTTTCTCTTACAATATTCTCAATAAACAATACATCCGATCGTGTTTTGTTAACTTAGCAGCCAGATTGAATACGTTGATACGTCACTTCTGCATCTTACGCAAAGCGTTTACCGGCCAGGAATTTCTTCATGGGACCAAACAAACGAAAGCCCGACGGTGCCAGGTCTGGCGCACCTCCCAACCAGATCTGTTGATTTTCTCACGAACATGGGGGGCGAGCATTGTCGTGAAGAAGTTCGACACCATCAGCATGAATGTTACAGCGTTTGTTACGAAGGCTATCTGAAAACAGCAGTCTGCAGATGTCTATACTCAAACCGAACCGACTTCTATGAATAGGTTATTTTGAAACTGGTATCACGATAGGAGAAATACGTTGAGAAACCTGGCGACTAAATATAAAAATATGTCCCTTCATGTGTGCATTTGTTTGTAATTGTACCGATTAAACTTTTTTTCACGACGTAACTAATTAGTGGTACTTACGAATATTGTTGCCGTGGATCGTAAGTTTACATTCCCACACGCAATCTTGTTGCTATGTGCGGTAAGAGTTTCCGTGCGGTAAGAATTTACTTACGGCACATCATAATACAAGCCCTCATGGACAAGGCCCCCCCAGGACAAATATTCGGTTCCCATAACAACAAACACATGCGAATCACTTTCTGAAATAAACATCTATCTTCAAGAATGTATATACATAATATTTTCAGGTAATATCACAATTAATATAACTAAATTCATATAAATAATCATCGTGCAAAAAAATAGCATGCAATACTCGTGCCGTAAGCGCATAACGGATCTTGGAAAATTGAAAAAACTGTCGTTTTTTCAGACTCTTTCCTCGATCCGTATGCATCGCTTACGGCACTTGTATCGCAATATACTATTGTGTAAAAAAAATTATTGTGGGTTACTTTGCGAACCATTCTCGGAGAAAAATTCCAAGTCATCATGATGTTACCTATGAAAATGTTTTTAAAATATGCCATATTTATCTAATGTTACTCTTTCCTACAGGTACAATTCCCACACATAAGCTATACGAGATGCATAGGCTATCATCGGCTTATGGTGAACTTCGTTAAGGAGGCCAGGTTCCGATTGCTTTGAGACACACAATATCATTCAGTTAAACGAGAGCATAGAATTATATTACAAAAAGAGTCTACAAGCAATAATATGCAGTTCTGAGAAACAGCAAGATCTTTACGATATAGATTTTCACACGTGTGATTCATGGATAGAAATATCAGATAACCTTCCCTGATATTTCATACACTTCTCTATTCTCAGTACGTTGAAAATGCATAAGGATGACAGAGGATCCATTAAAAAAATACTTTTTGCACTCCTTAGCTAGTAAGTGTTACTTACGAAAGTTGTTTACATGGATCGTAACTTGACATTACCACACGCAATCTTGTTGCTAGGGGCGACGGGCGGAAAGTGACTTGTTGCTAGGGGCGACGGGCAGAAAGTTACTTTACCGCCCGCAAATGCTTATTTGCGAGCAGAAATGACCAAGGCCTTCCCGCTTTATAAATATTCGGTTGCCATAAACAATAACAAATGCGAATCCCTTTCTGAAATAAGCACCATTCTTCAAGACTGTATATACATAATATTTTCAGGTAATATCACAATTAATATAATTAAATTGATATAAATAACCGTCGTGCAAAATATAGCATGCAACACACGGACCGTAAAGGCATTTTTGCACTCCTTAGCTAGTAAGTGTTTCTGACGACAATGGTTTGTATGGCTCGTAACTTGACATTACCACACGCAATCTTGTTGCTAGGGGCGACGGGCGGAAAGTGAATTGTTGCTAGGGGCGACGGGCGGAAAGTTACTTTACCGCCCGCAAATGCTTATTTGCGAGCAGAAATGACCAAGGCCTCCCCGCTTTATAAATATTCGGTTGCCATAAACAATAACAAATGCGAATCCCTTTCTGAAATAAGCACCATTCTTCAAGTCTGTATTTACATAATATTTTCAGGTAATATCACAATTAATATAATTAAATTGATATAAGTAACCGTCGTGCAAAAAATAGCATGCAACACACGGACCGTAAAGGCATTTACGGGTCTCGAAAACTTAAAAACCCTCGGCTGTGCCTCGGGTTTTCAATCTGTTTCCTCGACCCGTAAACGTGCCTTTCCGCCCTTGTGTCGCAATATACTATTACGGGTCTCGAAATCTTAAAAACCCTCGGCTGCGCCTCGGGTTTTCAATCTGTTTCCTCGACCCGTAAACGTGCCTTTCCACCCTTGTGTCGCAATATACTATTATCATTCTGGTTTAATAAATCAATTGCGGTAGTAGATATTGAGATGGGCAGCATTAAAATTGCCGAATTTTTTCTTCTATTAGTGGTAGGACTTTGTGGCATTTGTACATTGCGAAATGCTTTGCTAGAAATACAGTGACATAACAGGGGAGTATTTTATGTACTTGTGAGTAAGCCGAGGCTGAAATACTGGATGAGTCCGATAGAGTTTTTGCGTACGTGGTACATACAATATTTTTTTTAGTAAAATCTCTCTAAATTATATGAAATGAAACAAA
Source organism: Ectobius pallidus (assembly GCA_964059195.1). Lineage (NCBI taxonomy): Eukaryota > Metazoa > Arthropoda > Insecta > Blattodea > Ectobiidae > Ectobius > Ectobius pallidus. The sequence continues at coordinate 9,191,283 of CAXKWD010000004.1, read as the reverse complement.
AATACCGCATAATTAATTATAATCAGGGCCCGGATTTTAATGACATGTCATCTTTTTATTGATGCTGCATAGACATTGCCAACTGGTGGATAAATCCTAATCATGGCCACAAAATTACAGAAATGCATTTTTATTAGGTCATTTTTTGTCTTTTATGCAATTTTATATTTTTAGGGCATTTATTTCAATTTTACGTCATTATTTTTTCATTTTCGTGTCATTTGCTTCCTTATTTAGTCATTTTCGTGTATTTAGATTGAGTGTATTAACTTTTTTCGTCGCTATCGGTTCTCTCTTTGAAGTGTTGTTTGTTTAATGCAAGGAGGAAAAATTCGGCGCTAAGTGTTGTCATGTCTCAGTTGGAAATGAGAATCAAAGAAACGCAAAAATTTTGTATTATATTACTATTGTTATTAGATTCCCACAGCCATCTGAATCGCCGAACAACAATGAACCGTACGTACCAATACGAAATGCGGTATAGATGTATTATATATGAGTCGCTTTTTGTAAACAATAAAGCATAGGAACTAGTATTTATAAAAATCTTGTGAAAATATGAATGACTAGCATGTGACCGCGGCTTCGCCCGCGATAATTATTTCAAGAATCAAAAATTAAAAATTAAGAGCACAATAGTTAAATCATATTTATTAACACCTAAACCACGTGGAGTGCATTCCACGATTAGGTAGCGTCACCTGGTAAAAGCGACCTCAGATTCGAATTCCTTGGCCCAGAAAACCCCTGTATAGCGAGTTTCGTTCAAATCGTACGATGTTTGACCATATTTAGGGTTGATTATCCTTCTTCCGTGTAGGTTGAAAATGTCATATGTCTGTGGGCCTTGACACTCTAAACAAATGAATCGACCAGCGTGGGCTTACAACATTCAAGCGATCGCGATGCTTTCATTTCCACGGTATGACAAAAATAGCCAAAGCCAACTGCAATTGATTTGACATTGAAATGTATTACTGAAATCTGATGCTTCGACAGCGCTAAAATCACGTTTTCTGCCAGTTTTTCACTCATAGCTCGCGAACGAAAGCTAAAACTAAAAATTCGGCTTCGAGGTGCATTCGCCCACCTTTCAGTCCATCTATCTTTAAAATTTCAGATCTCTGCCTTCAGTAGATTTCGATGGGCATCGCGGACAAACAGACAAACACGTCCTTTTATTATTATAAGATAGCATGTGCCCGCGGCTCGCCCGCGATAATTATTTCAAAAATTAAAAATTAAGAGCATAATAGTTAAATCATTATATTTATTAACACCTAAATCACGTGGACTACATACCACGATTAGATAGCGTCGCCTGGTAAAAGCGACCTCAGATTCGAGTTCCTTGGCCCAGAATACCCCTGTACAGTGAGTTTCGTCCAAATCGAACAATGTTTGACCATATTTAGGCCTATATTGATTATCCCTCTTCCGTGTATGTTGAAAATTTCATATGTCTTCGGGCCTTGATATTCTAAACAAATGAATCGTCCAGGATGGACTTACAAAATCAAGCGATCGCCCGCGATAATTATTTCAAGAATTAAAAATTAAGAGCATAATAGTTAAATCATTATATTTATTAACACCTAAATCACGTGGACTACATACCACGATTAGATATCGTCGCCTGGTAAAAACGATCTCAGATTCGAGTTCTTTGGCCCAGAAAATCCCTGTATAGTGAGTTTCGTCCAAATCGAACGATGTTTAACCATATTTAGGTCTATGTTGATTATCCCTCTTCCGTGTAGGTTGAAAATTTCATATGTCTACGGGCCTTGACATTCTAAACAAATGAGTCGACCAGCGTGGGCTTACAACATTCAAGCGATCGCGATGCTTTTATTTCCACGGTATGACAAAAATAGCCAACGCCAACTGCAATTGATTTGACATTGAAATGTATTACTGAAATCTGATGCTTCGACAGCGCTAAAATCACGTTTTCTGCCAGTTTTTCACTCATAACTCGCGAACGAAAGCTAAAATTGAAAATTCGGCTTCGAGGTGCATTCGCCCACCTTTCAGTCCATCTATCTTTAAAATTTCAGATCTTTGCGTTCAGTAGATTTCGATGGGCATCGTGGACAGACAAACAGCATGTGCCCGCATGTGCCCGCGGCTTCCCCCGCGATAATTATTTCAAATTCTAATTATTAACACCTAAATCACGTGGAGTGCATTCCACGATTAGGTAGCGTCCCCTGGTAAAAGCGACCTCAGATTCGAGTTCCTTGGCCCAGAAAACCCCTGTATAGTGAGTTTCGTTCAAATCGAACATTGTTTGACCATATTTAGGGCTGATTATCCTTCTTCCGTCCTAGGTTGAAAATGTCATATGTCTGTGGGCCTTGACACTCTAAACAAATGAATCGTCTAGGATGGACTAACAAAATCAAGCGATCGCGTTGCTTTTATTTCCAAGGTATGAGGTATGATGACAAAAATAGCCAAAGCCATCTGTAAGTGATTTGATATTGAAATTTATTACTGAAACTGATGCTTCTAAAACGCCAAAAAATGGACGTTTTCTGCCAGTTTTTCACTCATAACTCACGAACGAAAGCGAAAATTAAAATTCCGGCTTCGAGGTGCACATTCCGACCCTATAGTCCGCCTATGTGTAAACTTTCAGATCTCTGCGTTGAGTAGATTTCGCTGGGCATCGCGGACAGACAGACGGAGGACAGACACTTCCTTTTATTAATATAGAAGACTAGCATGTGCCCGCGGCTTCGCCCGCGATAATTATTTCAAAAATTAAAAATTAAGAGCATAATAGTTAAATCATTATATTTATTAACACCTAAATCACGTGGACTACATACCACGATTAGATAGCGTCGCCTGGTAAAAGCGACCTCAGATTCGAGTTCCTTGGCCCAGAAAACCCCTGTACAGTGAGATTCGTCCAAATCGAACAATGTTTGACCATATTTAGGCCTATATTGATTATCCCTCTTCCGTGTAGGTTGAAAATTTCATATGTCTTCGGGCCTTCATATTCTAAACAAATGAATCGTCCAGGATGGACTTACAAAATCAAGCGATCGCCCGCGATAATTATTTCAAGAATTAAAAATTAAGAGCATAATAGTTAAATCATTATTTTATTAACACCTAAATCACGTGAATTACATACCACGATTAGATATCGTTGCCTGGTAAAAGCTATCTCAGATTCGAGTTCCTTGGCCCAGAAAATCCCTGTATAGTGAGTTTCGTCCAAATCGAACGATGTTTAACCATATTTAGGTCTATGTTGATTATCCCAAATCCGTGTAGGTTGAAAATTTCATATGTCTACGGGCCTTGACATTCTAAACAAATGAATCGACCAGCGTGGGCTTACAACATTCAAGCGATCGCGATGCTTTTATTTCCACGGTATGACAAAAATAGCCAAAGCCAACTGCAATTGATTTGACATTGAAATGTATTACTGAAATCTGATGCTTCGACAGCGCTAAAATCACGTTTTCTGCCAGTTTTTCACTCATAACTCGCGAACGAAAGCTAAAATTAAAAATTCGGCTTCGAGGTGCATTCGCCCACCTTTCAGTCCATCTATCTTTAAATTTTCAGATCTTTGCGTTCAGTAGATTTCGATGGGCATCGTGGACAGACAGACAAACAGCATGTGCCCGCGGCTTCCCCCGCGATAATTATTTCAAATTATAATTATTAACACCTAAATCACGTGGAGTGCATTCCACGATTAGGTAGCGTCCCCTGGTAAAAGCGACCTCAGATTCGAGTTCCTTGGCCCAGAAAACCCCTGTATAGTGAGTTTCGTTCAAATCGAACAATGTTTGACCATATTTAGGGTTGATTATCCTTCTTCCGTGTAGGTTGAAAATGTCATATGTCTGTGGGCCTTGACACTCTAAACAAATGAATGGACTAACAAAATCAAGCGATCGCGTTGCTTTTATTTTCAAGGTAGGCTATGAGGTATGTTGACAAAAATAGCCAAAGCCATCTGTAAGTGATTTGATATTGAAATTTATTACTGAAACTGATGCTTCTAAAACGCAAAAAAATGCACGTTTTCTGGCAGTTTTTCACTCATAACTCACGAACGGAGGCGAAAATTAAAATTCCGGCTTCGAGGTGCACATTCCGACCCTTTAGTCCGCCTACTTATAAAATTTCAGATCTCTGTGTTGAGTAGATTTCGCTGGGCATCGCGGACAGACAGACAGACGGAGGACAGACAGACGGAGGACAGACACTTCCTTTTATTAATATAGAAGATAGATAACACCGAGGAAATTTCAGTCCAAGCCAGAAAAATTGAATTGGAGCTGGTGCCAGCAATATACTATGAGAAGGAATATATTGCAATTAAATGCTGGTGCATGCATGGTAAGCAATGATTCTCTTGTGAAGGAAGATGTGAAAAGTTTATGGCTTATATTTCTTGTTATAAGGTGAAGAAGGCTATCTGTTTTGCGAAAAACCCTGGTAAAGTTTCTGATTATCATAAAGAAACATGTTAGCTTAAATTTGTTGTTTCATGACAAATTATATGCTTAAATCCATGTTAAAATTGGTGTGACTGGTCAATGCCATCTTGATTTTGCTTATAGGTTGCCATGACGACTTTGAAGTAACAGGCCGATAAAACTGCATTTTGAAAATGCAGTTTTATGCAATCTTAGCGGCCTAGGTCGCTAAAGTGCAATTTTTCGGCGTGTTACCTATCCGATAAGCAGCTGTTTTAGAGAGAGTGTACTAAAAAATAAATTAAATGTCTATATTACACAGTGAGGCAGACTCTTTAGGGTACATATACTATAGACATCAATTGTTTTAATTTACAGTCATTTGCTATCGATGTAAAAACGCTGCCGTTTTGTGATATCGCTTTTCCTACGTATGAAAATCCACACAATGGCTATCAGATCAACGTGCAGGAGCGATTTTTAATTAAACAGTGAACAATGACGCGTACACACTTACCTCATATCACACTGCTGGTTTGTGTGGCACATTTCAATGACACGTTTCATATACACAAACTGTACGCAGGTATTACCAATCCTTAATTACTTTCCTGAAAACGGCACACATAAAACATTTTGATTGTTTCAAATGATTGCGCGTTAAAGCAATATGTGCAAGCAGGGAAAGTGTATTATAAATAACGAATATAAATTTCATTGTAAGGACTATGCCATTCATTTTCTATCTACCAAACAAATAAAATATTACAGAGTGATTAAAAAAAAGTGTGCGTGGAACACCACGCGACAGAAGTGAAACTTGTTATAATTTTTTTAGTTTTTCAATATTGGATTAATGGAATTTTTAATTTTGGATAGTTGGACTTTTTTAAAATCGAGTTTTTGGAATTTTTAAATTTTTGATCTTTTAATTTTGTAGTTTTGGAATTTTGGATTTTTTAATTTTTAAATATTTAATTTTTTTATTTTTTATTTTGAAGTAAAACTATCGCGCAAATCCAAAATTAAAAATCCAAAATTAAAAAATACAAATTTCCAAAATTTAAAAAAACAAAATTAAAAATTAAAAAATCAAAAAATCCAAAATTTAATAAATAATAAATTCCAAAATTTAAAAATTAAAAAATCGGAAATACCAAAATTGAAAAACTCTAAAAATCTAAAATTAAAAAAACTAAAATCCAAAATTAAAAAATCTAAAAATAAAAAATTCAAAGAATCAAAATTTAAAACATCCAAAATTTAAAATTCAAAGATCCAAAATTAAAAAGTCCAAAATCAAAAATTAAAAAAGTACAAAAACCCAATATTGAAAAGTCCAATAATGCAAAATTAAAAAATCCAATAATCAAAAATTGAAAAAATAAAAAAATAAAATAAAGTCTTACTTCTGTCGCGTGGCGTTCCACACACTCTTTTTTTTTAATTTTGGATTTTTCGATTTTTTATTTTGAATTTTTGGATTTTTTAAATTTCGCTAAGTCTAATCATTGAGTTGATTTTTTTCTGTGCAGTCCGTTCCGTCACACCTCACTAATTTCGTGACAATTTTAAAACATTACACAAGCTCTCAATTTACCCCTAACGCGGCTAAAGAAGTTTCACTTCAAAAACCCTTTAGGCAGGCCTACAGGCTGAGGTAGATTTCGAAGTGCTTTTGGTTTAATTTATTGTCCCTGCGCAGCACTCTTCTTCTTTAGCCTTGGCATGACAGACCCGCAATAATAACTGCAAAAAAGAGGAAAGAGCAGTTTTTCAAACATTCAAATCTCGCTTATATGAGAGCTATTGAGAAACTAGTTCTTGATTTGTAGAGTACTTATCAATAGCTTTTCAACGATACCCCACAAGACGAGGTTAAAAAAAATCGTATTTTCATCCCCCCCCCACTCGTATCCCCAAAACCCCCGAATCGTTGGTGTCACTTTTAACTCCATAGGGAGTACTCTAATTTATTCAGACAAAGTTTCCCTCTGTACTTCATAGGGGCCGAGATATAAATGTTTCAAAATTTCAATCCCCTCCCCCGAACACCCCCTTTGGCCAATTTTGCTCATTAATGACTTGTCCGAACGATTGGGCCTAGAAATAACATAATAAAATTTGGTTCAAATATCTTTAAAATTACGGCCGCTAGCGTGTAAATATACATACAAATATTACAATTTTTTTTTCAACGGGCGGTGGTTTCGTACTTAGGGAGGCATGAAACGTAAAGATGTGAAAGAATTTTTCGAAAGTCATGACATGGTATCGATTGCAATAGGCTATTTTATCAAGATTTTAACATTTTTAACCCTTATATGAAAAATGACATTTCTTATTGCTAAATACCATGCTATTCTCATACGTAGGTCTACTGCATTCTCTATTTATGGCAAATATGAAATCAAACCGTAACATACATAGCTAGATTAAGGCAGGATACACAAGACGTTTCACGTATTCTGCAGCTGCGTCCCCGATTCAGCTCGCTTCTGGCAAGGTTGAGTGAATCGGAATGATGCAGAAAATCTCATTCTTGAGATGAAAGAGCTTTTGATTTACTTGTGTGTGTTTTTTCTCATCTCCACAACGTGCATCTGTGCCCTCAAGAACTTTGAAAAGTTGAGATAATTTAAAATGTCTTTCAGCTCGGTTAACTTAATGCATGAGATTGTGTCATTCTCTAACAAAATATCACAGAAAGAAGGTACTTCGGTCATGTGGAGTATTACATATGCTTTATACTGCCTGTGTTTCTTATTTTTATTTAACCCTTTCAGACCCCATGGCCTTTAAAATGTACCGTATATAATGCTTTTCAAATTAAATATTTATGAATAAATTCGTTAGAATAAAATTCACATTTGGTAAGTTTTTTCAGGATTAGAATTAGAAAAGATTTATTTTACCTGTTGGAATTAAGGCCATTTGACCTCCTTTATCATTCAACCAGGATTATTACAAATCAATTATACAATATAGTACAATATAGTAAAGATAAAGTGATCCCTATACAGGCCATGGAGGCCCAGAGGGTTCCAGGAGGTTGAGGCTCCCAGATTTTTGAACATTCGGCACATGAAGGTGGTAAGGTTGTCAGCCTTACGCACCGGCAGCCTTTACCCCCAGTATTGCTGCTGGTACTCATTTCTGTCAGAGGCTGAGTCCACCCCAGGGTCATAGTGCCACCAGAAGGATTATACCAATTGAAAAATCTCAACGACCTCATCGGGAATCGAACCCGCGACCTTCTGGTTTGCAGCGCAAACCACTACGCTACGGCGTACCCCCAGTACAATATAGTACAATGTAGTAATGTGAGACATGGTCGCTTACTCTTCGGGAAGAACATAATCTGAGTGTACGAAAACAGGGTGCTTAGGAAAATATTTGGGCCTAAGAGAGATGAAAATGGGGAAGAAAACTGCATGACGATGAGGAGGGGGTTGAAATTTTGAAAACTTTATATCTCGGCCCCTATGAAGTATAGAGGAAAACTTTGTTTGAATAAATTAGAGTACTCTCTATGGCATAGGCGTAACCAGGACGACCATATGGGGGGGGGGTTATAACGTCTGGGGGTATGGAATACCCCCCAGGGAGAGGGGGAAAATGTTAAAAATTAAGATGCAAAATAACGAGTTTTAAGCTTCCGGGGGTGTTTCCCCGAAAAATTTTAAAAATTAAGACGCAAAATACGAGTTTTAAGCTTCCTATGCTTTATACTTGTATTAAGTAATTTATGGGCAGACTTAACAAAATTATACAATTTTCCTTTTTTTAATCAATGGGAGGGGGGGTTCAAACCCCCAAACCCCCCCCTCGGTACGCCTATGCTCTATGGAGTTCACAGTGACACCAACGATTCGGGGGTTTTGGGGGTACGAGTGGGGGTGGGGAGAATGGAAATTCGAAATTTTTGAAACCACGTCTTGTGAGGTATCATTGAAAAGCTCTTGATGAGTAGGCCTACTCTACTAATTAATAACTAGTTTCTTGATAGTTTTCCTATAAGGCGAGATTTGAATGTTTGAAAAAGTGCTCTTTCCTCTATTTTTGCAGTTATTATTGCGGGTTTGTCATGCCAAGGCTAAAGAAGAAGAGTGCTGCACAGCGACAGTAAATTAAACCAAAAGCACTTCGAAATCTACCTCAGCCTTTAGGCATGCCTAAAGGGATTTTTAATCTTCGAATTAATTATCGTGGGCGAAGCCGCGGGTACCTGCTAGTGTGAAATATTTGCTTCCTTCGACGGAAGGATCATGCTTGTAAAATCTATCCATCCTGTAGTTAAACTTACTCTTCATGAATGGTAATATCTCACTGAATAAGGAAAACTTTCTTCTTGGAAGTAAAGTGGAGTTTGCTAATCTACAAATACCAGCGGAATATATTACAACCAACAGGAGTACGCTATTTTCAATTTACCATAACAAGAGGATAAAGATAGAAGAGTTGGTACGAAAACTCGTTTCCATGCCACTGACAAATGAAGTGTGGCGCAGTCATTTGTTAATAGAAACCTTCTCTTGTCTTCTACACCCGTAATAACGCCTTAACAACATAAAGGCATTTCTACCATATAAAATAATCACTTTTACTTAGCAGGTAAACACTGAAGTAAAATTGGATTTTATAAAATATTCTCTTTCAAAATTTGAACAGTAAAATCGAGTCCAATGAAAATGGGGACTGGAGAAAACTGCATAGCGACGAGCTTCATAACCTGTACTCTTCACAGGATATAGTAAGGGTAATTAAATCACGGAGGATGAAATGGGATGGACATGGGGAGGAAAGATATCTAAAAAAATATTGACTGGGAGACCCGAAGGGAAAAGACCACTTGGAAGACCTTGACGTAGGTGGGAGGAGAATATTAGGATAGATTTAAGGGAAGTGGAATTTGCGAGGGATGGTTGGAGTTAGCACAGAATAGGGTTGAATGGCGGGCTCAGGTAAGCGCGGCAATGAACCTCCTGGTTCCATAAAATAGATAATAATCCTTTAGCTTGCTGAGGAATTGTCTATCTTCATTGAGTAAGTAAGTAAAATCCGATTTAATGTGCAGTAATTTATGTTGGTAAGGGAATTCATAACCGGTTCCCCAAACCCACTCCCCACCCCTGCTCATATCCATTTTTTGCGTCGGAGGATACGCAGCGGCAGCTAACATCTTCAATTAATATTTGTCTTATTCCCCTCCCTCCTTCGCATCTGAACATGAAACCGAGCTGTGTTCATAGGTTAATGTTTGAGTGTTAGGCTTTTGACATCAAACCAATACGAGTAGGACTCATTTAGGTTCTGGTGTGGACATTAGTTGTGAGGTACGCCCTCCTGGCACTGAAAATGAATGTCCCCATATTCTCCACCTTTTCGCCGCTCACCTAGGCCTGAGCGTTGTTCTTAGGTTAATGCTAATGTTTGGACTTAAACTCAAACCAATAAGAGATTGGCTCATGCAGGTTTGGTGTGTAATACAGATATTAAGAATATCCATTCCCACATTTAAATGAAGAACAATACTAGAATATACGAAAAGCATCGGAAAATTTCTGTGTACTTATTATTTATTATCCAAAAGTTTAACTTCATTTTACCACGAGGTATATTAAGGTTTAGTTATTTACAAACATAACATTGGCATAAGATATGGATATTAATTATAGTGCTACCGATGTATGGAAATAGTTACTTGACAAATATATTATATTTGTTCCAAGTTATAGTCGTCTTATCTAACTGAAGAAATTTGAATTAAATTCTATACAGGATAATTTGTTCTGGGAGTGAATCGAACCATAGGCGTACCGAGGGGGGGGGTTTGGGGGTTTGAAGCCACCCCCCCATTGATTAAAAAAGGAAAATTTTTTTAAGTCTGCCCATAAATTACTTAATGCAAGTACTATCGGCCAACCACGAGAAAAACTCACGAGGATCGGTACGTGACGTCATACCATGCTACTATTCACTAAGAAAGCACTGTCACCTTGCAGCTTGGAACACACTGCACACTGGAGGCTAATGTTTACAACTCGCTTACAACAGAGAGGTTCGTCTTTCCTCTGCCCAATCAGAACGCTAGTATCCACCTGCTTGTGAACCAACCCCTCTCACCGCACTCCACTAACAGAGATTTACTCGTGCTTGGCAGACAGTATAAAGCGTGGGAAGCTTAAAACTCGTTATTTTGCGTCTTAATTTTTAAAATTTTCCGGGGAGGACCCCCGGAAGCTTAAAACTCGTTATTTTTCATCTTAATTTTTAAAATTTTTCCGGGGGTACCCCCGGAAGCTTAAAACTCGTTATTTTGCATCTTGATTTTTTAAATTTTCCGGGGGAGGGCCCCCGGACCCCCCTCTCCCTGGGGGGTATTCCATACACCCCAGACCCCGCGGATGTTATAACCCCCCCCCATATGGTCGGCCTGGTTACGCCTATGAATCGAACCCAGGTTTTCAGATTCCTTCGCTTGATAACTCAGGTTAGATTCGCGCCCAGGAAAAAAAAAAAAAATTCTCTAAAGAGCTGAATAAAACACCGTTTAGTCCCTTGGAGCACCCGGCATTTTCTTCAGCACATCAGCACTGCGGGCAGTCTAGTCAACCAGTTGCAGGCGGAATATATGGCAGGATTTAAGTACGTAATACTGTATTTCTAACATAGTGCAGGAAAGTCAAGCAAAGTTTGTTAGAAGATCTGCAATTATCTTTTTTGCACGACTTAACTAATTAGTGGTACTTACGAATATTGTTGCCGTGGATCGTAACTTGACATTCCCTCACGCAATCTTATTGCTATGGAAACAAAACAAATTTCCATGCGGTAAGAGTTTCTGTGCGGTAAGAATTTACTTACGCCAAACATCATAATACAAGCCTTTATGGACAAGGCCCCCCCCCAGGACAAATATTCGGTTCCCATAACAACAAACACATGCGAATCACTTTCTGAAATATAACATCCATCTTCAATAGTGTATAGGCCTATACATAACATTTTCAGCTAATATCTCAATTAATATAAATAAAAATCTTATAAATAATCATCGTGCAAAAAATAGCATGCAATACTCGTGCCGTAAGCACATAACGGACCTCGGAAATTGAAAAAAAACTCGGCGCGAGCGCCTCGTTTTTTCAAACTCTTTCCTCGATCCGTATGCACCGCAATTGTATCGCAATATACTATTGCCGTACTAAGTTTTTAAATTTGAAATGTTGAAATTTATTTTAAAATTAGAAATCTCACTTAATCAAATTTTCAGTATGCTTGGGAGAGTCATAACAACAAAACAATGCACCAGACTCAATTTCTCACACAATATACAAACCCATGACGGACTGCAAAGAAAACAGTTAACACAGTGATTATGATTTGGGGTGCCCTTTTTAGGTTTGATTGTTGATTTCCTACAGCAACTCGGAATAAATAAGAGCCACCTGATAATTATCGCATAAACTATAATATCTTATTCTGTTGGAGTAATTCACCATCATATTTATGGGAACATAAATCATATGGGATCATATGAATCTCAGTCCTTCACAAATATTAGCAAGTACGTTGATTAATGACTGTGGGCTAACATAGGTAATAGAAAAACCTACAAGGGGAAACAATGTATTAGATATCTGTCTGATACGGCCATACGATTAAGTGCTATTCTGGAACTTTACGAGATTGTGTGGGGGACGCATCTGTCTGTCTGTCTGTCTGTATGTCCATGTGTCTGTACGCGCGATAACTCAAATACGCTGAATCGGATTTTAATGAAACTTGGTATACGCATTTATAATGTTCATGGGTAGAACCCTATTGATATTGGACCAAAACGGTTGACCGGTACCGCAATATATACCAATTTAGTACCTTTCTATGGTAATATACAACAAAGGCGCGGATAACTCAAATACCCTTCATCGGATTTTAATGAAACTTGGTATACGCATTTATAATGTTCATGGGAGGAAGCTTTTTGATATTGGATCAAATCGGTTAACTAGTACCGGAGTAATGCTCAATTTAGTGCCTATTTTATGGTAATATATTAAAAAGGGTCGATAACTCAAATACGCTTTATCGGATTTTCGTGAAACTTGGTATACGCATTTAAAACGTCCATGGGAAGAAGCCTATTGATATTGGATCTAATCGGTTAACTAGTACCGGAGTAATGCCCAATTTAGTACCTATTTTATGGTAATATATTTTAAAGAATTAAAAAATGCTATTCAGTACTCATGACAACATATTATTTACAGTGTTCATATACGACTTTCTAAGTTGCAATACAGTTAACTTTGACAAATAACACTACCTACATATTCCTTCACATACGCTTATCAAACTAGATCTTTGATTCTTACTTAAGCCCTGCTTAATGAATCGATCTGGAGCTTAACTCGGAAATCGCTTACAAAAATAACTTATTTTCTGCATATCATAATTGCAGTTATCACTGATTAAACAAAAGGATTATGGCACTTTGTTACATCAGTTTACCTGTTTTTATTACAGTTAAGTAAAATAGATATTAGAAAGAAACATGTATACTTAAATCTCAGACAATGAACGAAATAGACAAATATATTAGAATTGAAAAAGAAATTTATGTGGACTACAATTACCACGAATAAGAAACGCCGAAATCAGGAACAAGACACAGGTAAAGGACGCCGCGACAGCAGCCCAAGTAGCGAAGTGGAGATGGGCAGGTCACACAGCAAGAATGGACAACAACCGCTGGGCAAAAATAGCAACGATGTGGGACCCAAGAGAGGGAGAGAGGGGACCAGGAAGACCAAGAACGAGATGGGCGGACGAAATAAAGAGGAACGCTGGCAGCACCTGGACTAGGATGGCGAGGAACCGAGAAGTCTGGAAGGAACACGTAAACCTCATAAAATACTAAGAACAGACTAAGACAGTGAAAGTGAAAATAAGTGAATAGTGGAGTGAAAAGGAGAAAGTGTAGACTAAAAGTTACCAGAGACCAAGACAAACGAATTCAGAAGGACAAAGACAGGAAAATTCCACATTCGTAGCTCAAATGTGGGAAGAACAATCGAGCTACCCTCCTTTTAGGAGAGGCCATTGCCCTTTAGGGATTGAAGGCTATTTTTATTTTATTTATTTTATTTACAATTACCAGCTGGCAATAAAGATTCCTCCCTAAAAGCAACATATTTGACACATTTTGTAGGATAGACAAAGAGAAAAAGTCATTTTTACTAATAATTCAGTTAACTTTAACGTTTATTAATCAAACGTGCCCTAATATAATTAGTGGTTAGGCCTATATTATAAGCAGGACAAAAAACGTTTGAAAGATAATAAAATATTACGGCGTGGAAGAGACAAATGTTCCATGAGCGAGGATTCAGATTTTCCGGAAATTACTCCGATTAGTTTTGCTAATGAATCCGGTTTTACTCGCTTCAATAAAGTATTAATTATAATGGATATAGTGGTAATTAATTTAGCACTGGCGAAATTCAATTATCTGCATCATATTATACAAGTGATATCGAATAATTACCTCACCACACATCTCCTTTGTGGTGCAATATGGATTTAGAAAGGGCCTTATCCTATAGACTTAATGTTGGAAATTCCTTTGACCAATCCAATACAATGGCATGTGGAATTCAACCAATCGCAAGTCTCGATCGTCATAATTTATTTTTACCACTGTCATCTTATAGCACCTACGTGCATTTGTTATTAAGTTACTTTCTTATGTCTGTCCGTCTGTCTGTCTGTCTGTCTGTGTGCTTGTAAGCGCGATAACTCAAATACGCTTTATCGGATTTTCATGAAACTTGGTATACCCATTTATAACGCACATGGGAAGAAGCATGTTGATTTTGGACCAAATCGGGTACCGGAGTAATGCCCAATTTAGCGCCTATTTTATTGTAATATATTAGAAAGGCGCGATAACTCAATTAACCTTTATCGGATTTTCATGAAACTTGGTATACGCATTTATAACGCACATGGCAATAAACCTATTGATTTTGGACCAAATCGATTGACCGGTACCGGAATAATGCCCAATTTAGTGCCTATCAGTTAACAGTTTAATTTGAGATCGCAGTTAACAGCACATATACGTAGTACTTAATAATCTATTTCATGTCCTATGTTAATTTCAGTATCTATCACTTAATGCTTTTATATAACTAAATCATATTTGTAACAATTAATTTCTTTTTTATCATTTAATGTATCTTAATGTACCTTAATTATTCAAGTATATATGTTCTAATTTTTTCTTTGTATTTAATGTTCGTTTCTTGTATTCATGTATATCAGTTCTTTTTTAATTTATTTTTAATCATTATTATTGTTATCATTATGTATTTCATGTTTTTGCCCTGGCTGAGTGGTAGAGAAGGCCTTATGGCCTTAACTCCGCCAGGTTAAATAAATAAATATTTTAATAGTAATATAGCCTATTAGAAAGAACTTATCAAATGCAAATCAGTTCTCATGACAACATATTGTTTTACAGTTTAAAATTTAAAACACTATGGCTGTCCGGGTTTAGCCGCGTCACTTTGTTGAAGTTCAGTTTCGTCGTCTCTCAGAGGAAGGACATCACAGAAATGTCCGAAACGTCAGTTCTCAACAAAGTGACGCGGCTAAACCCGGACAGCCATAGTGTTTTAAATTGTGACTCCGGCCGCGGAAGCCTACGTATTCATCTCATTGTTTTACAGTGTTCATATACGGCTTTGGAAGTTGCAATACAGTTACCTTTGTAAATAACACTACCCACATATTCCTTCACATATGATTATCAAACTAGACCTTTGTTCTTCCGTAAGCCCTGTTTAATGAATCGACCTGGAGCTTAACTCGTAAATCGATTCTAATTGCAATTATCACTGGTTTAAAAAATATTCTGGCACATTGTTATATCAGTTTACCTGATTTTTATTGCATTAATATTGCTTCTATATTAATAATTATTGTGCCTATTTCGAAATAATTTGAACTGGTGAACATTCCTTGACCTGGATTTAGAGAACAAGTGTTGGAAGTAGATTTACACAGCACAGTAGGGTGTCTTCAAGAGGACACGTGTTAGAGGCCGCGTACACAATTACAGCAAAGACACTTCTGCTAGAAATCCCACCTAATTGCAACCACAACTCCTCTAGACTCCCACGCCCAGCAAACAAGAACAAATACACTCTGCACACCTCCAGGGAAAATTATACGGAACTTAGTCACCCTCTATGAGAAATTGAGGAAAACACATATATTCATTGGAAATATCTGGCGATGAATTTAAGTGTAGCTTTAAAAAAAATCCCTTTAGAAAGGCCTACAGGCTGAGGTAGATTTCAAAGTGCTTTTGGTTTAATTTATTGCGCAGCACTCTTCTTCTTTAACTTTGGCATGACAAACCCGCAATAATAACTGCAAAAAAGAGGAAAGATCACTTTTTCAAACATTCAAATCTCGCTTTATATGAGAACTATCAAGAAACTAGTTATTGATTTGTAGAGTACTCATCAAGAGCTTTTCAACGATACCCCACAAGACGTGGTTTCAAAAATTTCGAATTTCCATCCCTCCACCCCCACTCGTAGCCCCCAAAACCCCCGAATCGTTGGTGTCACTGTGAACTCCATAGGGATTACTCTAATTTATTGAAACAAAGTTTCCCTCTGTATACTTCATAGGGGCCGAGATATAAATTCCAGGGCTACCAGCTGCGGTTTTACTCGTATGGAAAATACCCTTTTAGTTCAGAGTAGGCATATGGTTAATAAATAGACTCGGTTTGATGAAGATTGAAAATATTAAAAGTCATTACGCCTTTTTAAATGTTAAATTGGTGGTTTAAAAGCGTTGTCCACTTTATCCCTTATGCCTATGTTGGCAGCCATGTAAGAGAAAATCAACAATCAACAATCTCTATCTACGCATTTGCTTACTTAGGCCCGTTATTACCACCTCCAGTAAAATATTTACGGCCACTTTTACGGTTACTTTACTGACAGTTCGATTTTACAATATCTGGTTAGGTGTTAACTGTTGGTAAAAAGCTCTTAACTGGCAGTAATCTTTACTGTAGGAAAATGTACAAGTTAACTCCTAACCGAAGGATTTTTTGAGGTTATACTTCTCGCGAACTGAATTAAAATGGAGAGATGAAGTTATTTAGCTGCTTTCGTAATGTCATTGGTGATGAAGAACAATGCCAATATATGTAAAAATAAAATTAAACATATTATTAGGTTTGTTCGCAAAGCAGTCAGAAACCAGGAACAAATCGTTCGCGCATGCGCTCTTTCTCCACACGCGTTCGCAAAGCGGGAATCCGTGATTCTGATTTCAATCTTCTGTTCGCAAAGCTCTCACGGACAATTTCTGTACTATAAGAAAAGTTTGCAGGCTCTACCATTAATTGTTATCAGAGACATGCGCAGTAACCTATTTTCACGCGCCTGACTCCTCCCTCCAAATCCTTGCTCCAGATTTATAAGCATAGGCTACTTATATGTATGAATAATGGAAGATAATTAAAAGTTTCCCAAAATATAGTTTATATTGCCGATGTATATTGCATGTATAACATGTTAAAGGGAAATATATATTTTATTTGCATATCATATCGATTAAACGCAGAAACTATCGATTCCAAATTCTTGTAACCGTTCGCAAAGTGCAAATCACGGGTAAGTTACAGACTGGACATGCGCAGTACAACCAATTCTCAAGCAGTCACGGATTTGCTTTGCGAACAAACCTATTGAAAACTAGATCAAATTATTATGAAAGTTTGGACAAACAATTACTTTACTATTTGCTTCCTCTACCCGTACATCAGATCATATTTGGGTTTTTCATCCTTCGGGGATGGGGTTTCGAAACGTGGTACCTTTCTTTTCATTTTTACAACCACTTTACTTGAGGAGGATTTTATTCTTATTTAACAGGAATTGTATAATAAGCGTAATATATAAACTATAAAGGCTTATATATAATGTATTTTAATATGTTATGCTAAGAGCTAATAATTTCATTTGAAAACATCTCGTAATATATCCTGTAGTTATTAGCTATACATTTCATACACAAACTTATTAGGTTTTAGGTCTTGCCTCGCAAATTATGCGACCTTTTTAGGCTAAGACAACTGATTGCACACTACTGCCCGTACTGTGTACTGCAAACTATAATTAAATTCAGAGGAAGTTATATATTTCACAATAGGTTTTTCTGATACGTCTTTTTGAGCTTTGCTCTTATGGCCACACCTTACTGTGTGTTTATTTAGTTTGATGACGCTTTTCGTCAATATCATTCAGAAACAATTATTCTTCACTTGAAAAGAAATTGCAGTGTATATTTTTTTTTTATATCAGCCATAACCTCATTATCCATTGCAAAATCACACGAAACAATGAAAACAGTTGAAAAACTGCTGCAAAAAAACTGAGAAACGCTCGTACCAACTGCTGTGACTTTTGTCTGGTTGCGTTAACCGGGAGTAAACTTTAACTTGGAGATGATAAGAACAAAGAAGCGTTTACTGGAACTTTACTCCGACCGTAAAATAAACTACCAGTTATCATTTACTCCTACTTTACTGGACATCGTAAGAACGGGCCTAAAAGGAGTATAAATATAACTGAAATAATAAATAAATATAATTTTTGGGTTTAATCATTGTGTGAACTGTTTTCTACGCCGTCCGTCATGGGTTTATATATCCTGTGGGACATTGAGTCGAGAGCATTTTTAAGAGTTAAAATACGTTATTGTTTTTTAAGGCATCCAATGTTTAAATTAATATCCGTTGAAATTTATCCAAAAAAATACACCAATAGTAGAAAAACTTACAATCACTAGTTCCATTGCCTACCCTACTGTATATACACAGATCTCGAACTCATGATATGGCCTCGTAGCTAAAAGGAGTATAAATAGAGCTGAAAGAAAAAATAGCAAACAGCAAGCATAACCTAAGGAAAAAACAGAAACTAATTCTTAACATTTTATTCTTATTATTTTATTCTCCTTTTTCCTTTATCTTATTTTTTTAAAATAACTTTACCAAAATGTAACTACTATTCATTGAAGCATGATAAAATATTTAGTATTTATTCCCAATTTAATTTTATATAATAATAATAACAACAATAATAATAATAATAATAATAATAATAATAATAATAATAATAATAATAATAATAATGTAGACCGGCGGCGTGGTCGCTGAATACAATTCCGACGATCCCCGGTACCTCCTCGGATTTTTCTGAGGTACGGAGGTCTGGGGAACGGGGTGCACTCAGCCTCGTGATTCAAATTGAGGAGCTACTTGATGGAGAAGTAGCGGCTCCGGTCATGGAAACCACCATTAACGGCCGTGGGTGTCGGCATGCTGACCACATGCCCCCCAATCCTACAAATTGCCTATGGGTAGATGACGCAGCGGTCGGGTGGTAAGCCAAGCCCCTTCAGGGATGAAGCGCCACGGAGTTTAGTTTTTTTTTTTTAATTTAGTCTTATTTAAGGTCATATCTGCAGTCATATTTCCTGCTGATTTAGGTCAGAAACATCCGAACCCTACAAATCAGATTTTCCCCATATTCTTGGCTAAATTATCATTTTAGGTATATTAGGTAGATTTCGAAAAACTGATGTTTCGGAAACGCAAAAAATTTACGTTTTCTGCCCGTTTTTCACTCATAACTCGCGAACGAAACCGAAAATTAAAATTCCGGCTTCGAGATGCATTCGGCCACCCTTCAATCCATCTACGTTTAAAATTTCAGATCTCTGCGTTCGGTAGATTTCGCTGGGCTTCGCGGACGGATAGACAGACAGACAAACACTTCCTTTTATTAATATAGATAAATTGATTATCCCTCTTTTTACTTTGAAAATTTCATATGTCCTACGGGCCTTGACATTATAAACAAATGAATCGACCAGGGTGGGCTTGCAAGATTCAAGCGATCGCGATGCTTTTATTTCCAAGGTATGACGAAAATAGCCAAAGCCAACTGTAATTTATTTGACAATTGAAATGTATTACTCAAAACTGATGCTTCGAAATGCAAATAATGCACGTTTTCTGCCCGTTTTTCACTCATAACTCACGAACGAAAGCGAAAATTAAAAATCCGGCCTCGATTTGCATTTTCCCACCCTTGAGACCATCTATGTTTAAAATTTCAGACCTCTGCGTTCAGTAGATTTCGCTGGGCATCGCACACAGACACACTCTTCCTCTTATTATTATAGTTAAAACCTTTGTTTTTAATGGTAGAAGGTTTAGCCTATGCTTCTACTATCTCCACAATTTATGCATTGTAGCTGACACCACATGATGTCCCTTGATGAAGTTTCAAGTGTATGAACAGATCGGTCTCTACCTTATCATCAAGTTAAAGGAAAAGAGGAAACATCCGAGCGAGTCTGGAGCTGACATGATAGCGTACGCCTTTGTTGCTTCAAAGCTTATCTACTTCACAGGGATATCATGGTGCTTGTACTACACGTCCCGAGATCGACCCGGGAACAGGTCATTCATTGTTTAATGCAGTTACTTGTGTTAGTTCTTACCGAAATACTGTTATCGTCAAAGCACAGCTAAATGCCAGAGTAGGCTACGTAGTACTTAGTAATATAGTAAGTACTTTTTAAAAAAGTTATTGTGTTACTTAAAAGTGCCACGTTTTTCTGCTTAAAAATTATATGTATAGGCTATATATATACACACATATATATAGTTTATATGAATATTTCAACGTGAAGTGATTAAAAAATAAAATCAGGTAAACTGATATAACAAAGTGTCAGAATACTTTTCTTTAATCAGTGATAATTACAATTATGATATGCAGAAAATTAAGTTTTATTTTTTTAAATCGATTTCCGAGTTAAGCTCCAGGTCGATTCAAAGGTCTAGTTTGATAAGCATATGTAAAATAACTAGCAGGTGCCCGTGGCTTCACCCGCGATAATTAATTGAAAAATTAAGAATTAAGATAATAATAATTATTAAAGCATTATATTTATTAACACTTGCACGCGAATCATTCATAAACTAAACCATTAATAATTAAAGAAACAGCTAAAATTCCGGCTTCAGAGTACATTCCACGATTAGAAAGCGCCGGCGGGGAAAACGATCTCAGATTCGATTATGCGGTTCCAAACCCATCTGTGAACCACTGCCTTCTACTCTGTATTACTCGTGTGTAATTCTCGAGACGGCGGTGGATAATACATATCGTTTCTCAACTGTTTGTTGACAGATGAATATGATGTATTTTAAAGGATTTCGTACATGATGGTACAGGCATATTTGAAAGTATTACTTAATTGCTTGCTAAATTTCCAGTTTTTGTTTTTGTGAAAAGAGCGAAGTGCGAAAGGTTCGCAAGGACTTATTATTATTATTATTATTATTATTATTATTATTATCATCGAGTTTAAAACATGGCCTACAGCTATTAATTTTACCAGTAGCTATGAAAAATACAAAAAGAAGGCCTTGGATATTTTCTTCATTGTGACGTCATATAAAAGTATTGCATTAGCGTTGAGTTTGAAAGGAATTTTAACTATGCGCACTTGAGAAGTCGTCGATTCGCTTTTGGTATTCTCCAATAATAGGAAATGAGTTACAAGGGATATGCAGAGAAGAGGTGAATACGATATTTCCTTGCATTACGGAAATTAGCCACTTACTACGTGCAGATCGATGCAAAAAGGAAACCCCATTATTGTGAAAAAAGTATTCAAGCACACGTTTCCCTCAGCCATATGTTACAAACACTCCATATCAAGAAGGCCACGGAATCGAACGGTCGAAAAAAATGAAGATCGCGGCCCGCTGCCTCTGTAAACATATCCAAGTGAATTTTCTAGAGGTGATAGTTGAACGAAGGAATGTTATAACTAGACTTCGGACTTTTAGGTCGCTAAAAATGCTGTTTTAGGTACCTAAAATAGGCTCTAAAAATCGTAAAATAGTCTCTTATAAAATCGTTAAGTTGACAATTTTCTGAAATATCTTAATTGCAATGCAGAATATTATATTTACTGAAGTCACCATTAATCAAT
This sequence comes from Ectobius pallidus, assembly GCA_964059195.1. NCBI lineage: Eukaryota > Metazoa > Arthropoda > Insecta > Blattodea > Ectobiidae > Ectobius > Ectobius pallidus. Next base: position 9,169,714 of record CAXKWD010000004.1, on the reverse strand, counting down.
AATCATAATAAACCACAGATATAGGCATGTGGTACACAGAATTATATAGACCTATACTAGGGCCTGTATTAGGCCTACTATCATAACAGTGAAACCCTAATCCCTGCGCCCAGAAGCTACGCATATCATACTAGCATATTCAACCCTTGTATCCCTCAGTGATTCATAGAACTAACTTTTTAACTGGATGTGGGAGTCGGGAGAAAAACACTACATTATTTTGGAAATTCCAAGGAATTTTTCTACTGAAGACGAAACATTCCTTACTATTTAACCACGTCACAAATGTGTCATGTACTGCACATTCGGAGCTAAAAATTTAGTACGAACTGAAAATAAATGCTAGAATTTATAACAAAAAATAACTTAATTTGAACTTTAGAGGAAAAACAAGCAAAAAGGCAATATTAGGCTCTAACGTAAAAATAGGCTGATTTAGGTCCTATAAAAGTATCAGTTTTAGGCATAATCACTTATGAATAGGGACCGGATTCTTAGGTTTTTACCTATTTTTTTCCTTACTTCCAAAACAAAAAGCGCTCATACACTTTTTCGAATCAAGTCCATAGGATTCACCCACATCAATTCTGTGGCACCTAAAAATACCTAAATGGGGTATTAAAACCTAAATACACCTAAACGGGGTATAAAACCTAAACTATCTAATTTAGGCTACTTCTTTTGTCTTTTTTTATTTGTCAGTTGAGACGTCGATATTTTGCGGAGAGACAATAACTTTGTCGGATTGAAATTAATAAAACCAGCGTTTCGTTCAACCCATTGTCGTCTAGGATGGACAGTATCAAGAGAGGAAAAGAGTACCGGCGTATTCCTTTTAAAATATTCGTACGATCAGCCATTGTTGCCGTGTATGAATAAGGATATAGAATTCTTCGTTTTAAAGCGTTTGTTGTTGGTCACACTGTGAGTTTTAAGAAGACGACGTGTTAATTATGCCGAAACAAATGAAATCGAGTTTATTATACGGCAGTGGATTGGCGATGACCTGAATTTCATCTCCCCCCCTTCTTCTTCTTCTTCTTCTTCTTCTTCTTCTTCTTCTTCTTATTATTATTATTATATTATTATTATTATTATTATTATTATTATTATTATTATTATTATTATTCTGAGGTTATTTTATGACGTTGTACCCCGCGGGTTTCTACGTCTGCTCTGTCCTAAAGCAAGTTTACACAAATTTAAGTCAATTTTGTTAAGTTAAACTTTACAAGTATTATGTATTGAATCCTATGTAGCACATTCAAATTCATTAAACCAATTATTCTACCCAAAAACGATATTTTGGACGAAAACCTAAAAAAATATTTCACCTAATGGAAAACCTAAAACAGTGTTTTTAAAAACCTAAAAATCCGGTCCCTACTTATGAAACATGCATATACAAGTTTTCGTCCATATATCACTTAAGGATTAAAATAGGTTTTTACCTAAAATCCGAAGTCTAGTTACAACAAACGAAATAACTCCGGAAAATTCCATGTCCATGGAGAAGTGTATGACAATCTCTGGGATTTGTACGAAAAGAAAAGAATCTCGATATGACTGACGTCATGGCAAATTCCATTCATATGTTGGGCCTGTTGCCAAATATACAGATATGACTTATGTCCTCATATTCATCAGTGTATTTGACTTCCAATGTCCTCAATGCCTCTCCGAGACTGATACAATCAAACAGACATATATCACAAGTTTCTTATCTGATGATCGGGAACGACTACGTTATGCAGAATACAATAATAATAATAATAATAATAATAATAATAATAATAATAATAATAAATTCCTTTAAATACATTTTTCTGAAAAATTTTCATTTCAAGCAAAAAAATCTCTTTAGGCAGGCCTACAGGCTGAGGTAGATTTCGAAGTGCTTTTGGGCTAATTTATTGTCGCTGCGCAGCACTCTTCTTCTTTAGCCTTGGCATGAAAAACCCGCAATAATAATTGCAAAAAAGAGGAAAGAGCACTTTCTCAAACATTCAAATCTCGCCTTAAATGAGAGCTGTCGAGAAAATAGTTATTGATTTGTAGAGTACTCATCAAGAGCTTTTCAATGTTACCCCATAAGACGTGGTTTCAAAAATTTAGAATTTCCATCCCCCCCCCACTCCCACTCGTACCCCCAAAACCCCCGAATCGTTGTTATCACTGTGAACTCCATAGGGAGTACTCTAATTTATTCAAACAAAGTTTCCCTCTATACTTCATAGGGGCCGAGATATAAAGTTTTCAAAATTTCAACCCCTTGGGCCAATTTTGCTCATTAACGAACTTGTCCGAACTATTGGGCCTACAAATAACACATTAAAATTTGGTTCAAATATCTTCAAAATGACGGCCGCTAGCGTGTAAAGATATATATAACTTATATATATATGGGCGGTGGTTTCGTACTTAGGGAAGCATGAAACGTAAAGATATGAAAGAATTTTTCGAAAATCATGACATGGTATCCATTGCAATAGGTAGATTTTTCTTCGAAATCTAGGCCTACCTAAAATTAACATACGAAATGTACCCTTCAGTTCCGGATATTAAAATATTAGTCCTACATTCTTAATAATACATAGGCCTACTTAATAACTATAATTAAAAATATAATAGGCTTATAATTATTGAATTTTAAACCGTGAATTTTGATTAAAAACTGTAAATTGTATTGGAGTGAAAATTGTAATTATAACGTGTTCATAATATGTCTGTCCACTTAATAAAACTTAATAATAACTAGCAGAGGTTAGTAGGCCTAAATTCTATAAGAACAGTAAATTCTGTCATCCACAAAACTCAGGCCATAAACATAAACTCACGAATAACACGGCCATGTATGTAGTTTAGACAACTGAATGGGCACTGACGGATTCTGCAGGGACAGAGAGGTGCTGTTAAAAGAACCGCCCCGATTTGTAGTTAAGTTTGATGGTGTAATAGAAGTAAATTACCTGAGCACTATTTCCGCTGGTAGCGACATCTTGTTTTATAGTAGCCGTCTGCTGTTTCTATAATTGCAGCCATCAAGTTGGCAATTAGCAATGGAGAATCACTGCTTCCTGGAAGAAACTGCAGTCAGGTGGCCTTGCCGTCTGTTGGATGTGACAATCAGCAATCTATATTAATTAAAGGAGGTGTCTGTCTGTCTGTCTGTCTGTCTGTCCGCGATGCCCAGCGAAATCTACTCAACGCAAAGATCTGAAATTTTAAACATAGGTGGACTGAAGGGTCGGAAAATGCACCTCGAAGCCGGAATTTTAATTTTGCTTTCGTTCGTGAGTTATGAGGGGAAAACGGGCAAAAACACGTGCATTTTTTTGCGTTTTCGAAGCATCAGTTTTCAGTTAAACATTTCAATGTCAAATCAATTACAGTTGGCTTTGGCTATTTTTGTCATACCTTGGAAACAAAACTTTCGCGATCGCTAGAATGTTGTAAGCCCTAAATATGGTGAAACTTACTATATAAGGGCTTTCTGGGCCAAGTACTCGAATCAGAGGTAGCTTTTACCAGGCGACGCTATCTAATCGTGGTATGTTGTCCACGTGACTTAGGTGTTAATAAATATAATGATTTAACTATTATGCTCTTAATGTTTAATTTCTGAAATAATTATCGCGGGCCATCGCTTGATTTCTTAAGTCCATCCTGGACGATTCATTTGTTTAAAATATCAAGGCCCGCAGACGTATGAAATTTTCAACCTACACGGAAGAGGGATAATCAATATAGGCCTAATATGGTCAAACGTTGTTCGACTTGGACGAAACTCACTATACAGAGGTTTACTGGGCCAAGAAACTCGAATCTGAGGTCGCTTTTACCAGGCGACGCTATCTAATCGTGGTGTGTAGTCCACGTGATTTAGTTGTTAATAAATATAATGATTTAACTATTATGCTCTTAATTTTTTATTTTTCAAATAATTATCGCAGGCGAAGCCGCGGGCACATGCTAGAGTAGAATAATACGTATTAATACAGTAACGAAACTCAGTCCGTTTTTCTGCCAATGGAAATGCGCGCGCAAAAACCTAGCGGCCATATACTAACACTACGGTAACTACGGCAGGAAGAATGTAAATACAGTAAATAGGACTGTTGTATTTATTAGAACAAGCGTGTTTCGAAAGAACCTTATTCTTCTGCTGTAAATTGCAGTAATAATAATGGAAGAAAAACTGAATAGTATTTCTTCACTTTCCCAAAAGATCCAGTTAGGTAGGAAAAAATCTGATGTGAAAGTCACATAACTTCCTCTGTCCAAATAAAAGTTAGCATCTTAGTACAATATTATTATTAGGGACCGGATTCTTAGGTTTTTACCTATTTTTTTCCTTACTTCCAAACCAAAAAGCGCACATACACTTTTTCGAATCATGTCCATATGATTCACCCACATTAATTCTGTGGCACCTAAAAATACCTAAATGGGGTATAAAAACCTAAATACACCTAAACGGGATATAATACCTAAAATATCTAATTTAGGCTACTTTTTTATATTTTTTGTTTGTCGGTTGAGAAATCGATATTTTGCGGAGAGACAATAATTTTTGTCGGGTTGAAATTAATACTACCAGCGTTTCGTTCAACCCATTGTCGTCTAGGATGGACAGTATCAAGAGAGGAAGTGTAAGAGTACCGGCATATTCCTTTTAAAATATTCGTACGAAGAACCACTTTTGCCGTGTATGAACAAGGATATAGATTTCTGTGTTTTAAAGTGCTTGTTTGCCTTTAGTACTGCCCTGTTATTCATACTGAGTGGTCACACTGTGAGTTTTAAGAAGACGTGTTAATTATGCCAAAACAAATGAAATCGAGTTTATTACGGCAGTGGATTGGAGACGACCTGAATTTTTTTCTTCTTTTTCCTCTTCTGAGGTTATTTTATGACGTTGCACTCCGCTGGTTTCTACGTTTGCTCTGTATATGCTGTATATGACAGACGTTGTCATTCAATACAACTTACAGCTGAGAATCTTGAAAGATATTTAGTGATATACTGTAACCAGGAAAGGTGAGGCAATCTTATTTTCACTGCATCTTTTGATTGTTTATACTTTATGCTTTCTATTGTCCTAAAGTCAAGTTTACACAAATTTAAGTCAGTTTTGTTAAGTTAAACTTTACAAATATTATGTATTCAATCCTATGTAGCACATTCAAATTCATTAAACCAATTATTCTACCCGAAAACGACATTTTGGACAAAAAACCTAAATAAAACTATTTCACCTAATGGAAAACCTAAAACAGTGTTTTTAAAAACCTAAAAATCCGGTCCCTAATTATTATGTATGACATTCTCTTCATGTAAATTGGTTGTAGAAATGAAGATAATGTCGTTTCCACATCACATCGCATCCCCGAAGGATACATAACCCAAATAAAATCTGGCAGATAGTATAAATAATGCATAATACTATCCACATAGTTAATCACGCGAAACAAATTTAAAGAACATTCGTGATACCGGGATCTAATATTTAACCTTAAACACTTAGTCATAAACGCGGGAAAGATATTTTTCACTGCTGAAAATTCCCCTACTCGGACCTCCGCGCCGGACCGGAAGGCAGGCGAGCTACCGACGACCCACCCACGGCGGCGGACTTATGCAACAATCATAAAACGATCTGGAGCTTAGCTCAGAGATCGATTACAAAAATAAACATTAGAAGGTTTTGTGACATCAATGGCAGTGTTGATTAAACGAAAGCAAGCCATTGTCATGAAAGAATGCGAGACTTCATATACGAGTTATGAATAAAGAATATGAATTTTCAGATTTCTTTAATAATTATAGAATAAAATGTTGTTACTTGTAGGCAAAACATATTAATTGGATTGAATTCCCGTATACTTTTTATCCCATTTTAAAGCGATTAGGCCTACGATTAAAACACGTTATAGGCGATGTGCTGAGATTTATGTTTCCTATCTGCCGTTTGTGCTTTTCTCTAACTTGTGCTTAACTTTTAACTCGTATATGCGAGAAAGTTTGTGCAACTTATTTTGCACCATTTATATCACTTTGGGAAGTGTTATATTGCATGTTCACAGGTAACTAACCCAAATATAAAATTTTGTTTTCGTACGATTTTCCGTTACAAGAGGCCGTATTGCAAAGAGCGCGTATTCAGAGTGGGTGGCGTATAACTACCCTTCAGAAAATTTTACGCTAATTATGCTATAAATACATCATAACCTCTTCTTTGAATGATGGACTAAAAACGCAGGCTATATAGGCTAACAAACTAAAAAAGCAAGTGACTGCATTATGTTTATTGAACTTTTCCGTTGTTAAGAATAATTTCTGAAATTTATCGAATAATCTTTACCCTATGCATGGCCAACAGTACTGTACATCTTTCTCACTTATATAGAATAAGAGGCCGTGAAAGAACGCGCATTCAGTTGTTCACCACGCAAGACCAACTTTCTACAAACAGCGGGTGAACAGTGGGTGGCTTGTAACTACCCTTCAGAGATTTTTTTGAAGAAAAAAAATCAAATAAAACTTTTTGCTCTCAGTATAAGGAACACATGTGCAAAATTTAAAGAAAATCGTTAGAGCCGTTTTCGAGAAAATCGCGAAAAACGAAAATTTCTTCATGTAAAGTTCCTTAAAAATAAGAGAAACTTGTCCCCAATCTTCGGTTCACATCTTCAGAAGGTACCTGACCCAAATACGAAAATTTGTTTTCATACGATTTTCCGTTTTGGAGCAAGCCTACCAATTTGGATTGGTCTTTTTGTTGCGGAAATATTGAAAGATATTTTTGGTCAGTCTATTTGAGTTCATTCTGAGGATGATGATTTTTATTATGATTATTATGATCATGGTCCGCCGGCGTGGTCTTGTGGTTAGCGTCGCTGACTACAGATCCGTCGGCCCGGGTTCGATTCCCGGTACCTCCTCGGATTTTTCTGAGGTAGGGAGGTCTGGTAGGGGTGCACTCAGCCTCGTGATTCCAAATTGAGGAGCTACTTGATAGAGAAGTAGCGGCTCCGGTCCAGTAAACCACCATTAACGGCCGTGGGTGTCGGCATGCTGACCACATGCCCCCCAATCCTGCCATCTGCCTACGGGAGATGATGCAGCGGTCGGGTGGTAGGCCAAGTCCCTCCAGGGATGTAGCGCCACGGAGTTTTTTATTATGATCATGATGATTATTATTATTATTATTATTAATTGTTATTATTATTATTATTACGTGGGAGTAGAGAAAGAAAAACAAAACAGGTACTAAATTACAAATTAAGTGAAGACGAGTGTAGTTATTGTGGAAACAAAAGCAAATCATATGAAAATGTTAAGTACTACGTAACCTTTATATTTTAATAAGTTGAGCCAGGATTTGAAATGTCATCGCAAGATTCGTGATGACATTTACAAACACGCAACCAGGAAAAGAGACACGACCTTGGCCTAGGACATGATTTTCAATCTCGTCTCCATCATTTTCTTTTCTTCGACATTTCTTCTATAACAAGTTTCATAACTTTCTCCAGTCAACTGCAATTTAAACTCTCTTCCCTCTGAGGAATTTCTCTTCAGAGTTTACGTTATCATGCATCATTAGAAAAAAAGTGTGTAGGCTACGTGGAACGCCACGCGACAGAAGTGAAACTTGTTTTAATTCATGGATTTTTTCAATTTTATATTTTTGGATTTTTCAATTCTGGATTGTTGGACTCTTTAATATTGGGTTTTTGAACTTTTTTATTTTGGATTTTTAAAAAATTTTATCTTTCACTTTTTTCATTTTGGAATTCTTGATTTTTTAATTTTGGATTTTTTAAATGTTAGATCTTTGAATTTTTTTTTTAATTCCAAGTTTTTTAATTTTTTATTTTTAAATTTAGGATATTTCAATTTTGTAATTTTATTGTTTAAACTTTGGATTTCTTAATTTTTTTAATTTTGAATTTTTTTTAAATCTTGTATATATTGATTTCAATTTAGGAATTTTTATTTTTTAAATTTTGGATTTTTGGACTTTTTTAATTTTGGATTTTTGAGGTTTTTTAATTTTGGAATTTTGGTTTTTAATTTTGGATTTTTTACATTTTGGATCTTTGCTTTTTATTTTTTAAATTTTGGATCTTTGATTTTTTATTTTTTAAATTTTGGATTTTAGATTTTTAATTTGGATTTTTAAATTTAGGATTTTCGAATTTTTAATTTTTTAAATTTCGATAAGTCTAATCATTGAGTTGATTTTTTCTGTGCACTCCATTCCGTCACACCTCACTAATTTCGTGACGATTTTAAAACATTACACAATCTCTCGATTTACCCCTACCGCAGCTAAAGAAGTTTCACTTCAAAAAAAAATACTCGGCCAACAAACATTTTTCGCATAAATATTAAACTTTTTTCAGAGATTATAATAAATCTAGTGGTCATATGCGTTATTAAGGGCCTGAATGGTACTTTATGGGAATGTGTGGGGGACGGGAAAACGTCTGTCACGGTACCTCCTTAATCCAGTCAATGAAAATGGAAATGGAAGGAACACAATTTTTTACTTTGGGACTTGGGACTAGAGAAGTTTTCTACAAAATCCCGGAATTTACACATAAAGTTAAAATTGCTCTAACTTTTGAACGGTTCAAGATAAATAGTAAATTAACATATATTCTTAACACTGCCACCTGCAAGTGCGGTCAGCATGATGAAACAGTTGAACATATATTGTATACATGTTCACGTTATGAACTGGAGAGGATTGAACTTCTTTTGTGTCTGAACAGAATAGACTTAGAGTATGTCAGTCCCATTGGACACGTCCTTGCTGACAAAAACGGACACAAACTTTTTCAATCGTTTGTAAATAGAATATTTTCGAAGCTTTAACTCTCACACTTTTATTCAGTCATTGGGGTATTTATTTGCCTAACTTAATGTATTGCACAGTTAATTTATTTTATCTTGCTTAGTTAAGCTATTTATTCCAACAATATCTTATCTATAATTTAAGATTATGTTTATATAAAAACGAATTCACACAATTAACTTTAACTTAAGACTTACCATATCGTAAGACATAAGAAACTGTAGGACTATTGTAGACATTACGCCTGGTAAGAACTGTACAGTATTGTAAATAGTGTATAATAGACATTCAGATTCCAATATCAGGATAACCTATTGTAAGTAACATTTGTGACATCTCCAACCCTAATGTACCTTCGGGTGAAATAGGGTTTTGTGTAATGTGGATATTCAATAAATAAATAAATAAAATAAAATTTAATGCTCTACAACTTATTTCCTTATGACTTTGTTTCTTACTTCAGACAACTTTAAGCGCGAATATTTCAGAAACTATGCAAGATAACGAAAACATGAATAGAGTCAATCTTGTGGATAATTTTGTCAGCTTTAATTTTGTATAGAGTGATATTATCGCTAGGACCCACAGTTTCCGAGATATAAGCGAAAACAGAAAAAAAGGGAACTTCTACCGCCCCCGTGTCCCGCTCACCTCAATGAAGTGGGGACTTTTAGTATGTTTACCTTCTAACTAGTCCAAACAAATACCCAAAGTAAAAAATTGTGTTCCTTCCATTTTCCTCTATACCACCTTTTTGAGCATTCATTGACTGAACTACCTCTGATTTTTCTAAGATTCTGAGGTCTGAAACTGAGGTGCTAGTTCATTAGGAAGTAGCGGCTCAGATCACGGCCGCGGGTGTCGTTATGCTTACCACATGCCCCCAATCCTGTCATCTGCCTATGTGGTCGGATGCGTACGCTTGAATTGTATGAAACAACTAGCTAAACCGTATTCGTCGGTATTATCAAAGATTTCAGTTAGCCTATACGAGGCAAATTTGGTCCACAGCTGCATTTTGTTTTTGTTTTTTTTAAATTTCAGTTGTGTTTATACTCCTTTTAGCTGCGAGGCCATATCAGGAGTTCGGGATCTGTGTCTGTACAGAAGGCCATGGAACTATTGCTTGTCAACTATTTCTATTGTCGGTGTATTTTATGGAGTAAATTTCAACGATATTAATTTAAATATTGGTTGTTTTTGCCTAAAAACGTCTGGCAACACTTACAAAAGGCAAAGAGATGTATAATTTAATGTTAAATGTCCCAAACTCAATTTGTCAAAGAATATGTAAACCCATGGCGGACGGCACAGAAAACAATTCACACAATGATTAAGCCCAAAAATCAGGTCTATATATTTTTTATTTCAGCCGTATTTACTATACTCCTTTTAGCTACGAGGCCATATCAGAAGTCCGGGATCTGTGTCTATAGGCTACAGTAGGGTAGGCCATGCAACTATTGATTATCAATTGTTTCTATTATTGTTGTATTTTTATGGAGTAAATATCAACTGATATTAATTTAAATGGATATGACACAAGATGAAATGGTGAGGATGATTCATGGTATGTAAATATCCAATTCGGCATTTGCCTTTACGACTGGAGAAACCATGAAAAAAATGCATTTCAAATTGGCCAGCCACGGGATTGGAACCTGGGACCTCCCAAATGTGAGAGGTATTGTATTTCTTTATTTTTTAAAATTTCAGTTGTGTTTATACTCCTTTTAGCTACGAGGCCATATCAGGAGTTCGGGATCTGTGTCTGTACAGTAGGGTAGGCCATGGAACTACTGCTTGTCAATTGTTTCTACTGTCGGTGTATTTAATGGAGTAAATTTCAACTGACATTAATTTAAATGGATATGATACAAGATGAAATGGTGAGGATGATTCATGGTATGTAAATATCCAATTTGGCATTTGCCTTTACGACTGGGGAGACATGAAAAAAAAACATGTAAAATTGGCCGGCCTCGGAATTTGAACTTGCATTTTGTTGTTGTGATACATATTTAGAGTTTTGCTAGTGCAGCAATCTGATTAAATACATCTGTGTTTACTTGCGCCAGGCAAAGCCCTCTTGAAGCTTATAGCTTCATCAGATAAATCCTTTCCAGCTTTGGAGGAATTACTGGAAAATAGAAAAAAAATGCCTCTCGCTGTAGTATGGTGCATGCCAACAAGTTTCAGCGGATTTAAATAATCCAAGTTTCATATAACTTTTACTCTCATATTATTAGCAAATACATAACATTAGTTATTATCAGGACCCGGATTCTGATGACCTAAAATTGTTTGAAAAAATGAGCTATAAAATGACCTTAAATTTTAAAGAAAATGACGTAATAATTATAAAAAATGACCTAAAAACTGTTATTTTATTTATAAAATATTATTATTATACACACAAAGCTCTAGACTAATTTGTACATAATTGTAAAAACTGTAAATAACTGTAATGTTGTGAATGTTCCTTTCTCACGGAAATTTACACTGGCACTGAGGCACTGGTGAGTCAAAATTTGGCACATCCTTTTGTGGTCTGCCGGATTTTATTATTGTTTATTGAGAACAATAGTAATATTATACAAATTTTTTTGCGTTTCTTTGATTCTCACTTCCGACTGAGACATGACAACACTTAACGCCGAATTTTTCCTTCTTGCATTAAACAAACAACACTTTAAAGGCAGCACCGCTAGCGACGAAAAAAGTTAATACACTCAACATAGGCCTAAATACATGAAAATGACTAAATAAGGAAGAAAATGACACGAAAATGACAAAATAATGACCTAAAATTAAAATAAATGCCCTAAAAATATAAAAAGGCATAAAATGACAAAAAATGACCTAATAAAAATGCATTTCTGTAATCTAGAGGCCATGATTAAGATTCATCCACAAGTTGGCAATGTCTGTGCAGCATCAATAAAAAGATGACCTGTCATTAGAATCCGGGCCCTGATAATTACAAAGAATGACCTAAAATCTGGTATTTTATTTACAAAAATTAGTATTTTGCACACAAAGATATAGATTAGTTTGTACATTATTCTAAAAACTGTAAATGTAGAAAGGATATTGTAGGTCTAAAAACTTTGTTCTTGATTGGAACATTTGATAAGAAAAATAAGAAAATTGTTTTTAAAGTAGATTCTACAAAAATGTTGCATTATAGGAACTTAGTCATTTATTTAAAGTAAACGCATGAAAATGGCAAAATAACGAAGAAAATGACAAAATAATGACATAAAATTGAAATAAATGCCCTAAAAATATAAATAGCATAAAATGACAAAAAATGACCTAATAAAAATGCATTTCTATCATCTAGAGGCCATGATTAGGATTTATCTATAAGTTGACAATGTCTAAGCAGCATCAATAAAAATATGACATTTCATTAGAATCCGGGCCCTGGTTATTATTATTAGTCTTCTGTTTAATAAGAAAATTTTCTAACGATATTAGTTATGAGTTTGTAGCTCTAAATTATTAGTAAATATTGCTAATATTATTAGTAACCTGTTTCATAGACTGCAGAACTAATCAAATTTACTGATAATATTATATGTTTTTCTATAAGTTTATTTGGGCTAATAACTTATTCTCAACCATAGGCGTACCGAGGGGGGGGGGGTTTTGGGGGTTTTAACCCCCCCCCCCATTGATTAAAAAAAGGAAAATTGTATAATTTTTTAAATTCTGTCCCATAAATTACTTAATGCAAGTATAAAGCGTGGGAAGCTTAAAATTCGTTATTTTGCGTCTTAATTTTTAAAATTTTCCGGGGGAAGACCCGCCGGAAGCGAAAAACTCGTTATTTTGCGTCTTGATTTTAAAAATTTTCCGGCTGGACCCCCGGAAGCGAAAAACTCGTTATTTTGCAAATTTTCCGGCTGGACCCCCGGAAGCGAAAAACTCGTTATTTTGCATCTAGATTTTTTAAATTTCCCGGGGGAGGACCCCCGGACCCCCCTCTCCCGGATGTTATAACCCCCCCATATGGTCGGCCTGGTTACGCCTATGTTCTCAACCCCATGTAATTCACATTTCGTGATCTTAAAATTGTGGAAAATGAATCACTCTGATTTAATTATCAGTTTAGAAAAAACTTACATACGCTATCAAAGAAATTATTGTCATAACAAGTTTTTTAGGATTTGAGGTTAGATTTTAGCCTACTACTACCTTGAATAAGTGCCTGGCAGATTTATCCATTTCTTAGATCTAAAGTCTGACCGTTCTAAGGAGGAAACCTGAAGTAAACAAAAATCAGTGCATCTGTCTCACTCTAGCACATTATTTTTATGACTTAAGAGTGAGACAGACATGCTGGTTTTTGTTTACTTCAGGTTTCTTTCTTAGCTCATCTCAGGTATAGAAGGTATAGGCCTATACAGACTGAAATCTATTGGAGGAATTTGAGTATTGCTTTGGCAATAGTACAGGGTTGCCAGATCAGAAAAGTAAAACCGTCGTACCAACAACTGAAAATAGTCGTACGCTAGTTAAAATCGTCGTACACTTTGCGAATTGTCAGGATGTAGATGATGATGATGATAATAATATAATTATAATGATTTCCAAGTGAGGTACTCTATAGCCTACAGACATTTTAGCATAATCCCAATGGCGCGGACCCGTTCAAGCGATATCCACATTTCCACGGACTGTGTGAAGTTTTTTGTTTCTGAGCGAGGCAGAGTGACCAACTGTCCTTGTATATAGTGATAGACGGTTCTCGCAGCAGACGACAAATTCAGTAGCCTACAATGGCAGGTGCGCTGTGTGCCGGTCACAATGTCAGTTTTTACAATTTTATTGTGCGATTTGAATGCGAATTACTTCCATTGATCACTTTCTATCAAAACCATTTCTTACGAGCAGCTAGTGCCTTGTATTGTACCCCACCTCTGCATTAAGCTAAGTTGTATACAGATAGCCTAAATAATGCATAACACCAACCATATAGTTAAGTGCGCGAAGCGGAGGCGGCAGCCGTAGCGAAGCGCCCTTGCATTTTCGAATAAGATACGGTTTTTCTATAAATGCAAGCTTGGTGGTTATAATAATATGCTTTTGTAAGTTCTATAACGTGCCACTACTCCACCCATGCACGCTGACTTTGCTGTTTACCGCTACTACTCAGCTAATTGGTCTCTCTTACTGTATACATATACTCATTGTTGTTGGTACTCTTTGTCATCGGCAACCTGCAGGTGTTGCAGGAAGAAATATAATAATAATAACAATAATAATAATAATAATAATAATAAAATATTAATAAATTACAATCCATAAGAAAGTAAGATTTCTAAATGTCATTTATACAGCCACTTTTGATATGCACGTGTCAACATATACTATTAATAGTAACAATATGATTATTATGTTTGGTCAAAATAAAATAAAAACAATAAGACCAGCTGCTCTTTATCGGTATAATTTCTTCAGAGATTTGGATTGCTTCGTTTTGCACACGTGCGGCTAAAATATAAAATGTTTGGAAAAGAATAATGAGAGAAGTAACAATAACAATACCACAATACACAAGGTTCGGCACCGGCCCGTGAAAGCCTGTAATAAATAAATGGACTGAGTTTTATTTGATATTGGTTATTATAACATTCCGCCATTCATTTAGTGACATACAAAATAAACTACGAAAAACTTCATGTTTATCCAAATTGAAATTCTGCAGTAGATTGCTAAAGAAATAAACACAAAATGGTAGTATAAATTGCTAATATTAAAAATAGTCGTATGAATAGGCATACGACACATGGTTGCGTCGCACGTCGTACAAATCTATGAAATAGTCGTATGTGTACGACTATAGTCGTATGTGTACGACTATAGTCGTACGTATGGCAACACTGCAATAGTATAACGACTGGCTGATTTATACATTATTTCGGAGCATTTCGTTCGGGAGTTTTTAGCATTATTTTTATTTATCTAATTTATTGTTTAAGCAAAGAAAGTTTTAGGATTACCAAACATAACCTAATTTTTGCCACCACATAATATATTACTTAAATATCTACACCCGTAACAATAGGCCTGTAATTAATACATAATTCCAATGAGTATGTTGTCAAATGATACTTTTGAAATAAATGAATTCGTGAGCTTTCTATTCTGTATTTTATGTGTCTTATATTGAAATGAGGAAGTAGCCTACGACTTATCACACTCAAACTGTTCCCTCAGAAAACGCTTGATATAGCTTTTTATGGCTCATAAAAGGATGTAGAATTTTGCACCCCATTGCTTCTACACACCAGGCTTGATAGGGGTTGGCATAAGAAACAGAAATTCCGGTAACACAAAACTTTATTGTCTTTACGGAATATTTTATTTCTCACTATCATTTTCTCATACAACCGTATGCCGCGGGCATGTGCTAGTAAATGATTAGCTAAACTAATAAAATTAATCTTGTGCTGCCATATGGGCATATAGATTCGAAATGAAACAATTAAAACTAGCCTCTGATTCAAAATTTTTACCCAAAACATGCACGAACAATTAAAACGATTGATGATTTAAAATTATAAAAATCCGACTTCGAGGTGCATTTCATGATTAAAGTGCGATGACCGGTGGGGGGAATTACCTCAGATTCGAGTTCCCTAGCCCAAAAAAAACCCCGCATAGTGTGTTTCGTCCAAATCATTCATTGTTTTCCCAATTAGGCGTACAATCATGATCCCTTAATGTCCGCCAATGTAAAAAAATCAGATCTTTGAGTATCGTAATGCTATAAACAATTAATGAATCAAGTAGAGCGGGTTAACAAAATAGAAGCTACCGACAAATTGATGTTTTCAGCGATGTTCTTTTTTTTTCCCCGGTTTCTTATTGACGCTGTATGCAATATTTTGTCTAGAGTTATTTACGTATTACGCCATTTAAGAAATTTATTCCAAAAACATTATTAAAAATTCTAACTATGCATTTAGTAGCATTTTTCTTTATGGTATTCGTCTCTGGGGAAATTCCACGGGGATTTCAAATATTCTCGGCTTACAGAAAAGGCAATACGTATAACAACAGGCTCTAGTCTGACCGTCTAAGAAGGAAACCTGAAGTAAAGAAAAACCAGTACATCTGTCTCACTCTAGCACATTACTCCTATGACTTAAGGGTGAGACAGACAACACTGGTTTTTGTTTACTTCTGGCTTCTTTCTTAACTCGACTCGGGTATGGTTATTATTTGTTACATTTATGAAGATAGCATATGTAGGCCGTGCTGCTTTGAAATAGTCACTGCCTTCTAAACTGTATTACTCGTGTATACACTGCCTGTCCTATACGGCTAATTTTGCGTACTCGGCGACATTACAGATGGCAGCACCTTTCACACCCAGATTGCTTCTTGTTTTTTTGCTACGACATTGTTGATTACGTAGTGCTGTCACCGCCGTCTCGTAATATAGTCTATCAATGCGTCTAATTAATTTATATTTATTTTAATTATTCCTCCAAAATTCCATTTCAAGGTAAGTGTCATATACTGGAATAATATTATGTTCTAAACAAATAACACAAGTATCTGTGTCTGTTTAATGCTTATTTTGACGCAGCAAGGCATAGAAACAATGTGTGGTAATGTATAGGGCACTGCCTTCTAGACTCTATTACTCGTGTATTCTCGAGACGGGGGTTGTATAAGTGGCGGTGATTGCTGCAATCTGGGTGTGAACTGTGTCGCCTCTACTGGAGAAATTAGGCAATTGAGCAATTCTCTAAACTCGATGTTAAAATAAAGCATAGGACAGGCAGTGTAATTCTCGAGACGGCGGTGGAAATAGTATTGACAAAAAGACCAAGAAGGGAAAAACACAAAATACAATCCAGATATAACCTCCAAACCAATCAGCTGACTAATGAACTAAATAAAGTAACCTCTTTGTATAATAAAATTCACTTTTTAAATTTTGATATACTTAGCATGTCCGAAAATGAATTAAAAAAAGCTTTAGTTGAAGTTGATTTAATACTGAATTGAAATCACTAAACGTAGTTACAATCAATTGTAGTTAGTGTATTGGTTTAATGTATCATGCCAAACTTTCTCCTCACTCTTTCTTTCTTTCTTTCTTATCTTAATTCTCAAAGGCATTATGTACTGTGATTATAACCTGGCAACTGCTGGAACCCAGAAGTAGCTAGGAATTTCTTTTTCTGCTTGTAATGTTTTTTTGTGTACTTTTTACTTTTATCTTTTGTGTATTCTTATCTTTTGTATCTTATGTTTTAATTATTTTGTATGTATGCATTGTATTTCTGGCATGGACATTGTAATTGGGTTTTATACCTGTAATGTTCGTTATTATTATTAAATAAATAAATAATAGTGAAGAGATTTTATGAGTAGTGTTCATATCTCTATGAAACAAGATTTTGTTAACTAATAAATAATATTATGAGCTCTAATATTATTATCAAGTTCTTTGAAATAGGGCCCTGTTTTATAGAACTTGTTACAGTCATATTATTAGTAAAAACACCTGTGGCATAGGGGATGCTCAATCAGCGGGGCCGGGTTTGATTTCCTAGCCGGGACAAGTTACCTAGGTGGGGCCTTCCCTCACCTGTCAGACGAATGGAGGATAACTTTAGGACCCCGGATATCATCTTCATCCCATCCTCGCCTTGTTTGGAGTGAGCGTGTGTGTGTGAATGGTGTGTCTCGTCCTATGTGTTCGTATTGTCTCGGAGGTGGCCCCGGCATTGGGCTGATCACTCATCCGCTGAGGACGTCTATGTACTTATCTGGTCAAAAAAAGTATGTACATGATCCATACAAACTCCTTTTTTTATTAGAAATCCGAGCTCTACAATGACGTTAAATAGCTGCATGAGATTTTACGGAATCCCGACTAGGCTACACATCAGATTAAAGATCCTACTATTAAAAAGCATTAAAAGTAGGGATGGGTCCTCGATACTTTCGATACCTCGATACTCTCGATACTTGCATGGTTTCGGCATCGAACGATACTTCAGAAAACTCGCTTGATACTTTTTCGATACTTTTGTAATTCTGCAATTAAGTGAGAATGTTAGTATTTTTTTAACAAAAACTTGTAAGTGGACTGTTTCAAAAACTAATTTTAGTTTTAATGTAGAGTTTAAAAATAATTATAGGCTACTGATGGTATTAGTCGGCCGCGGTGGTCTAGAGGTAGCGTGCCCGCCTCTAGATCCGCAGGGCGCGGGATCAAACCCGGCCGCTGTCGATGGATTTTTCAGGACGTAAAAATCCTGGGCACGGAGTCCTCCGGGAGGGACTTTAAGCTGGGGTTCCCGTGTCGTAGATTTACGGCACGTAAAAGAACTCCAAGCCTAAATTAGAGCCTCTGGACAAAATTTCTCGGCCCTTTCACGTCCAAGAAATACTTAGTTTCCAGAGGGGGGGTTGCGAGGCGATGGGCTTACCACCTGTCCCTCTACCCTCTCTCGGAAAATAAGCATATCAAAATTAGTATAGGTAATGAAACCTCCATTGGAGGCCCCACCTGGGGATCATAGGGTACGTACCAGATACTAATGGTATTAAATTTTGTCTCGTTAAATATGCACACTTAAATAATTTAGTTGGTATTATAGGCCTACAGTCCTCTCAATTTTTAATGTATATATTTATTGAAACTGGAAATGTTGACGGTATCAGGTATCGAAGTATCGAGTATCGAGGGGAACATCAGGTATCGGTATCGAGTATCGAGAAAATCTGGTATCGATTCGTCCCTAATTAAAAGTAAAATTAGAGCTCATTTAACATTATGTTCATAATCTGATTCTCCCTCTAGAATGATTCGTGCAAAGTCATTTCATGTTAAAATACTAAACAATCCTACCATTGTAATGAGTAGACCTGGGATTTTAAGGCAAATGTCTATTTTGTTCCTTATGAAATAACATGAAATTTTTTAAATATGTGGACGTTTCATGGTAAATCACTTACATTTATAGAGTTTTATAGTGCCCTAAAATGCCTATTTGGACCTTTAGAGCCTATTTTACTATTTTAGTGCCTAAAAATGCCTATTTTGTACATTTAAAATAAAATTCTACTTCACAATCTTATAATGGACATCCCTCAATGAAAAGGAGAACAGCAGAGGTGGGTTTTTCATAGAAACTTGATTATTCCAAACAATTGTCGCTAAAGGAACGCTGACTGCCCTTGGAGGGGGAGGATTAAAGAGGAAGGATTACTGTGTCAAGCCACCAGTGAAAGAACATCTGTTTAAGTGAATATAGTTCGTGATGCCTAATTTTGCAGTTAATTCAGTTAAAAATAGGTATACCACGTTTCTTGCAGTAAAAAAAGACCATGTTATAGTTTAAGTTTATATTGTTATATTTTAAAGTCTATTTTCTGTCTTTCTACACATTTTTGAAGCATATTTTAAGTGATTATTTTGTATTTTAAAAGCCTATTTACTTGTTTTAAAAGCCTATTTTAGGTGCCTAAAACTAATTTTTTTAGACCCTAAAATCCCAGGTCTAGTGATGAGACTTATCATCAAATGCGTAGGATGATCTGGCGAGAAGATCTTGAGTTTACGGGCATCGATCACTTACCTGCAAAAGAGAGAGGCCAATTAATATCATTCATGCAATCCAAAGATCAATACATATAAATCTGAAAATTATCATACGCAATCCCACGAGAGTTTACGAGTTTATCTATATATTTGCGAGAAGGAAGTTTTAGCAAATTTATCTGATGAAACTCGAATCTCGAGTAGGATTCATTAAGACTAAAACTAAACTCCGTGGCGCTACATCCCTGAAGGGACAAGGCCTACCACCCGACCGCTGCGTCATCTACCACAGGCAGACGGCAGGACTGGGGGGCATGTGGTCAGAATGCCGACACCCACGGCCGTTAAAGATGGTTACTTCTCTATCAAGTAGCTCCTCACTTTGAATCACGAGGCTGAGTGCACCCCTACCAGACCTCCCTACCTCAGAAAAAAACCGAGGAGGTACCGGGAATCGAACCCGGGTCGACGAATCTGTAGTCAGCGACCACGCCGGCGGTCATTTATTAAGACTATTCCATGAATAAAATTTAGCGGATTTTGTACATAATAATTATTATCTTACTTTGTTGTCAATATTCTGTCAGCTGTAAAATCACGGCACACTAGATGAATAAATAGTCCACGAATCGACTGTGTAGGCATATATACAGAGTGTTAATGAATAACACCGAAATATTTTACCTGTGTATAGAGGGGACATAGACAAGCAACTTTTATTAGGAGATTTTTGCTCTATGGATTCAATTCTTCCTGTTATAACATAAAATCTCCCAAGGATATGCCCGCCACTGACTTCTAATACTTGAAATGATGGGAAACAAAGGAACAGCTAATATTGTGTAGTGGTCGGGAAAATTGTAAAAAATGACGATCGATATCTTACAACTCTGAGGGAAAAAAAGACAAACGAAACATTTTTGTTAGGTCTGGAATTAGGAATAAAAACATAATGCAGTGGCGGGCAATCATGTGATTAATCAGTAAATTTTGCAGATTATGAAAATTCTAAATTATGGTATAGCTGTTGATGAATTATTAAGAATCAGGTTTTTATCGATCACTAGGAAGGCATGAAGTCAATTTAATGAAAATTTTAACCCTATTTCGCTCAATTACTGAGTTATGAGCACCAAATTTTAAGGACTTTAATGCCCTGTAGCATACACATTTTACGTCATAGAGCAAAAATGTCCTAATAAAAGTTGCTTGTCTATGTCCCCTCTATACACAGGTAAAATATTTCGGTGTTATTCATTAACACCCTGTATATATATATATATATATCGTATGAATTTCAAAGAGCCGTATCTTTAATAATTACTAAATGTGATTAGAATGTATGTACACTAAAGGAATACACTTCCTAGATCAATAAACTCTATTTTCATATTTAAGATCATGGCGTATCTCTTTTGTTTCAGTGAGCACTGAAAATTAATGTGGACTGTTATTAAGTGCCAGAATGGTACTTATGAGAAAGTGTAGGGGACAGGAAAATGTCTGTCCGTCTGTCTGTACGCCCGGCAACTCAAATACGTTTTATCGGATTTTCATAAAACTTGGTATACGCATTTATATTGCCCACGGGAAGAAGCCTCTTGATTTTGGACCAAATCAGTTGACCGGTACCGGATTAATGCCCAATTTAGTGCCTATTTTATGGTAATCTATTAAAAATAATTCATCAAATGCAAATCAGTTCTCATGGGAATATATTGTTTTACAGTGTTCATATACGGCTTTGGAAGTTGCAATACAGTTAGCTTTGACAAATAACACTACCCACATATTCCTTCACATATGCTTATCATACTGGACCTTTGTTCTTCCGTAAGCCCTGCTTAATGAATCGATTTGGTGCTTAATTCGATTACAAAAATAACTTATTTTCTGCATATCATAATTGCAGTTGTGACTGATTAAACAAAAGCATTCTGGCACTTCGTTACATCAGTTTACCTGATTTTATATCTTTTCAGCCTTGAATGTTAATGATAACACAGTGACAGCTTCACCAGGTTGTGAACTTAGCTTTTTAGAAGTATCGCTCGTCTCCACTGTATCAATTATGTAGATCGACTTTCTGACCGTATTCTGTTACTCGTCCAGAACTAAATTTACACTCCCGTTGCCCCAGATATGTCGTCGTACATTAGGACAGGTGACAATTGCATGACCAGACTTGGGACACAAACTCGAGCGAATTTAATGAAATTGACCTAAGAATACAACTTGTAAATTACTGCTTTCTTCCAAAGTCTACCTTATGGACAATATACAGGGTGTTAATGAATAACAACGAAATATTATACCTGTGAGGTAGACGAGCAATAGACGAGCAACTTTTATTAGGATATTTTTTTGCTTTATGGATTCAATTTTTCCTGTTACAGCATAAAATCTCCCAGGGCATGGCCACCACTAACTTCTAACATTTGAAAAAATGCAATTCTTAATACTTATCTGTTTCTTTCGATGTTATATACAGGGTGTTAATGAATAACACCGAAATATTTTACCTGTGTATAGAGGTGATATAGACAAGCAACTTTTATTAGGAGATTTTTGCTCTATGACGTAAAATGTGTATGCTACAGGGCATTAAAGTCATTACAATTTGGTGCTCAGAAGTAAATAACTAAGCAAAATAAGGTTAAAATTTTCATTAATTGACTTCAAGCCTTCTTAATGATTGATAAAAACCTGATTTCCTAATAATTCATAATTTAGAGTTTTCATAATCTGCGAAATTTACAGACTAATCACATGACTGACAGCCACTGCATTAGTTTCTTTTATTTATAACTCCAGTGTTAACAACGAAGTTCCTTGTTTGGCACTTTTTTTTTCAAATGTTAGAAGTCAGTGGCGGCCATGCCCTGGGAGATTAACTTATGGTGTAACAGGGAAAATTGAGTCCTCAGAGCAAAAATTACCTAATAAAACTTGCTTGTCTATGTCTCTTGTATAAACCAAACAATTAAATTCCGTGGCGCTACATCCCTGGAGGGACTTTGCCTACCACCCGACCGCTGCGTTATCTACCACAGGCAGATGGCATGATTGGGGGCATGTGGTCATAATGCCGACATCCACGGCCGTTAATGGTGGTTTTCATGACCGGAGCCGCTACTTCTCTATCAAATAGCTCAATAGCTTGAATCACGAGGCTGAGTGCACCCCTACCAGACCTCCCTTCGGGGGATCGAACCCTGGCCGACGGATCTGTAGTCTGCTACGCTAACCACAAGACTCCGCCGGCGGTCAGGAGAGACTTTTATTTACCCATTATCTCATTAATTTTTTTTTACTTTTACTCTTTTGCCTTGATAGTATTCTTCTGGACTGTTAAGGCAAAAGAGTATAAGTAAAAAAAATTCAAAAGAGACATTTTTTTACAGAGTGTAATTTACTTATCTCATTTCCACAATTTTTGTCTTATACTCTTTTGCCTTAACAGTCTAGAAATATTGCGGCGTTGCTCATTAACACCCTGTATAATAAGGGTAGAGGTTCAAGTGAGATTTTTCGGCAATTGGTATCAATGAAATTGCCACTTCGTAATTACAGTTTGAGGTCAACTTTGCTGTAAATTGAATAGTATGGAAATATCAGCTGGGTGGGTTTTGAAATTGAATTATCCTTATGGCCACCAGGGGGTGTAATAGCATTTTAATGAGTTTGCCCATTAATAGCCCTTTGTAGTTACAGTCTCAAAGCACTGGCGCTGCTGATTGTCATGTTAACATCAAACTTCCAAACAAATGTGACAATAACATCAGTTTATAATTACACTCAGTCGCATCAGTTAGAGTTAAAATCACGTGATCTATATGTGAGCATTTGCAATAAACAACTGGAAATATACGGGCTTCGGGTGCCCCGCGCGGCTCTAAAAGCGATTGTTATTACTAGATATTAAGCCCGTCACAAAGGCTGGAAATGTAATAATTTTACCATTGAGTGACTTTTGATAATAGATAACCAACACATAAATAATGACACAACCCTGAGGTTCTGAAATACCTATGATCGATGCGTTCACAACGCTACAATTTAGCAATACCGTGTCGCCGTTAGAACAGTATGTTGTATGCAAGCTATACTATCACCTCAAGAGTACATTTATGCAAGCTATAACATCATCGCAATCTACACTATCATCGCAAAAGAGCATTGTATGCAAGCTATACTATCACCGCAAGAGAATGTTATATGCAAGCTATACTATCATCACAAGAATATGTTGTATGGAATCTATACAAGCATTGCAAGAGTATGTTGTATGCAGTCCATACAAAACTCTATAGGACTGATAGTTGACTATAGGTGTAATGGCATAAAAATCTTTGGTAATTTTATGATTTTGATCAGCAGAGTAATATATATATATATATATATATATATATATATATAAACTCACATGTACTTAAGAAATTCTACTATAAATAAATATGGGCATATTTCCATCGTCTGCCTCTCTTGATGATATTTTTAATGAACACTCAATACAAAAGAAGTGCCACAACCTTCAATAAATAGATGCATAGACTGTATTTTTTTCTTTAATAATATAGCTATTTTCGTACCACAAACATCACTTCCTCTGCCTATACCATAGGTACTATAGATACAGGAATTATTGTATGGATATATATGGATTCATGAACCACAGATTATTGTCTCTATTGAACATTACATGAGAATATCATAGGAGAAAAATTCCTCTCAGTTGGATTTGAACCCAGGACCTTTGGCTATCCATGCCACACCAGTTACGGGCAATCAGTCATAGAGGATCCATCTGGTATTGGGAAGTGAAGTCTGGCTTAACTCAGTTGGTAGAGCAGCGGCACAGATAGCCAAAGGTCCTGGGTTCAGTTCCCAGTGTCAGAGGAATTTTTCTCCTATAATGTTCCCAGGAAGTATTGTGTTCGACCCCGAAATTCGAAGTCCTGTTTTTAACATAAATACACCTTTTGAAGTTCCTGGAATCCAAAAATACTATTTTCAGAATCATGTTTCTGTGTTTGTGCAAACAAACAAAAAAAATCGCATGAAAACAAAAATTGGTATTTGGAAGAGGTATATCCTGAAATTATTAATATTATTATTATTATATATTCTTATTAATTACAATACATTACTTATATTATTTCACACTTAGTATAAGTAAAAACAAACAAATTAAACCAACAGAAAATACTATTTCTAATTTAGCATCAGTAGGTAGGAACTTCCAATAAGTACAGCAAAAATAAACACACGAGACAGTGAAGAGTGGCAAATGGGAGGGGCCAAGGAAGAGGTAAGGATGTTGAGCCAACTCGTACGAGAAGCATATGCAGTAGGGTAGGGGTCGACAATGTGTAAACCACAACACAACGGTATGAAAACTACATTTCTCAAGCATGATTCAACTGTTTTCTTAAATGCATTTATTTCAAAATGGCTACTAGTACAAACAAGAAGACTGCCAAAAGAAGGGAAAGTTCACTCTCCTGTAATGTGTAAGCAGTTTTCTTAAAAAGAACCTCTTCAAGTAAAATATCATACAAGAAAGATTTCTCTCCTCTATGAGTAAGAAAATAACTTATTAAGTAAAAACACCACATGAGACGAGTATCTTCCCCACATAAGTAGATGTTTATTGTGCTAAACTTCAGAATAATGTGACCGCTGTCTCACCCAGGTCGTACTGAGTGAGACCAAGCCTACAATGTCGCCAATATTACACACATGAGTACAAGCTGATTGATACCTGCAGATAAACGACAAGCCGTGTTGCGCCAGTGCATTATTTCATAATGCCAGACAAAATAACACATCTGTAATACAGGATGAGAAATAAAATCAGTATTTGGAGGAGTTACCTGTGCCTTAAGAAACTATTACAAACTAAAGGATTTAACTACTTATTGTAACAATGTTTTATGAAAGGTGTGGAAGGGTAAAAAAGCTTTTGCCTTAAGGTAAGTAGTGACAGGTAAATTCTAGGTAAGTGACAGGTAAATTCTAGGTCAGTGAGTGGCTATGTTAGGTTAGGAACAGTTATATTAGTTTAGCAGAAATACACTGAATAGCGCAGGGATTAGTGTGTCCCATAATAAATATCTTCTTCAATGGGAAATTTTATCAAATTTTATCACTGCTCGGAGGGGCACGGTCGCTAATGGTGGAGCATAACTCACTGTCAGCTGGCTACGCTATT
The DNA here is from genome assembly GCA_964059195.1 of Ectobius pallidus. Classification (NCBI taxonomy): domain Eukaryota; kingdom Metazoa; phylum Arthropoda; class Insecta; order Blattodea; family Ectobiidae; genus Ectobius; species Ectobius pallidus. Next base: position 9,144,055 of record CAXKWD010000004.1, on the reverse strand, counting down.
CTGAAGGAGTTCCGTTTGTTGAGATGAAATCTCCAAGACAATTCCTTGGATCAGATATCACACGCGACAGAGTTTTCTTCTTTATGAGTAAGCAGATGTTTTTTTAGATGATGTCTCAGAGTAAATGCTTTAGCGCAAACATCACAAGAGAAAGATTTCTCTCCCGTATGAGTAAGGATATGCTTTTTCAAATGTTCTCTCAGAGTAAATGCTTTGGCACAAATATCACACGAGAAAGGTTTCTCTCCTGTATGAGTAAGCAGATGAGTTTTGAGACTACCCCTCTGAGTAAATGCTTTGGTACAAATATCACAAGAAAAAGTTTTCTCTCCTGTATGAATAAGCATGTGCGTATTGAGATTTCCTCTAAGGTAAAATGCTTTTGCACATACTTCACAAGAGAAAGATTTCTCTCCTGTATGAAGATGCTTATGTTGATTAAGAGCACCTTTATGAAAAAAGGACTTAGTACAAATATCACACGAGAAAGGTTTCTCTCCTGAATGAGTGCGGATATGTGTTTTGAGACTACCTCTCTGAGTAAATGCTTTGTTACATATAACACAAGAAAAAGCCTTCTCACCTGTGTGAGTTATCATGTGTTTTTTTAGATCACCTTTGATATAAAATGCTTTTGCACAGACATCACACGAGAAAGATTTCTGTCTTGTATGACAAAGCAGATGTTTGAGATGACCTTCTTGGGGAAATGATTTCATGCGCACAACAGCAGAGAATGTTTTCCGTGTAGAGATAACCTCTGTTGTGTTCAGAGTATTTATTTCAGAATCCTTTTTTGAGATGGAGTCACTAGCAACTGACTGTTTTTCAGTAGGCATAAGCTGATGATCTTTTTCAGTTTTTCTATTAATAAATGCTTCAGGATTATAGTGGCAGGCAACCGGTATCTTTGACAATGTGTTCGATGCTGTAACAATGTTGTTTTTACATGGATCTGTACTCTGGTTGTTGACTTCACATTTAGGCTCATTACTTATTCCATTGAAAGTATTGTCATCTGTAAACTCATATTTGAAGTAAATTGAAGAAAACTCTTGCTTAGGTTCAATTTCATCATACTCAGATTTTACTGTCGGTCTGTGCTCAACAACATTGTCTTCAGTCTGGTCTATATTATCAGTGTTGTTTTGCTTTGAATCTGTAATCAATACAGCATCACTCGTTGGTTCACTGACAGTATATTCGTCTTGGGTATATTCCGATTTTATGAAGACTGAAGGAATCTCTTCCATTTCATCACATTTTGATTTTACTGTATTTTCCATTATTTTTGGGGTAAAATCCAGGGTACGCCCAATCCAGGGTAAATCCAGTTTATGTTATCGTACCAAATGCATCCATATCCAATGCATTTCTAGCATCTAGCATCCGTTCAGGCCAATAGGAAACAGGAAATTCCTCGCAAAGATGTTGATTTGACGAAGGCTTGAATCAAATCCAATTTCCACTCCTTTTAGAGCATTGCTTTATTAAAAGATATTTAAGTACCTTAACTATGCCCATCATATTAAATTACAGGCTTATAAAAAAGCAAAACGGTCGGAATCTTGTCAGTCGCGGTAATTCATCTGAATATTAATCACGTTCTTCTTTAAAAACTTCCGCAAAGGCGTAAAATAGATCGGTGAAAGTAGGGCTCTTGGTAGAAATTTATCCTGCATCACGGAGCACGGCCCTCTTGGGAAAAAAAAGTGGTTGTGGTAATTCAAAGTCAATATGGTGGTCTAGAAGGCAGTGAAACGATGAGGAACTATATAGAACATTATGGAACAAGCCTATAATGGCATTTTTTTAAGACACGAGGATGTTTATGAAACAAGCACAGCTCGGTTTATAATTTTCATACGAGTATCTTAATTACCAGGGCCGTCGCGTGGGCAGGGCGACCGGGGGGCGCCGCGACCAGGGGGGTGCCGTGGCAACGGCAAAAATAAAACAACAAAATTTGAAATAATATGTTAGATGTACATAACGTATTTTTTAAAGTTAAGTATAACTGAATTTTGAATATTACGTTGTTTGTATTTATTGAACAAATAAATATTTGACGCCAATAACTTTATATTTTCTAAGTTACCCCAAAATAAATATTTTCTCAAAATTGAACAGCTGGATTTGCTTGTATACTGTTAATAATAATAACCTAATAATAATGCGTGTTTAACCCCATTATGTTTATATGTATTTGATAGTGTCGCGTCACGTCGCTCGCTGCGTGTTTGTGTTTGAATCCTTACAGATAGGTGGAATGTCGGGTGGGTGCACGTGGGATTGAGTTTTTTTTTTGGGGGGGGCGCCTGACGAAATCTTGCCCCGGGCGCCAAAAAATCACGCGACGGCCCTGTTAATTACCACTATAGGCAAGTTGTATACGACTGTTTTTGTTCGATCATAATTAGTCTAAATATTTAACTTTTGAGATTTTAGATTCAATCAAACCTTCGCATCGGCTGGTTGTCGTAGTTCTTGTTTTCGCCGAGAGATGGCAGCATACGGCTTTGGTCAAAATGAAGCTTCGTTTTGCTTCGTTGTCTTTAAACCAGCACGAAATGAATTCATTTTAGTATAATATTAAGATTAACAGAACGGATTTTATTTTAAATACAGGCCACTTATTACGCAGTTTTCAGCTGCTACTGTTAAGGTCTCAAGATCGTTCTTTGTTCGATAATAATCGATATCAAACCAGTTTCGAAATAGAAAAGTGTCGAAATGAGTATAGGCTAGTTTACACGATGAAATTAGGTTTCGTAACTGAGTTTCGCAACTGTTTTTTACTTGAATGCGCAAGCGCTAGATGCACTGGCGACAATGAATTACGACACTACGCAGTTTCGGCTGATTCCAACTTTTCACGAAACTATAATAGTAATTTTGAGATTATACGCTTATTTAGCTTGTTCGCATTTCGTAAAATGAAATGGGGAAGTGAGGAAATTGTGAAATGCTTGTATTAATACGTGTTTATAACGTTTGTTTGGGATTTTAACAACTTGAACTTCAGAATATAACATGAAATGTGCGGTTGCATTGGAAAGAAAATGTGTGTAATTTGTTTCACGAAATCACTTTCATGAAAGTGGTTAGGAAACCTAGTGTCATCGTGTAAACTAGCCTTATGATTTTGATACCGTTATGTCACACGTATTTTTTTAAGAATACTATAGTAGGCCTATGGTCGAACGAAAACGATATTTCATTTCAAGTGAGAGAAAGAATTGTATTTTAAAAAAGTGTTCATTTAAACCGTATTTCAAAGTAAATAATTTAGAATACAGGTAGTTATAAATATTATAAATAGATAAATGTATAAAAATTATAGATAAAATATACAGTAAAATAGAATATAATAATAGTTATCTGAAAAATATTTGGTACTACATGTAGAATGAAAAAAAACAAATGGCATAGATTGCAAAACTATGCATATATAGTCAAACCTCCTTATAACGAAATTTGCAGGCTCTAGCAAATCATATTGTTAACTGATGATTATTGCTGTATCGAAGGACATCTTACGAAAACTGCATGCAAAACAAAAAACCTAATTATGTACTTACACAGCCTAACGGAAGAATTTATTTAACATATTCTGTGACAAAACACAACACTTTCCTCAATTCCTCTCCTCTTTTTAAGAAGTGTAGCCTACGTAGATTGTGAAAGTCCGTACTTTTTGTTGCGACTTTTATCTGCTTCAAACAATCATCCAAATCTTTAAACGCCGCTAATTTTGTTTCGAAAATTACTGATTTTCGTTGAGCGGAGGCCATAACTATTTTTTGCACGACGTAACTAATTATGTGGTACTTACGAATATTGTTGCCGTGGATCGTAACTTGACATTCCCGCACGCAATCTGGTTGCTATGAAAACAAAAGAAATCTCCGTGCGGTAAAAATTACAAAAAGCACAAGTGCCGTAAGTGAAATCATCATAATACAAGCCTTTATGGGGGACCGGAACCAAGGCCCCCCAGTTTGTGGCGACTTTAACAGGACAAATATTCGGTCCCCATAACAACCAACACATGCGTATCACTTTCTGAAATATAACATCTATCTTCAGTAATGTATATACATAATATTTTCAGCTAATATCTCAATTAATATACCGTAATTAAATTGATATAAATAATCATCTTGCAAAAAATAGCATGCAATACTCGTGTCGTAAGTGCATAACGGATCTCGGAAATTGAAAAAACGAGGCGCTTGTGCCAAGTTTTTTCAAACTCTTTCCTCGATTCGTAAGCACCGTAAAAAATAACTTAAAAGACGCGTCTTGATTTTAGGATGGAAATTTAAAGGAAAAGAAATTTAATGTGACTCTAAACGAACAATTTTAAATGGAATAATATGTCATATATCATTACGTAAACAAATTGTAGCCTTGTACAATGGAGTCGGTGTAAATCACTTCTAACTTAAAACCTGCGTTGTACGAAAATCTCTTCTGTACAGATGGCATCGCGTAAATTTCAACTACTTAACTGACTTCTCAAGAAAGACTGAAAATGCCTTTATTTCCTCTGACCCTAAATTCAGCATACGGTAAACGTAACGGGACAAGGCTGTTTAGAGATCATGCCTTCATTTAAAGCACCCGACGGAGACAACTCCTTTCGTATAAAAGAACTCAACATTCCTTTCTTTTCACATTGTATGTCTGTCTTCCAGCTCATTTTGCGATTGTGACAAGTGCACTGATGTGCCGTCTGTGCCCTCTTCTTTATAATTATGGTATTCCAGCAACATTTACCATTATTTTAATATTTAGTGTACCGGTACTTCGGACCATTAGACGCACCCAACTTTCAAGGCTCTGTTTTCAAGGCAAAAAAGTGCTTCTTATGGTCCGTAAAATGCAGTAAGTAGAACAAAAAAAATAGTTTAATTTTAAATGACATGGTACATTTCGAACACAGCACACCACGAGTCCCATCTTAATATATTAGAAGGTATTGTGCAATTTATATCTGGTCATGTTAAATCCTTTCTGTTATTCACTGCCAAGAAATTTTTTAAGTATATTCAACCACATTTTCTAAAGCATTCGCCTGAAGACTAGATAAATAAATAGCTGAATGCAAAAAAGGATTACATAATAGAGACTGGCTCAGCAGAACGTCTTGTTCCATAGATATATGAAAAATGGAGTAGAAAACTTGACTACTGCATACGAATGTCAAGTTTTGTGAGATGGATTCAACAAAAGAATGTCGTTGCCTGGTTACGGTGGACGGAAAGCAAATTAAATTTGCACAGGAACTGTTTGGTGAACGTGTGTTTTGTATTCTTCATAACAGCCTCTCATCCGACCAGCGGAATAGGTAAGCGACCAATATTCAGGGGTGTAAGGCATGTAGCAGTGTTCTACAATACATTTATTGGTAAGGCAGCTTTTTTTTTAGGTAGATTTCGAAGAAAAATCTACCTATTGCAATCGATACCATGTCATGACTTTCGAAAAATTATGCCTCCCTCATTACGAAACCACCGCCCGTTCAATTTATGAAGTGAAACTTCTTTAGCCGCGGTAGAGGTAAATCGAGAGCTTGTGTAACGCTCAAAAATCATCACGAACTTAATGTAACGTTCAAAATCGTCACGAAATTAGTGAGGTGTGACGGAACGGACCTCACTAAAAACAATCAACTCAATGATTAGGCTTAACCAAAGTTTAAAAAATCCAAAAATTAAAAATTAAAAAATCTAAAATCCAAAATTTAAAAAATTCAAAGATCCAAAATTTTAAAATTAAAAAATCCAAAATTTAAAAAATTCAAAGATCCAAAACATCAAAATTTAAAAATCCAAAATTTAAAAAATAAAAAAATCCAAATATGCAAAATTTAAAAATTTAAAAATTAAAAACCCAAAATTTAATAATAAAAAATCTAAAACTAAAAAATCGAAAATTAAAAAGTCCAAAAACCCAATATTAAAAAGTCCAACAATCTAAAAATTCAAAAAATCCAATAATCCAAAATTGAAAAATCATGAAATTAAAACAAGTTTTACTTCTATCGTGTGGCGTTCCACGCACACTTATTTTTGTAATATATATATATATATATATACACAGTATGTCTGTATGTATGTATGTATATATATATACACAGTATATCTTTACACGCTAGCGGCCGTAATTTTGAAGATATTTGAACCAAATGTTATGTTATTTCTAGGCCCAATAGTTCGGACAAGTTCGTTAATGAGCAAAATTGGCCCAAGGGGAGGGTAGGGGGACAGGGTTGAAATTTTGAAAAATTTATATATGAGACCCTATGAAGTATAGATTGAAACTTTGTTTGAATAAATTAGAGTAGGCCTACTCCCTATGGAGTTCACAGCGACACCAACGAATCGGGGCTTCAGGGGGTACGAGTGGGGGGGGGGATGGAAATTCGAAATTTTTGAAACCACATCTTGTGGGGTATCGTTGAAAAGCTCTTGATGAGTACTCTACAAATCAATAACTAGTTTCTAAAGCAAAGATAATGGTGACTGTATCAATAGTGTCTGTTTATAAACTTTGCTTGCTGTGGATTGTTTCTTTACTTTAAAAAACGTTTAATGACATCGTTAAGATAATAATGCTGATTAATTAAAGTAATATATTTACATCAATTGATATTACGCGTCATTTTCCGCAACAAAACTTATTATGCCTTAACATCCAATCATGAATTTCTTCATCATACAGAGATAAAAAAATGGCGGAATTGATGCTACTTTTCGTTAAATTGCGTTATAATAGAAAGTGTATTGCTTAGGGTGGGTGGGTTGGACCAAATCATTCGTCGAGACAACATCTCCTCTCCTCTATAACAAAATACATGTGATGTTAGGTGTTTCATGAAAGGAAAGTTGGTTTTAAAAGTGGGTCCCCTTACATTGCAATTTTACCTTCAATTTCTTCTGTGAAGTCAGGCACAGGGAATCCTACAGTATGTATTTATGTGCGTATATTAAACCAAAGTTGATTGAATTTATGAGGTTTTAATGAGTCTGAGAAATTGAAATACATCATTCAGAGAGAGTCCTTCACAATTCTTTCAACAAAATACCTTAAAACTGACTTTCTCATGTAGGATTTAACAAAATGTCTTCTTACTTTATCATTTTAGTTGTGAGAAAGATTTCACTTTCAGAATCACCCTGTGAGTAAATGATCTAATATAACAATTTCACAAAAGGAAAATTTATCTCCGGTATAAGTAAAATTTTTAAATCACCCCTAAACAAAAATACATTGCTTCAGACATCAAAAGCAAAAGCATTTTCCCTTAGAAAATGCTTGGGTACAAATATCTCAAGAGATAAATTTCTCTCATGTATGAGTAATCAGATGTGTTCTGAGTTAGTGTCTCTTGTATGAGTTAGCAAATGACTTTCGAGATTATTTCTCAGAGAAAATGTTTTGGCAAAAAACATCACAAGAGAAAGATTAGTCTCCTGTATGAACCAGCATATGTTTGTCGAGACTTGATCTGAGATTAAATGCCTTATTACAGACATCACACGAGAATGATTTATGTCCTTTATGAGTTAGCATAATATGTTCACTGAGCTGACCATTCTGAGGAAATCCTATCTCACGAATATCAGAGTAAAATTTCAGTTCTGTATGAATGAGCATGTGTTTCTTGAGTTCATCTCTGTGAGAAAATTCCTTCATACAGACATCACACGAGATTTTCACTGAATGCAAAAGTAGATTATGTCTCTTCAGACTACTACTAAGACCAAACACTTTGTTACAGATATCACACGAGAAAGATTTCTTTCGTGTATGAGTAATCAGATGTCTTTTGAGTTTACCGTTCTGAAAAAACGCTTTTCCACAGACATCACATGAGAACGATTTCTTTCCTGTATGAATAAGACGATGTACTCTAAGATTACATTTATGAGAAAATGATTTTGAGCATACATCACATGAGAATGGTTTCTCTCCGGTATGGATAACCAGATGTGCTTTCAGATCTTCTCTCCGAGAAAAGGCTTTGGAACAAACATCGCACGAAAAAGATTTCTCTTCTGTGTGAACAACCATATGTTTATTGAGATCCCCTCTATGTTTAAATGCTTTATTACAAACATCACATGAGAAAGGTTTCAGTTCTGTATGAATAAGCTGATGTTCTTTGAGATGACTACTCAGAGAATAAGTTTTCTCTTTGGTATGGGTAATCATATGTTTTTTCAGATCTTGTTTCCGAACAAATTCTCTAGAACAAACTTCGCAAGGGAAAGAAATCTCTCCTGTATGAACAAGCATATGTGTTTTCAGAGTCCCTTTATGAGTAAATGGTTTATTGCAGACATCACATGAGAAAGGTTTTATTCCTCTATGAATAAGCTGATGTTCTTTGAGTTTACTTCTGAAACAATATGATTTTCCACAGACATCACATGAGAAAGGTTTCTGTCCTGTATGAGTCATCATATGCGTTTTGAGATGTTGTTTCTTAAAAAATACTTTGGAACAAACTTCACACGAGAATGATTTCTCTCCTGTATGAATAAGCATATGGCTCTTGAGACAACATCTATTATTAAATGCTTTACTGCACACAACACAAGAGAAAGGTTTATTTCCTAGATGAAGTGCTACATTACTATCTTGGAATAATGACTTTTTGCATGCAACGCATGACAGATCTTCTTCCGAAGAAATAACCTCACAAATGTTTCCATAGGTATATCCTTCTGAAATTCTTTGGTAGGCAATCGATGAATCTGACCAATTAGTAGTGTTGTGTGCTGTGATGTTATGGCCTGTAGATGGGTCAGTATGCTGGTAGTTGATTTGACTCGTACGAAATTCTTCAACTGATGAAGTAGACTCATTCCTGTCTTCTGTGAATTCATAATTTAAGTAAACCGAAGGAAACTCTTCTTTATATTCAGTTTCATTGTATTCAGCTTTCACATGTTCAACAATGTAGTCTTCAGTCTGATTACCTGTATCGCTTTGAACTGAATCTATCACAAATGATACAGTGTTGCTCGGAGCTTCGATGACAGTATATCTGTCATTTGAAAATTTCTCACGATTTAAGTTAATTGCAGAATAATTCTCTTGTTCACATTCAAGTTCCTCAAATTCAGATTTTACTGCTTCAGCAATGTTGTCTTCATATAAGTCTGTATTCTGGATGTTGAATTGACTTGTAGAAACTGAATCATTAACCAATGATACAGCTTCACTCGTTGGTTCAGCGACAGTATATTCGTCTTGGATATATTCCGATTTTATGTAGACTGAAGGAATATCTGGTCTAACTTCTATTTCATCACATTTTGATTTTATTGTATTTTCCATTCTTTAACGTGCAACCTAATCTTCATCAAATTTAAACGTAATGTCGTTATTATTTACAGTAGTTTTAATGGATTGTTTTCAGGATTTGTGTAGTCCAGTAGAAATTTGTTTTTAACAAAATAGCAGACCAAATGGGCTGTATGCCTGTTGAAGTTTTTTCAAAGAATTTGCTTGTCTGGTGCAAAACTAATCCTTTTTATAATATTAATGACTTTTTAAACATACAGTTCTTAAATAGTAAACTAGATTTTAAAATTGTGTGTAAATAACTCTATCATATTGTATTAAGACTATTGAATGACAATGTAATTAGCAAGTTTTAAATAATAAGTTAGTTTTAAGAATTTACTGTTAAGACATAAATAAGTTACGTTGCCTTTTTTAAAAAAAGGCCATATTGTATGCATAGTAGCCTACTTGTCTATTGTCTATTGTTAATTACTGTTACCTGACGAAGTCTATTGCATTTCTTGTGATATGCTTAACGACGAATAAACTTGTCTATTGTAGGGAAACAGAGACTTCCTCAGAAAAAGACGATAATTCGGCGAAAGCTTGAAACCAATCCACACGGTTAATTATACTATTAAAAGATAATTAAGTATAATAACGGTAAATAGCAGGCCTATAAAACCATCTTCGTTATGATGAACAGCTTCAAAGTCATCTCATACTTATAGAAAGCTTCTGTATTAATAAAAACGCAATTAAACACGCATCCACAATATTCACGTCTTAAAATTTCACTGCCATATGGATTATACCGGGACACTGGACAGGCAAAGAGAACATAGTTACAGCCGTTTTTGGAAATTTCTGGCCTATAGGATCTCGTCTATCTTCCGCACCTGAAACTATTTTTAATAGCAAAATATTAATATGTCTTATCTTATTTACTATGGCTTCTTGTTAGGTAGGTTTTAGGCTTAAGGTGTGTATACATGTAAACTGAAATAAATCTTTGTTCTTAAATATATTTATTATCTGTAAGTACTTTTAATTTTGTATTAAGTGATACTTTTGTTTAAATAACCCTGTGGTACAGGTACAACTGTAATGCTATCAATAAAGATTACTAATATACCAATATACGACTCTTTTTGATAGACCATAATTAGTCTAGATGATAATTTTTTATATTTTACATTCACTCAAACGGCGAGCCCGTCATAACCTTCGCATCAGCTGGTTGTCGTAGTTCTTGTCTTCTTCCGAGAGATGTCAGCATAAGGCTTCGGTCAAATCGAAGCTTCTTTTTGCTCGTTCTCCTCAAACCAGCATATTTTGAAAACACGAAATGAATTCATTTTAGTATGAAATTAAGATTAACACGAACAGAACTGATTTTACTTTAAATACGAGCTACTTATTACTCAGTTTTCAGCTACTACTGCCAAGGTCTTAAGATCGTTCTGTGTTCGATAATAGTCGATACCACACCGATGACGAAATAGAAAAGTGTCGAAATGAGTGTCATTAGGATACTGTTTCGTCACACGTATTTTTTAAAGCATATTATAGTTTGTTCGAACGAAAACGATGTATCAGTGCAAGTGAGACAAAGAATTGTATTTAAAAAAAAGTGTAATCAGAATATCAGTTAACTAGTATGATATCATTTAAACCATATTTCAAAATAAATAATTTAGAATACAGGGAATTATAAATATTACTAGCTTAAAAGCAGTGGCGGACGCAGGGTGGATAGGGGGGTAACATCCCCCAAAAAATTGAAAAAAGACTATATATGTACTCTAAGTGGACAGTTTTATAAACTAATTGTATATGTAGGTTTATTTATTTATCTTTTTTTTAGTATTCTTTCTACCTATTCTAATCGCCCCCACCCCCGAAAAAATTTCTGCTTCCGCCACTGGGCCCGGCGTCGTTCGGGTTTTGTATTTTGTAATTGGAAATTAACTTATGAAGAACTTTCGATTTTCAAATTATAGGTCCTTATATAAGTATTTAGAATTTGAAATGAGGAAGAACAACTTATCACACTTAAACTATTCCCTCAGAAAACGCTTGATATAGCTTTTTATGGCAAATAGAGGATGTAGAATTTTGCATCCCATTGCTTCTACTCATCAAGCCTGGTATGGGTTCAAATAAGAAGAAACAGAAATTCCGGTAACATAAAATAGTATTGTCTTTGCGGAACATTTTACTTTTCACTTTCGTGTTACCATAAAACCGTTTTGGGGATGAAATTAAACATAAATTCAATATCGCATTCATACTCCCCTCCCCAAAAACCTGCGATATAATAATATACTTATTGCCATACCTCGTATTGTTTTCTCTATGTCCAGGGTAGAGAAAGTTATGTGACTGCATTACTTTCGTAGATTTCATTCTTTAATATGTATTTATAACATGAATTATATTCATAGCCTCTCTAATTTGTCAAAGTCCCATTTGATTTATTTCCTAACCCACCTGATACCAATGCCAACAATACACTCTTGACATGAGAACAGTGTTATGGATTTGATAATTCTAGGTAAAAAGGGATTAAGTATTCTCAAAAACATTTGATTTTTGGCATTTAAAATGAAAATTTTTCAAAATCCTCTTAGTGAGCCCTTACATTATGAAATGAAGGTACTGTCAAAATTCCACATCTCTACCTATTATAGTATAGGCTCTAAGTTGATTTTCTGTCAGTCAATTAGGACAAAGCCTTTTATACATATAGAGATAAATAGATAAATGTATAAAATATTATAGAAAAGTATACAGTAAATTAGAATATAGGATCATAATAGCTATATGAAAAATAGGTATATTTGGTTCTTCGTGTAGAATGTCAAAACAAATGGCATAGGTTGCAAAACCTAACATATACAGGATGTTAATGAAAAGCACAAAAATATTTTACCTGTGTATAGAGGAGACATAGACAAGCAACTTGTGTAGGTATGCAAGAATTTTCAAAATCACCCTCTCAGTAAATGATTTAATACAACCATCAAAGAAGGAAGATCTATCTCCTGTATGAGTATATATTTTTTTTAATCACCCCTAAACAAAAATACATTGCTTCGGGCATCAAAAAAGTAACCAGATCTCTTTTGAGACGTTAAGACTACCCTTAGAAAATGCTTTGTTACAAATATCTGATAAGAAAGATTTCTCTCATGTATGAGTAATCAGATGTGTTCTGAGTTAGTCTCTCTCTTGTTTGAGTTAGTAGATGACTTTCGAAATTACTTCTCAGAGAAAATTTGTTGGGGAAAATCACAAGAGAAAGATTAGTCTCCTGTATGGACCAGCATATGTCTTTTGAGGCTTGATCTAAGTTTAAATGCTTTATTACAGACATCACATGAGAATGGTTTATGTCCTTTATGAGTTAGCGTAACATGTTCATTGAGCTCACCTTTCTGAGCAAATGCTTTCTCGCAAACATCACAGACTTATTTCAGTTCTGTATGACTGAACATGTGTTTCTTGAGTTCATCTCTGTGAGAAAAATCCTTCATACAGACATCACACGAGAATTTCACTGGATGCAAACGTAGATTATGTCTTTTAAGACTACTACTAAAACCAAATTCTTTGTTACAGATATTGCATGAGAAAGATTTCTCACCTGTATGAGTAATCATGTGTGATTTGAGTTTACCTCTTTGAAAAAAAGCTTTTCCACAGGCATCACACGAGAAAGATTTCTCTCCTGTATGAGTAAGTTGGTGTACTGTTAGATTACCTCTCCGAGAAAATGTTTTTGCACAGACATCACAGGAGAAAGGTTTCTGTCCAGTATGGGTAAACAGATGTGTTTTCAAATCTTCTCTCCGAGAAAAGGCTCTCGAACAAACTTCGCACGAAAAAGATTTCTCTCCTGTATGAATAACCATATGTCTATTGAGACCCGATTTATTATTAAATGCTTTATTACAGACATCACATGAGAAAGATTTATGTTCTTTACTAGTTAGCATAATATGTTCATTGAGCTGAGCTTCCTGAGCAAATGCTTTTCCACAAACATCACAGGAGAAAGATTCCTGTCTTGTAAGAATAACCAGACGTTTGAGATGACCTTCTTGGGGAAATGATTTCATGCGCACAACACCAGATAATGTTTTCCGTGTAGAGAGAACCTCTGGAATGTTGAAAGTATTTATTTCAGAAACCTTTTTTGAGGTGGATACACTAGAAACTGACTGCTTTTCAGTATGCAAAAGCCAATGTTCTCTTTCAGTTTGTGTATTAGTAAATGTTTCAGGAATTCTGTGGCCGGCATTCGGTATCTCTGACAATGGGTTCAATTCTGTAACAATGTTGTGATGTCTACTCTGGTTGTTAACTTCACATTTAGACTCATTGTCATCTGTAAACTCATATTTCAAGTAAATTGAAGAAAACTCTTGCTTAGGTTCAATTTCGGTACCATCATACTCAGATTTTACTACAACAATATTGTCTTCAGTCTGGTCTATACTGTACAAGTTTTGAACTGAATCTGTTGGCTCACTAATAGTATATTCGTCTTGGGTATATTCCAATTTTATGAAGACTGAAGGAATGTCTTCCACTTCGTCACATTTTGATTTTACTCTATTTTCCATTATTTTTCGGGTAAACTCCAGGGTATACCAAAACCAGTTTATGTTATCGTAGAAGCCTAATATTAAATTACAGGCTTATAATAGGCAATACTATACTCCGAGGGCGTCACAATCTTATGGATCGCGGTAATTGATCTAATTTAATCACATTCTTCCTTAAGAACTCCCGTAAACAAGTTGGATGTATTTTTAGAAATTTATCCTGCAACTCGGAGCACGGCCCCCTTGAAACAAATGTGGTAGCCGTAATTCATTGTAAAATTTTTGGTCTGGGAGACAGTGAAACGATGAGTGAGCACGAAGTAAGTTTCCCTGGGGCCGTTTAATTAAACAAAATTTCAAGATACTGCAAGTGTTCAGCTATTTTTCAACTTATTCGTCACCGGAATTGAAACATATTATAAATGAAAGGAACAGCGCACTAACGTGCATAGTGTTTCATTTACGATGTATTGTATTCTTTTAGCGAGACAGATCGGTTTTATTGAAACATAAGTTATTATGTCATATTATGGAACCAAATTTGAATATTTGAGTCCTAGAAGTTCGCCACCAGGGATCTGAACCACTTTGTGACAAACATCTACGCCTTTCTGCAATTCCTTCATTTCTTCAGGTGTAGAAAAAGATTGACATCATTGGGAGTGAGGTCCGGGCTGTAGGGTGGATGTTAAAAAACCTCCGCAGGGGACTTCCGTTTATTGAATAAAATTTAATTCAATTCGTGAGATATGAATTTTAATGAGTCTGACCAATTGAAACCCAACAAAATACCATAAAACTTCCATCACATTGGAAACATTTTCTTATGTAGGATTAAACAAAACATCTTTCTGACTTTATTACTTTAATTGTGAGAATTTTCAAAATCACCCTGCGAGTACATGATTTAATAACACAATCAGAGAAGGAAGATTTATCTCCTGTGTGAGTAGGTATTTGTATTTGAAATAACCCCTAAACAAATTTATTTTTTTAAAGTTTTTTTTTTTCCTTTCTTTCTTTCTTTCTTTCTTCAGCTGTTAGAATAAATAAAGAAAGTAATTTTTTTTTATTAAGAATTTTATTAATCACTAGCATGTGCCCGCGGCTTCGCCCGCGATAATTATTTCAAAAATTAAAAATCAATAGCATAATAGTTAAATCATTATATTTATTAAGACCTAAATCACATGGTCTAATACCACGATTAGATAGCGTCGCCTGGTAAAAGCGACCTCAGATTCGAGTTCCTTGGCCCAGAATACCCCTGTGTAGTGAGTTTCGTCCAAATCGAACAATGTTTGACCATATTTAGGCCTATATTCATTATCCCTCTTCAGTGTTGGTTGAAAATTTCATACGTCTGCGCGCCTTGAAATTCTAAACAAATGAATCGTACAGGATGGACTTACAAAATCAAGCGATGGCCCGCGATAATTATTTCAAAAATTAAAAATTAAGAGCATAATAGTTAAATGATTATATTTATTAACACCTAAATCACGTGGACTACATACCACGATTAGATATCGTCGTCTGGTAAAATCAACCTCAGATTCGAGTTTCTTGGCCCAGAAAACCCCTGTATAGTGAGTTTCGTCCAAATCGAACATATTGACGTTTGACCATATTTAGGCCAATATCGATTATCCCTCTTATAATAATAATAATCCTCTTCGGCGTAGGTTGAAAATTTCATAAGTCTTGACATTAAAAACAAATGAATCGACCAGCGGGAGCTACAACATTCAAGCGATCGCGATGCTTTTATTTCTAAGGTATTACAAAAATAGCCAAAGCCTACTGTAATTGATTTGACATTGAAATATACTGAAAATTGATGCTTCGAAAACGCAAAAAATGCACGTTTTCTGCCCGTTTTTCACTCATAACTCACGAACGGAAGCAAAAATTAAAATTCCGGCTTCGAGGTGCATTTCCCGAACCTTCAGGCCACCTATGTTTAAAATTTCAGTTTTCTGCGTTAAGTAGATTTCGCTGGGCATCGCGGACAGACAGACAGACACTTCCTTTTATTAATATAGATTAATTTATAAAATTATTTGATTTTCATGAAGCTTGGTAGTGTCTCTTATAAGAGTTAGCAGACAACTTTCGAGATTATTTCTCAGCAAAAATGATTTGGCACAAACATCACATGACAAAGATTAGTCTCCTCTATGAACCAGTATATGTCTGTCGAGACTTGATCTGAGATTAAATGCCTTATTACAGACATCACATGAGAATGATTTGTGTCCTTTATGAGTTAGCATAATATGTTCATTGAGCTGACCTTTCTGAGGAAATCCTTTCTCACAAACATCACACATATATTTTAGTTCTGTATGAATAAACATGTGATTCTTGAGTTCATCTCTGTGAGAAAATTCCTTCATACAGACATCACACGAGATTTTCACTGGATGCAAAAGTAGATTATGCCTCTTCAGACTACTACTAAGACCAAACTCTTTGTTACAGATGTCACACGAGAAAGATTTATCTCGTGTATGAGTGATCAGATGTCTTTTGAGTTTAACTCTCTGAAAAAATGCTTTTCCACATACATCACACGAGAAAGGTTTATTTCCTGTATGAGTACGACGATGTTCCCTAAGATTACATTTCTGGGAAAATGATTTTGCGCAGACATCACATGAGAAAGGTTTCTCTCCGGTATGGGTAAACAGATGTGATTTCAGATCTTCTCTCCGAGAAAAGGCTTTGGAACAAACTTCACACGAAAAAGATTTCTCTCCCGTATGAACCACCATATGTCTACTGAGACCCCCTCTATGATTGAATGCTTTATTACAGACATCACATGAGAAAGGTTTATGTCCTTTATGAGTTAGCATAATATGTTTGTTGAGCTGGCCTTTCTGAGCAAATGCTTCCTCACAAACATCACAGATATATTTCAGTCCTGTATGAATGAACATGTGTTTCTTGAGTTCATCTCTGCAAGAAAATTCTTTCATACAGACATCACATGAAATTTTCAATGGATGGAAAAGCAGATTATGTCTTTTAAGACTACTACTAAGACCAAATTCTTTCTTACAGACATCACACGAGAAAGATTTCTGTCCTGTATGAGTAATCAGATGTCTTTTGAGTTTATCTCTCCGAAAAAATGCTTTTCCACAGACATCACACGAGAAAGATTTCTTTCCTGTGTGAGTAAGATGATGTTCTTTAAGATTACATCTCAGAGAAAATGTTTTTGCACAGACATCACAAGAGAAAGGTTTCTCTCCAGTATGGGTAAACATATGTGTT
The DNA here is from genome assembly GCA_964059195.1 of Ectobius pallidus. Lineage (NCBI taxonomy): Eukaryota > Metazoa > Arthropoda > Insecta > Blattodea > Ectobiidae > Ectobius > Ectobius pallidus. Next base: position 9,126,854 of record CAXKWD010000004.1, on the reverse strand, counting down.
TTGAGATCTGGTTTCCTAACAAATGCTCTGGAACAAACTTCGCACGAAAAAGATTTCTCTCCTGTATGAATAAGCACATGTCTATTGAGACCCCCTCTTTTATTAAATCCTTTATTACATACATCACATGAGAAAGGTTTCTCTTCTGTATGAGTACGCTGGTGTTCTTTGAGATAACTACTCAGAGAATAACTTTTTGCACAGACATCACACGAGAAAGGTTTCTCCCCTGAATGGGTAATCAGATGTGTTTTGAGATCTTGTTTTCGAACAAATTCTCTGGAACAAACATCACAAGAGAAAGATTTCTCTCCTGTATGAATAGGCATATGTCTTCTGAGACTACCTCTATGATTAAATGGTTTTTTGCAGACATCACATGAGAAAGGTTTCGGTTCCGTATGAATAAGCTGATGTTCTTTGAGATTACTTCTGAAAGCATATGATTTTGCACAGACATCACATGAGAAAGGTTTCTGTCCTGTATGAGTCGTCATGTGCGTTTTGAGATGTTGTTTCAGAAAAAATGCTTTGGAACAAACTTCACACGAGAATGATTTCTCTCCTGTATGAATAAGCATATGGCTCTTGAGACAACATCTATGATTAAATGCTTTACTGCACACATCGCAGGAGAAAGATTTATTTCCTGGATGAAGTGTTATATCACTTTCTTGGAATAATGACTTTTTGCATGCAATGCATGACAGATCTTCTTCCGAAGAAATAACCTCACAAATGTTTCCATAGATATATCCTTCTGAAATTCTTTGGTAGGCAATCGATGAATCTGACCAATGAGTAGTGTTGGGTGCTGTGATGTTATGGCCTGTAGATGGGTCAGTATGCTGGTAGTTGATTTGACTCGTAGGAAATTCTTCAACTGATGAAACAGACTCATTTAATGTCTCATTAAAAGTATTCCTGTCTTCTGTGAATTCATAATTTAAGTAAACTGAAGAAAATTCTTGCTTATGTTCACTTTCATTACATTCGGCTTTGTCATGTTCAACCATGTAATCTTCACCTGTATTGCTTTGAACTGAACCTATAATAAATGATACAGTGTTGCTCGGAGCTTCCATGACAGTATATCTGTCATTTGAAAATTTCTCACGATTTAAGTCAATTGAAGAGTTCTTTTGTTCGCGTTTAAATTCCTCAAATTCGGATTTTACAGTAATGTTGTCTTCATATGAGTCTGTATTCTGGATGTTGATTTGACTAGTAGAAATTGAATCTATAACCAATGATACAGCTTCACTCGGTTCAGTAACAGTATATTCGTCTTGGGTATGTTCTGTTTTTATGTAGACTGAAGGAATCTCTTGTCCTACTTCTATTTCATCACATTTTGATTTTACTCTGTTCTCCATTACTTGAGGGGTAAACTTCACCACATGCATACGAATCTTCATTTAACAAATCCAAACGTAATGTTGTTATTGCCTACTTTCAACGGATTGTTTCCAGGATTCGTGTAGGCTATTAAAAAATTGTTTTTTTAACAAAATGGCGAAAAATGAACTGTAGGAAACCACAATCATCTCATACTTACAAGAAGGTTCGGTATACCGAAGGTTCTGTATTAATAAAAACGTAATTAAACACTGCATCAACAATACACCTATTCGATATAAGTGCACTTTAGCTATGTTTACGATTTATATGAAAACCAAATTCTTTAATGGATCTGAAAATCCACTAAAATTGTTGAGAAATTTTCACAGATTTTTTTCACATTTCACACGCCTTTGTATCTGTCACGAAGGCCTAAAAAATCAGTAATTAAAGTCGTGATTTTCCCCATATAAAGTATAGTATTAGTAATGTCTACCACGTCCATTTGATGATTAAACGAAAATCTGACTTTCATCTCTTACAATTTCACTGCCATATGGATTATACAGGGACACTGGACAGGCAAAGAGATCAATCATAGCTATAGCCGTTTTTTGGAAATTTCTGGCCTATAGGAACTCGTCTTTCTTCCGCCCCTGCCCCTCAAACTATTTTTAATAACAAAATATTACTATCTTATTTCCTAGATAAATGTGGCTTCTTTTTTAGTAGGTTTTAAGCTCAGGGTGCGTATACATGTCAACTGAAATAAATCCTTATACTTAAACAATAGAGGACGCAGAGGGAGAATTGAGGGGATATAACACCCCACCCTAAGTTGAAAAAATAAAGGCAGGCTATAAATGTAAAACAACACGGCAAATTTCACGCACCTTTTTATATCCGTTTTCGGAAATATTTAAATTCTTATTTTTCATCAATTGAAAAGGGGCTTACTTTCGTTATAAACGTGAAAATCTGGATTCGGATTCGATTCCCACCAAGGACAATTTTTTTCCTATAAATTACAATATATTTTATCTTACCTGTAGTTTTGTATAAATGTGAAACGTGGCCACATTGCAGGTGGAACACAAGTTGAAAGTATTTGAAAATAAAGTCTTAAGGAAAATATTTGGATAAAAAAGAATAGGACGTCAGGGGAAAAGAGAAAGCTCTACGACGATAAACTTTACTGTCTGTATCGTTCTCCTAATACCGTAAAATTAATTAATTGCAGGTGGTTAGTATGGGGCGAATATGTTGATCGAATGGGGGGTGGAAAATGGCATTTAACAAAATTTTAATGGGAAGACGAGAAGGAAAATGACCATTAGAGAGACCGAGACGAAGATGGGATGATAATGTTAGGACGACTGACGATAGTGGACAGAGTTGACTAAGGACTAATATTTTCTGTATTATAAAGTCCACTATCCTCTCTTTTCAATTATAAACTCGTTATAAATATAAGTGAACTTTTTTTTAATTTCTTTTTTTTTTTTCTCCTCACATCCTTCCCCGAAAGAAACTTCTGCGTCCACCACTGTTCTTAAATACCTAGGTATATGTATAATCTTAATTATCTGTTTTGCTATTTTTAATAAGTGATACTTTTGTTTAAATAACTCTGTAGTACAACTGTAAGGCTATCAATAAAGATTGCTAATATGCCAATATTTGTTACATTTCTGTTCCTATATTATTTTGTACTGACAAAGTTAAAATTCTCTATAGAATCTACAGTCACTTTGTTTTTGTATAATAGGTTTCCTTGTATTTATTATATTAAGTAAATTAGTATAAATAAGTGACTCAATCAGTGTATACTTTTTGTGTACTTACACAGAAGTGAATAAAATTGAAATTGATATCAACTTGAATTAGGCTTTGAAAATTTTCAAATCGAAACATTCGCGGGCCTAAAGTTTACAAGATTGGGATCATGGGCTTCTGGACCACTGCCCTTCTTAAAACTGACATCACTTGCCAAGTATTTTTCCCATGTAAATTCAGTACAAGTTCTGATATTAGTCCCTACACTTGTAAAACACGCAATTAAATTTTAAAACACTTTTTTTCACTTCCCTTATTAAAAATAGACTTGAGTATTTTTGGAAAGAAATCAATTAGCAAAATTCTCTTCAAATCCTGTGGCCGGCTAATTTGACATGTGTTTTTCATAGTTTCCCCAGTCGTAAATGCAAATGCCGAATTGAATATTTACATACCATGAATCATCCTCACCATTTCATCCTGTATGATATCCATTTAAATTAATATCAATTGAAATTTACTCCATTAAATACATTAACAATAGAAATAATTGACAATCAATAGTTTAATGGCCTACCCTACTGTACAGACACAGATCCCGAACTCCTGATATGGCCTCGTAGTTAAAAGGAATATAAACACAGCTGAATTAAAAATGTATATAATTTTTGGGCTTAACCATTGTGCGAACTGTTTTCTATGCCGTCCGGCATGGGTTTACATATTCTGTGGCAATTTGAGTTTTGGTCATTTAAGAGTTAAAATACCGCATGGTCTTGTTGTGCCTATGTCTTGCCAGTCGCTTTTAGACAAGAACAGCCAATATTTGCATTAATATCAGTTGAAATTTACTTCATAAAATACACACTAATAATATAAACAATTGACAATCAATATTTCCATGGCCTACCCTACTGTGTAGACACAGATGCCGAACTCCTGATACGACCTCGTAGCTAAAAGGAGTATAAAACACAACTGAATTTTTTTTTTTTTTTTTTTTAATCCTGTTCAAAAGAAGAGTTTAGGGAATGGGTATGCCAAATTTCCATATATATATATATATATATATATATATATATATATATATATTGCAGAGCCGGATTAAGCAGACAGTTTCATTGTCCGATTAATTTACTGAAAGCTATACATAGGAGAGCAAAGAGCAAAGCAATGCATGTGAATCCCACTGACACATATAGCATGGCTGGAGCGTTCCTAAAATAACACAGAACTTATCGCGGTGCGACCTTCACTTGTTGATTGATTAGCACTTGTCACCAGCTGAAGAGCATCCCCCCCGCGCAAATAACACCACGTGACTCACTCCACAGTTTTAAAGCGATGTACAGCTCAATTCTGAAATTTTTGTATCTTCAAAGTTAATGCGGATACTTTTATATTTTTTTATTTCAGCTGTGTTTATACTCCTTTTAACTACGAGTCCATATCAGGAGTTCGGGATGTGTGTCTATACAGTAGGGTAGGCCATGGAACTATTGATTTTCAATTGTTTCTATTATTGGTATATTTTTAATGGAGTAAATTTCAACTGATATTAATTTAAATGGATATGATACAGGATGAAATGATGAAGATGATTCATGGTATGTAATTATCCAATTCGGCATTTGCCCTTACGACTGGGGAAACCAAGAAAAAGACTATGTCAAAGTGACCGGCCACGAGATTTGAACCTGGCACCTCTGACACTGGGATTTGAACTCAGGAATTTTGGCCATCCGTGCCAATGCTTTACCAACTGAGCTAAGCCAGAGTTCACTTCACAGCTCCAGATGGAACCTCTCATGACTGATTGCCCTTAATGGCCTACTTCATCTTGTCTGCTTTGGTGCTTGGTTCTTTTTCATTTTCAAGACCATTCAGTAGGCCTACTCTTCGTGCCATTTTAAGAAGACCTATCAACAACAAGAAAATCCCTATAGGCTGAGGTAGATTTCGAAGTGCTTTTGGTTTAATTTATTGTCGCTGCGTAGAACCAAGCCACAGAAATATTCTCATGTCAAGTTCAAGAGAAACAAGACATAGACCCACAGAACTTGGAGATAGACTCAGCCCTATCTCTTGGAATTTTTTACTACTAACGTGGCTTTCCCTGGACCTTGGACCCTTCTGAAATGCATTGGTCTGGGTATATAGATCCGTTTAAAATAATTATCAGCTGAAAAATCATGATTTTGGCACTCAGCCCCTTATAAATCTAAACACTTCGATCAGTGGTGCCAACTTATATGGGCCCGTGGGGATCAAGCCCACCCAATAATTTGTCTTTAATTATTATTATTATTATTATTATTATTATTATTATTATTATTATTATTATTAATTACTATTACTAGAAATTGTGTTCCTTTTTTGAATCCCTATAAAGCGAAAATCGGAATATTGTTGCCATACATACCGTATTTTACGGCACGAGTATTGCATGCTATTTTTTGCACGATGATTATTTATATCAATTTAAGTATATTAATTGAGACATTAGCTGAAAATATTATGTATATACTCTTACATTATTGAAGATAGATGTTATATTTCAGAAAGTGATTCGCATGTGTTTGTTGTTATGGGAACCGAATATTTGTCCTATTCGCCACAAACTAGGGGGCCTTGGTTCCGGTCTTAAATAAAGGCTTGTATTATGATGATTTTACTTACGGCACGTGTGCTTTTTTGTAATGTTAACCGCACGGAGATTTATTTTGTTTTCATACCAACCAGACTGCGTGCGGGAATGTCAAGTTACGATCCACGGCAACAATATTCGTAAGTACCACTTATTAGTTACGTCCTGCAAAAAAAAATTTGAGTCCACCCAATGTTTTTCAAAACTTGGCGCCCCTGGCTTCAATTATATCCTCTTTCTCTTCACAATATCTTGGCCTAAATAGAACTGGCATTCACCTTGACTAGTTCCTAACTGAAAACGACGGGTGCTAAGATCACACGTACATCCTCCATAATGACTGGCTTTGTTTATAGCCTTGTCAATTAGATTTATTGAGTTTACTCCACTACTGTATGTCACTTTTACGTACTGCCTACATCTTTCTGAAAAGTAAGACAGACGTTTCTTCTCACTAAACGTCATGCCTCACAGATACAAATTCCTGAACACCAGTTCAGTTGTTCGTTTACTTTATTTCTTATACAGGGTGTTAATGAATAACACCGAAATATTTTACCTCTGTATAGAGGGGACTTAGACAAGCAACTTTTATTAGGAGATTTTTGCTCTATGACGTAAAATGTGTATGCTATAGGGCATTAAAATCATTGCAATTTGATGCTCATATGTAAATAATGAAGTGAAATAGGGTTAAAATTTTAATGAATAACACCGAAATATTTTTACCTCTGTATAGAGGGGACATAGACAAGCAACTTTTATTAGGAGATTTTTGCTCTATGACGTAAAATGTGTATGCTATAGGGGATTAAAATCATTGCAATTTGATGCTCATATGTAAATAATGAAGTGAAATAGGGTTAAAATTTTAATGAATAACACAGAAATATTTTACCTCTGTATAGAGGGGACTTAGACAAGCAACTTTTATTAGGAGATTTTTGCTCTATGACGTAAAATGTGTATGCTATAGGGCATTAAAATCATTACAATTTGATGCTCATATGTAAATAATGAAGTGAAAAAGGGTTAAAATTTTAATGAATAACACCGAAATATTTTACCTCTGTATAGAGGGGACTTAGACAAGCAACTTTTATTAGGAGATTTTTGCTCTATGACGTAAAATGTGTATGCTATAGGGCATTAAAAGCATTACAATTTGATGCTCATATGTAAATAATGAAGTGAAATAGGGTTAAAATTTTAATGAATAACACCGAAATATTTTACCTCTGTATAGAGGGGACTTAGACAAGCAACTTTTATTAGGAGATTTTTTCTCTATGACGTAAAATGTGTATGCTATAGGGCATTAAAATCATTGCAATTTGATGCTCATATGTAAATAATGAAGTGAAATAGGGTTAAAATTTTAATGAATAACACCGAAATATTTTACCTCTGTATAGAGGGGACTTAGACAAGCAACTTTTCTTAGGAGATTTTTGCTCTATGACGTAAAATGTGTATGCTATAGGGCATTAAAATCATTACAATTTGATGCTCATATGTAAATAATGAAGTGAAATAGGGTTAAAATTTTAATGAATAACACCGAAATATTTTACCTCTGTATAGAGGGGACATAGACAAGCAACTTTTATTAGGAGATTTTTGCTCTATGACGTAAAATGTGTATGCTATAGGGGATTAAAATCATTGCAATTTGATGCTCATATGTAAATAATGAAGTGAAATAGGGTTAAAATTTTAATGAATAACACAGAAATATTTTACCTCTGTATAGAGGGGACTTAGACAAGCAACTTTTATTAGGAGATTTTTGCTCTATGACGTAAAATGTGTATGCTATAGGGCATTAAAATCATTACAATTTGATGCTCATATGTCAATAATGAAGTGAAATAGGGTTAAAATTTTCATTAAATTGACTTCATGCCTTCTTAGTGATCGAAAAAAACCTGATTCTTAATCATTCATCAACAGCTAGGCCTATATCATAATTTCGTGTTTCTAATCTAACAATTTACAGACTAATCACATGACTGGCCGTCATTGCATTTGTTTTTTTATTCATAACTACAGTGTTAATAACGAAGTTCCTTTGTTTTGCATTTTTTTTTCTAATGTTAGAAGTCAGTCATGGCCATGCCCTGGGAGATTTTATGCTGTAACAGGAAAAATTGAATCCATAGAGCAAAAGTCTCCTAATAAGAATTGCTTGTCTATGTCCCCTCTATACACAGGTAAAATATTTCGGTATTATTTATTAACATCCTGTAGTTCATTGCAGTTCCGGTCATGAATGGCAACTGTTATCTGTCTTACCACCATGTTAAATTCCAATCTCAAACACTTTCTATATTCTGCTGTATTTCTTCTCCTATATAACACACTAGCTTAAAAGGCCCGGCGTCGCCCGTGTTTTTTAGGTAGGAAAATCTACCTATTGCAATGGATACCACTTTATGATTTTCGAAAAATTCTTTCATATCTTTACGTTTCATGCTCCCCTAAGTACGAAACCACCGCCCGTTCAAAAAAAAATGTTGTGATATATATATATATATATATCTTTACACGATAGCGGCCGTAATTTTGAAGATATTTGAACCAAATTTTAATATGTTATTTCTAGGCCCAATAGTTCGGACAAGTTCGTTAATGAGCAAAATTGGCCCAAGGGGGTGGTCGGGGGAGGGGGTTGAAATTTTTAAAAATGTATATCTCGGCCCCTATGAAGTATAGAGGGAAACTTTGTTTGAATAAATTAGAGTACTCCCTATGGAGTTCACAGTGACACCAACGATTCGGGGGTTCGAGTGAGGGTGGGGGTGGGGGATGAAAATTCGAAACTTTTGAAACCACGTCTTGTGGGGTATCGTTGAAAAGCTCTTGATGAGTACTCTACAAATCAATAAATAGTTTCTTGATAGCTCTCATATGACGCGAGATTTTAATGTTTAAAAATAATAACACTTGAAAGAATTATTATAATATCATAATTTTGTCTTGTTTAGCGGCTTTGCTAATTTTATTCATTGCTGATCTTGCGCACGGCCTAGCAGAATATTATATCCTATTATTGTTGTCAAAACAATTGATTGTAGGCTCTTCCTCTTTACTGCAGGTTTGCCATGCCAAGGCTAAAGAAGAAGAGTGCTATGCAGCGACAATTCGAAATCTACCTCCGCCTGTAGGCCTGCCTAAAGGGATTTTTTTTATTTTGTAATTGGAAATTAACTTATGGAGGACTCTAGATTTATAAATTCTAGGTCCTTATATATAGGTATTTATAATTTGAAATAAGAAGAACGACTTATCACCAGGGCACGGATTCTAATGACATGTCATCTTTTTATTGATGCTGCATAGACATTGCTAACTTGTGGATAAATACCAATCATGGCCTCTAGATTACAGAAATGCATTTTTATTAGGTCATTTTTTGTCATTTTATGCAATTTTATATTTTTAGGGCATTTATTTCAATTTTACGTCATTATTATGCCATTTTCATTTGCTTCCTTATTTAGTAATTTTCATGTATTTACATTGAGTGTATTAATTTTTTTTTTTTTCGTCGCTAGCGGTGCTGTCTTTGAAGTGTTGTTTGCTAATGCAAATGCAAATTTTTAAACACCTCCTAGCAAGTCTCCTGCAAAAGTTCGGCTGGGAAGTGTTTAAACATTCACCCTACAGCCCGGACCTCGCTCCCAGTGATTTCCATCTTTTCCTACACCTCACGAAATGACAAAGAATGACAGAGAGGCGGAGATGTTTGTCACACAGTGGTTAAAATCCCAGGCGGCACACTTCTACGACACAGGTATACAAAAGTAAGACAAATGTATCAATTCCGGTGGCGAGTACGTTGAAAAATAGCTGAACACTGGCTGTGTCTGTTGTAATAAATATTTCCTTGATATTGTGTTTTGTTTCTGTAAACGGCCCCAGGGAAATTTACTTTATGTACGCGCCAATCTATATATATAAAAGGCTTTGTCCTGACTGACTGACAGGAATCAACGTAGAGCCTAAACTATAACAGGTAGAGACTTGGAATTTTGACAGTACCTTCGTTTCATAATGTAGGTGCTCACTAAGAAAGGATTTTGAAAAATTCTGATTTTAATTGCGAAAAATCAAATGTTTTTGAGAATACTTAATCCCTTTTTACACAGAATTATCGAATCCGAATCACATTTGACATTAAAACATATTGTTGCCAGTTGGTTTCAGATGGGTTTTGAATTAAATTAAATGGAAGTTTGACTATTACAGTTGGCTTTGTCTATTTTTCTCATACCTTGGAAATAAAACTTTCGCGATCGCTTGAATGTTGTTAGCCCTAATATGGTCAAACATTGTTTTATTTGGACGAAACTCACTATACAGGGGTTTTCTGTGCCAAGGAACTCGAATCTGAGGTCGGTCTTACCAGGCGACGCTTTCTAATCGTGGTATGTAGTCCACGTGATTTAGGTGTTAATAAATATAATGATTTAACTATTATGCTCTTAATTTTTAATTTTTGAAATAATTATCGCGGGCGAAGCCGCGGGCACATGCTAGTGTACCTATAATATGGGAAGAGGAATTAAAAGTACCACAGTGGTACACTTGTCACATGTTGAAACCCCTGGGTTCAAATGAAATACGTATAGCCTAAATAGTAGGCTACTTATCTGAATCAAAGGGAATTACTAATACCAGTTTTGTGTAGGAATTCTAACATTAAGACTTGATCTCATAGCATTCATGAATTCGCTCCATCAGCAATTACTGGGTGGGGGGGGTTTAATATGCGAATATGTTCTCTCTCTCTCACAAAAAACCAACATTTCTAGTGTTTGCATAACATCCAGGTCGTGAACACCGAATCATACACAGACTCATCTCCATGAATAACATGAGTGGCGATTTAATCTGAATGTGTTTCCATCCATTCAAGCTGATGAGAATATGTTTTGCATTTTCCATTGTTTATCTATCTAAAAAGAGCATGAAGTGTAAACCCTACTAGTGTTTAGCTTTAAAGGGACAAAAGTATGCATTTATTTATTTACAGTGTACGCCACTTATTGTGATCACTTCGGAACGCAGCTAATCTGATAACTATATAAGCTTTCATGAACCACAGATTATTGTCTCTGTTGGACATTACATGAGAATATTATAGGAGAAAAATTCCTCCGACACTGGGACTTGAACCCAGGACCTTTGGCTGTTCGCGCCAATGCTCTACCAACTGAGCTAAGCCGGAGTTCAATTCACAGCGCCGGATGGAACCTCTCTCCTATGACTTAGTGTGCCTCACAGTACTGCATATGACATAACTTGTCTGTCTGTGAGGTAGACCATTAGGGCAATCAGTCATAGGAGAGAGGTTCCATCCGGCGCTGTGAATTGAACTCCGGCTTAGCTCAGTTGGTAGAGCATTGGCGCGAATAGCCAAAGGTCCTGGGTTCAAGTCCCAGTGTCGGAGGAATTTTTCTCCTATAATATTCTAATCTGATAACATTAACCGACTGATAACAATAAACGAAGGAATTATATGAAGGTTCATTTATTCATATATATGATAATACTTACTTACTCAATGGCAATAGACAATTCTTCAGCAAGCTAAAGGAATATTATCTATTTTATGGAACCCGGAGGTTCATTGCCGCGCTTACCTGAGCCCGCCATTCAACCCTATTCTGTGCTAACTCCATCCAACCATCCCTCGCAAATCCTACTTCCCTTAAATCTATCCTAATATTGTCCTCCCACCTACGTCTAGATCTTCCAGGTGGTCTTTTCCCTTCGGGTCTCCCAGTCATTTTTTTGAGGTATGTCTTTCCTCACCCGTGCGTGCAACATGTCCAGCTCATTTCATCCTCCGTGATTTAATTACCCTTACTATATCCGGTGAAGCGTACAGGTCATGAAGCTCGTCGTTTTGTAGTTTTCTCTAGTCCCCATTTTCATCTATCTTAGGCCCAAATATTTCCTAAGCACCCTGTTTTCGAACACTCTCGGATTATGTAAGGGGCCATGTCTCACATCCATATAATCACTGCCTTCTAGACTGTATCACTCGTGTTTACTCGTGTATACACTGCCTGTCCAATACGGCTAATTTTGCGTACTCGGCGACATTACAGATAGCAGCACCATTCACACCCAGATTGCTTCTTGTTTTTTGCTACGACATTGTTGATTATGTAGTGCTGTCACCGCCGTCTCATAATCACTGCCTTCTAAACTGTATTACTCCTCGAGACGGCGGTGCTCATAATATAGTCTATCAATGCGTCTAATTAATTTACATTTATTTTGCTCCAAAATTCCATTTTAAGGTAAGTGTCATACACTGGAATAATATTATGTTCTAAACAAATAACACAAGAATCTGTGTCTGTTTAATGCTTATTTTGACGCAGCAAACGCATAGAAGCAATGTACGGTAATGTATAGGGCAATGCCTTCTAGACTCTGTTACTCGTGTTTTCTCGAGACGGGGGTTGTATAGGTGGCGGTTATTGCTGCAATCTGGGTGTGAATTGTGTCGCCTCTACTGGAGAAATTATGCAATTGAGCAATACTCTAAACTCCATGTTAAAATAAAGCATAGGACAGGCAGTGTAATTCTCGAGACGGCGGTGCATATAATACAAAAACAAAATATAACTCTAACTTAAAATCAATACCTAGAATAAAAATTAAAAAAGAAATAACAGAAAAAAATACAAAGTGGGAAGAACAAAATTAAAATCCTGAGGTATAACTAATAAAATGGTTCCTTAAATATCTACTAATAACTGAGTGAAGTAAATTATAACCTATGAAATAAGATTCTTGATAAAATACTTATTTAATTTTTTGCTGTTCATATTGACTATTTCTGGATGTGACCTAATTATAGAGTTATAGAGTCTTGGACCACAATAACTGCTATGTTCAGAGCCAGAAGAGGAGAAGTATTTCAGTTCTATTAAAGGCAAAGTTTTATTTCTTCTTGTATCGTAGTTATGTGGATCAGATACGTGTACGTTACGGTATTTGTGAAAGTATTTTAGAAGTGTGAGCTTATAAATCTGTTAATTGCCATAACATTAAATTCAGGAAATAACACTTATGTTGGATATTATATAGGCTTTTACTAACTTTCTAATTTTCAATCAATTGCATTGAATTGTAGCCTATACAAATTGATCAACCTTAGGCTTTCAAAACTGATGTAGATAAATTGCAAATCAAATTGATTAGATGTAGAAAATTGCAAATCAGAGCGACAACATGCAGAAAATTGCAAATCAGAGCATACAGACAATTGCAAATAATCTATGACAAGGTACAGACAATTGCAAATCAGCAATGACAAGTTACAGACAATTGCAAATCAGCAATGACAAGATGCAGACAATTGCAAATCAGCAATGACAAGATACAGACAATTGCAAATCAGCAATGACAAGATACAGACAATTGCAAATCAGCAATGACAAAATACAGACAATAGCAAATCACCAATGACAAGATACAGACAATTGCAAATCAGCAATGACAAAATACACACAATTGCAAATCAGCAATGACAAAATACAGACAAGAGCAAATCACCAATGACAAAATACAGACAATTGCAAATCAGCAATGACAAGATACAGACAATTGCAAATCAGCAATGAAAAGATACAGACAATTGCAAATCAGCAATGACAAGATACAGACAATTGCAAATCAACAATGACAAAATACAGACAATAGCAAATCACCAATGACAAGATACAGACAATTGCAAATCAGCAATGACAAAATACAGACAATTGCAAATCAGCAATGACAAAATACAGACAATAGCAAATCAGCAATGACAAAATACAGACAATTGCAAGTCAGAAATAACAAGATAACAGACAATATTGCAAATCAGCAATGACAAGATACAGAAAATTACAAATCAGAGTGACAAAATACAATTCAGCTGCTACAAGAGGTATAAAACATTACTCATATGGGTTAAAAATAAGGGAAGAGTTGATTCGTCTGAATTTTAATAGTGCTTACTTTTTCCCTGGCTGAAGAGGGTATGTATACAAAATTTCGTATAAATCAGTCAAAGCATGTAGATTCGTATTCAGAACAAACAAACATACTGACAAGTCAGAATTTCATCTCAAACTGGATTCTTTAGAACACGGAAGACAGTTGCAGTCGATGCCTGCACTAATTAGGCAGTAATATGGAAGTCCAAGAGAAACAGAAATGTACTATGCAAAGGGGTTGAAGCTTCCTAAGTGGTTCTAATTACAAACTTCGCGCTGCTGCTGGGGGCTATTTAGAAGTTAGCTTCATAATTCGCTATGCCACAGCAATGTTGTCAAATTGTTAGAGTGGCCTAATTACTCACTTGTGTATCGCAGATGTCTCGTAAAGAGCTGTTCTCAAACTTCAAGTTCCAGGTTCATACCTTCCCACACGGTCTTCGGCTGCGTCGTGTTTTTTTTTTTTTCTGTTGACTGCAAAATATCCAATCACCCATAACGTCACTTTCATTATATTTGTTTCAAACTTATTTTTTTTATTCAATTGTCTTTATACTCCTTTTAACTACGAGGCCACATCAGGAGTTCGGGACCTGTGTCTATACGGTAGGGTAGGCCATGGAACTATTGATTGTCAATTGTTCCTATTATTGCTGTATTTTTATGGAGTAAATTTCAACTGATATTAATTTAAATGGATATGATACAAGATAAAATGGTGAGGATGATTCGTGGTATGTAAATATCCAATTCGGCATTTGCCTTTATGACTAGGGAAATCATCGAGGGGGAAAAAAAACCATGTCAAATTGACCGGCCACGTGATTAGAACCAAATACTATAGAGACAATACCGGACACTTACTGGTAGAAAAATGGGGGACAGATTTTGCAGCACTCCTGGTGGCACAACCTAGAAACTTTGGGCAAAATTAAAATATTCAAAACATATATAAACTGTAATATGCTATTCTGAGCCATAGATAGATACACCTTTTACATAACATGCCGAGTCTGGCTATTTCGGCTCTTCTATTAAAAACTGTTTAACATATATGTATCTAGATACTGCAATCGTATTCAGTAGTAGCAGGTTGGGCCGCTAGATGGTGCTCAAAATATTGTCCCCCGATATATCGCAAAGTGTCCTGTATTGTCTCTATAGTATTTGTTAGAACCTGAGACTTCCCGAATGCGAGTCCAAGACGTTACCATCTCGGCCACCTCGCTCCGTATTATTATTATTATTATTATTATTATTATTATTATTATTATTATTATTATTATCGTGATTTTTCGTGTCTCATCTCCAATCTCGTACGATAATAGCATTGGTGAAACGTTCGTGACTCCGCTATGCTCTTTTTTATTGTTAATTCATCTGTGTTCATACTCCTTGTAGCTACGAGGCCATATCAGGAGTTCTGCACCTGTGTCTATACAGTAGGGTAAGCCATGGATGATTGACCGTTGTTTCTAATATTGATGTAATTTTTTTGAGTAAATTTCAACTGATATTAATTTAAATGGATATGATACAGGATGAAATGGTTAGGATAATTCATGCCTTTACGACTGAGGAAACCATGAAAAATCCCATGTCAAATTGCCGGATTTCAAGATTTTGTGGACTGACACCGTTTGGAGATAGTCCATGTAAGCTCTTTAGTCTGCCTTATACCCTATTACCATAAAAACCTAAAAATAGTGTGGAAAGAATTTAGGATTTTTTCGGAGTAAAAAAATTAAAATTGTAACTTTTTGGAATTTTTCCGTTGGTTACAAGCCAAAAGTCATCTGGAAGTGGTTAAACATTAATGGAGTATTTTAGGGAGTAAATTTCAATTGGTATTAATTTAAATGGATATGATACAGGATGAAATGGTGAGGAAGATTCATGGTATGTAAATATCAAATTGGGTATTTGCCTTTACTACTGGGGAAACCATGGGGGAAAAAAACATGTTAAATTAGCCGGCCACGGGATATGAACATGGGACCTCCCGAATGCGAGTCCAAGACGTTACCATCTCTGCCACTTCGCTCGGTTGTTTGAAATTTGCTTTTAACAGAATAAACGTTTTTTGCTTGACTTTCTTTATGTTGCATACAGGCACCCATATAAGTGCACCATTTTTCAGTATTTTCCAATATATTTAACTAGCATGTGCCCGCGGCTTCGCCCGCGATAATTATTTCAAAAATTAAAAATTAAGAGCATAATAGTTAAATCATTATATTTAGTAACACCTAAATCACGTGGACTACGTACCACGATTAGATAGCATCGTCTGGTAAAAGCTACCTCAGATTCGAGTTTCTTGGCCCAGAAAACTTCTGTATAGTGAGATTCGTCCAAATAAAACAACGTTTGACCATATTTAGGGCTTACAACATTCAAGCGATCGCGAAAGTTTTATTTTCAAGGTATGACAAAATCAGCCAAAGCCAACTGTAATTGATTTGACATTGAAATGTATAACTGAAAACTTATGTTTTGAAAACGCAAAAAATGCATGTTTTTTGCCCGTTTTTCACTTATAACTCACGAACGAAAACTGAAATTAAAATTCCGTCTTCGAGGTGCATTTTCCGAACCTTCAGCCCACCTATGTTTAAAATTTCAGATCTCTGCGTTCAGTAGATTTCGCTGGACATCGGGGACAATTCCTTTTATTAATACAGATAATATGAATTATAATGATACCTTCTCTAATTTGTCAAACATCCGTTTCATTTAATCCAAACCCACCTATACCATTGGCAACAATATGTTCTGTGAATTTGTTCCGATAATTCTATGTAAAAAGGGCTTAAGTATTTTAAAAAACATTTAATTTTTGGCATTTAGAATCAGAATTTTTCAAAACCCCTTCTTAGTGAGCATCTACATTATGAACGAAGGTACTATCAAAATTCCAAGTCTCTACCTGTTATAGTTTAGGCTGTACGTTGATTCCTGTCAGTCAGGACAAAGCCTTTTATATATATAGAGAAGAGATTTATTTTTTAGACAGCTGTTAAAATTTGAGAAATAATAATAAATATCAGATTTATTGTAAAGAATTACGCACCGTTGAGTCAGCACTATTGGAGCGCGAAAACAGATACTGTTATTTTCTGGTACACGGTTGCCAACTTAAGGACAACGCTTTTCACCCACCAAGTAAGACGATTTTTGCAGTCACCGTTAGAAATTTCACGTTTTAAAAGGAGGTTTATTGTAAACACCACAGCAGTTTGTCTTGTAGCAATAAAGATTTATTTCTTTCTTTTTAAATGGCACATATTATAATTGGATGTGTGTATAATTATAATATTATAATTATACACACATCCAATTATAATATAATTCTTTAATTCATTTTGTTTTCTCGGCATATTATTGGACGCATTTTTGTCTTATGTTTTAATATAGGTACTTCAATATTGTATTATTATTTTATTTTTAGCATTTTGTATTATGTATGATATCTATTGTATTTGTTTTTTTGTAAATTCCTTTTAATGTATTTTGTCTTTATCCTAGTTGAGTGGAAGATAAGGCCCTATGGCCTTAACTCTGCCAGGAAAAATAAAACATTATTATTATTATTATTATTATTATTATTATTATATTTGCTAGGGGCAATTTGATGGGCATGCCAGTTCAGAAAGAATTTATTTTTCACTAAGGGTGTCCAAGTAGTATGAATTTATTTTTCGCTAAGGGTGTCCAAGTAGTATAAATTTACTTCTTTAGTAACAAAATTAATGTTTTATTATATAAAATTATTATATTATATAAAATATAAAATTCATACATAACGCACCGTCTTAAACTGTTTTTATAAATTCATTAAGTTACTTAAGAAAAAAACTAATTATAAGTAATAATGGTAAATTTATTGTTTTTTTTTTAATTTTGGGTCATTTTTTCACTATTTTTAGGTCATAAACGCGTTTTTTATTTTGCAATTTTTTCACTATTTTATGGTCATTAAATGCCTTCCCCTAATGATGATACATATTGTAAAATGTCTTTATATTGCTCGTAGGATTGCTACACTCGCCCTTAAGGGCTATTTTTGCAAAAACATACCTACTCTCAAAATAAAATCTCGTTTTTACTACTTGTCTCATAAATAACTATTTTTCATTCATGACTCCTCAAAACGTGCATTATGCAGAAATCTCAACTTGTTAAAATATTAGGAATATTTTTACATTTGATGTCGCTGTGATATCAGAAATCCTGTAGCTAGCAGTTACATCTACAAAAAGACAAAAGAAAGTCGCGGATGACAAGTCTGAGGAAGACATGGGATTGTCTTTACTAAGACAGGCAGCTCTAATTGCGTGTCAGATGCACTGCTTAATCAACTTCCACATCAAGTGCAAACCACCACTCTTGGAATTGCAGAAGAAAACTTTATTCATAAGCAGAAATACAGGGCAAAGAAAATATAACCTATGTCTATTATTTCACAGTATTAATAGTAATAACTAGGGACCGGATTCTTAGGTTTTTACCTATTTTTTTCCTTACTTCCAAAACAAAAAGCGCTCATACACTTTTTCGAATCATATCCATAGGATTCACCCACATTAATTCTGTGGCACCTAAAAATACCTAAATGGGGTATAAAAACCTAAATATACCTAAACGGGATATATAACCTAAAATATCTAATTTAGGCTACTTTTTGTCTTTTTTGTTAAATTTCTCAGTTGAGAAATCGATATTTTGCGGAGAGACAATTTTTGTCGGGTTGAAATTAATACCACCAGCGTTTCGTTCAACCCATTGTCGTCTAGGATGGACAGTATCAAGAGAGAAAGTGTAAGAGTACCGGCGTATTCCTTTTCAAATATTCGTACGAACAACCATTTTTGCCGTGTATGAACAAGGATATAGATTTCTGTGTTTTAAAGCGCTTGTTGGCCTTTATTTACTACCCTCTTATTCATACTGAGTGGTCACAGTGTGAAGTTTAAGAAGATGTATTAATTATGCCGAAACAAATGAAATCGAGTTTATTACTGCTTCTTTTAATTGTTTATATTTTCTTTCTTCAATTGTCTATAATATTGTCCTAAAGCAAGTTTACACAAATTTAAGTCAATTTTGTGAAGTTAAACTTTACAAGTATTATGTATTGAATCCCGTGTAGCACATTAAAATTCATTAAACCATTATTATTCTACGCGAAAACGATATTTTTGACAAAAAACCTAAAAAAAACTATTTCACCTAATGGAAAACCTAAAACAGTGTTTTTAAAAACCTAAAAATCCGGTCCCTAGTAATAACTAGAGGGCGGATTTCTATGGCCTAAAAAATAGGATATATGCATTTATGACCTGACTTTACCACTTACACATTGTGTATATATTTTTTTGCACGACTTAACTAATTAGTGGTACTTACGAATGTTGTTGCCGTGGATCGTAAGTTGACATTCCCGCACGCAATCTTTTTGCTATGGAAACAAAAAAAATTTCCGTGCGGTAAGTGTTTCCGTGCTGTAAGAATTTACTTACGCCACACATCATAATACAAGCCTTTATGGAGAAGGCCCCCCAGGAGAAATATTCGGTTCCCATAACAACAAACACATGCGAATCACTTTTTGAAATAAACATCTATCTTCAGTAATGTATATACATAATATTTTCAGGTAATATCTCAATTAATATAATTAAATTGATATAAATAATCATCGTGCAAAAAATAGGATGCAATACTCGTGCCGTAAGCGCATAGCGGATCTCGGAAATTGAAAAAAACTCGGCGCGAGCGCCTCGTTTTTACCAACTCTTTCCTCGATCCGTATGCATCGCTTACTTTATTAAAATATAATGTTAATTATTTAAAATATCTGTAAATTATCAAAAAGTATCATTATAATCCAAAATTTACAAAATATGATATGAAACTTCAAAATTTCTTTAATATCCACAGAAATATGGCAAAAATAAGTCCTAAATATGCATATTCATACTAAATATCCTACAATAGTTGAAAATTTCCTAAATATGCAGTTATATGCACAATAAAAGCCGTTCCATTTTCACCAGGATGCTTGGAATCGGGTTTCAATTAGTCGGAAACCTGAAATAATGCAAAGGGGGAAAATATGACATGTCATAGAAATCCGCCCCCTAGTAATAACAATAATAATAAAATCAGGTAAACCGATGTAACAAAGTGCCAGAATGCTTTTGTTTAATCAGTGATAATTGCAATTATGATATGCAGAAAATAAGTTATTTCTGTAATCGATTTCCGAGTAAGCTCCAGATCGATTCATTAAGCAGGGCTTACGGAAGAACAAAGGTCTAGTTTAATATGCATATGTGAAGGAATATGTGGGTAGTGTAATTTGTCAAAGCTAACTACATTGCAACTTCCAAAGCCGTATATGTTGACATGAGAACTGATTTGCATTTGATAAATTCTGTATAAGAAATTACCATAAAATAGGCATTACTCTCGTACCGGTAAACCGATTTGGTCAAAAATCAATAGGTTCCTTTCCATGGACGAATTAAATGCGTATACCAAGTTTCATGGAAATCCGATAAAGCGTATTTGAGTTTTAGCGCCTTTCCAATATATTACTATTAAAATAGGCACTAAATTAGGCATTACTCCGGTACCGGTCAACCGATTAGGTCCGATATCAATAGGTTTCTTTCCATGGACGTTATAAATGTGTAGCCTATACCAATTTTCATGAAAATCCGATGAAGCGTATTTGAGTTATCACACTTACAGATGTCCACCACACAATCTCAGAAAGTACCATTCTGCAACTTAATAAAGATCAGTGTACTCAAGTGTACCTAAAATAAATTGGGGGAAAACTGCTTTCAGTTTAGAACTTTCCATTCCAATTAAAGATTAATTCTAGAACAAAGCATATTTAGGATTCAGAAGATAAATATACCTCAATCTATTTGAAGTTAAAGTACAATGCTCTTATGAAAAATACAGGAAGGAGTCTAGCGAACTGTCTGGAAGAAATTATTTCTTTTAACTTTGCCACTTACTAAAATAGGTCCTGACAGTAATTTCATTTTAATTGATGACGGAGCTTGAAGTGTTCAAAAAGAAACTTTTTGCAAGGCCAAAGATAGAAGTGAATCTAAGAAACTTTTTAATTCCAGATGTGTCGGATTAATGAAGGCATAGACGGAGATAAAGAGAGAATCACAAATAGAAAGTTAAACCCCATTCTTCTTTATCCAGTAGAGACAGACAACTTCTCATTAAAAGTTTTGACTGTAGAAGATGAGTGAAGTACAACTTTGCAGTATAAACCTGTACTAATTTTCTGTACAATTACGTTTTAAGTGAATTGTAAATATGATTAACAGAGAAGTTGTGCTCTGCGAAAACTTAACAGGGGTGTAATACGCGGAAATTAAAGCATCTTTACGACATATTTTAATGGTGTCAGCAAGTAGGGGCTCTTTACGAGAATGTTAGCTTAAGGGGGAACATACAGCTTTGGGTGAAATTCATGGCTGAGAAAGAGGTGAAATTCATAATTTTTTTCCTCAGCAATGAATTGCTCTACGACAGCATTTCTCAACCTATGGTCCGCAGACATAATTAAAAATTATCATAAAGCAAGTGGAAAGTAAAGAAGTACAATTTTTCACATATTTCGTTATAATGATCTATAATTAATACCCCAAATATTAAGAATATAGGCCTTATTTTAAAAAAGGGATGTAAAATTAGGGGTCAGTAAATTTTTTAGACGTCCTCGGGTTCAAAAAGGTTGAGAAACGCTGCTCTATGATCTTGCAATTTGACATACTCTTTATTGACTACTTCTACAATTGCATACTATTTTCAAAATTAATCGAACTATTACAGTTATGGGTAATTATGTTTACAAAATGGCAGCCACGTTTCATGCACTGTTATAATTATTTCACGGTAAAAGTATTGTACATAAAGATCGGACCTGTTGCCTTCCGTTCTAGAACCTGCTGGTGATAGTTTTTTTTTTTTTTTTTTTTTTTTTTAATAATTGTCTCTATATTTTTTTAACACACATGTACGAGAAAGTTTGTGTAACGTATTTTGCTCCATTTATTTTAAGAAGAAACTACTTTATTTTAGAGAGCAACTTAATGGATGACAGACAGTGTGTTACATCTGAATTTACAATATAAGACACTCTTATTGTTACTAAGTAAGTAAATTAATACTACTTGGACACCCTTTGCGAAAGAAATTACTTCTGAACTGGCATGCCCATCAAATTGCCACTATCAAATTCCTCACTCAACTTTTATACACAAATAAATGACGCAGTGAAAGTCCTTCTGATATACCAGTTATACTGAAAGTCTGCTTTGTTTCCTACGGATGTTACTTGCTTATAAATTTATAAAAGACAAGCATTAAAAACAGAAATATTGAAAAATTCAAAATATAAAGTAATGTAACACTTTTTTTAAATACTATAAAATGCGAGAAATTACTGTACTTTACGGACCATAAGACGCACTTTTTTACTTTGAAAACAGAGCGTCTAATGGTGCGTCTAATGGTCCAAAGTAAACTAAAAAATAAAATTATGGTAAATATTGCTAAAATACCATAGTTACACACAAGGTATTGTAAACAATAAGACAGTTGCAAATTTTGGCACAGATTGTACATCACTGTAAAATGAGGGTAGCCGGAAGCCAGGTATACAATGCGAAAAGATAGGAATGTTGAGTTCTTTTATACGAAAGGAGTTGTCTCCGGCGGGTGGTGCAACTGAAGGCAATGACCTCTAAACAGCTTTGTCCCGTTACACTTACCGTATGCTGAATTGAGGGTTAGAGGGTGTAAAAGTATTTTCGGTCTTTGATGATGAGAAATCAGTTCGGTTTTTACGCGATGCCACCTGTACAGAAGAGATTTTCGTGCAACGCAGGTTTCAAATTAGAAGTGATTTACACTAATTCCATTGTACAAGGTTATAATTTGTTTATGCAATGAAGTATATTACTTCCTTTAAAATATTTCGTTTAGAATCACATTAAATTTATTATCCTTTAAATTTCCATCCTAAAATTAAGGTGTGTCTTATGGTCCGGAGCGTCTTATGGTCCGTAAAATACGGTACCTAAAAATACCCAAATATGACATAACTTTCGAAAATTACAAAAAATTAAAAAATGAACGAACAAATTGTCCTTATTTAAACAATTATATCATGATTAGACCTGGGATTTTAAGGCAAATGCCTATTTTGTTCCTTATGAAATAACATGACTTTTTTTTTTAAATATGTGGACGTTTCATGATAAATCACTTACATTTATAGAGTTTTATAGTGCCCTAAAATGCCTATTAGGACCTTTAGATCCTATTTTACTATTTTAGTGCCTAAAATGCCTATTTTGTATATTTAAAGTAAAATTCAACTTCTGTAATTTTTACAATCTTATAATGCACATCCCTCAATGAAAACCAGAACAGCAGAAGTGGGTTTTTCACAGAAGTATGATTATTCCAAACAATTGTCGCTAAAGGAATGCTGACTGATGGGGGGGGGGAAGGATTAAGGTGGAAGGACTACTGTGTCAAGTCACCAGGGAAAGAACATCTGTTTTAAGTGAATATAGTTCGTTTTGCCTAATTTTGCAGTTAATTATTTTAAGAATAGGTATACCACGTATCTTGCAGCAAAAAACGGACCATGTTACAGTTTAAGTGTATAGTGTAATATTTTACAGTCTATTTTCTATCTATTTACACATTTCTAAAGCATATTTCAAGTGCCTATTTTCTCTTTTAAAAGGCTATTTACTTGTTTTAAAAGCCTATTTTAGGTGCCTAAAACTAATTTTTTTAGAGCCTAAAATCCCAGGTCTAATCATGATACACAATTATATATATTGGAGCTGTCTTTCAACCTTTATATGGAAAAGATGCAAAATCATCAAATGCCTTGCCCTAGTAATTAATATAGAAACCTCAGGTCTATTGATTCCTTTTGCCTCTCTGTGATCTTTAAGGAATTCTTTAAGACACAATATTACCTGAGGCGTTGAACGCATGGTCGTGACACTTTATTGAGAACACACTGTATATGTGAAGCTTTTATAAAATTATCGCTGCTATCAAGGAGTTGATATCGCTCGTTACTACATTTTATAGAATCGGCCTCCTGTTACATGTTGTAATTAACACAGCAGCTTGAGAAGACAGCCTTGTTAAAGTATTTTGTGCCTGCCTGTCGAAACACTTCTAAGGATAATGTAAGCCAAACTGCTTCTTTTTCCAGCAAGAGTTCAAAACACGTTGTAGTAATGTTAAGTGCCAGAATGTCTATCTGTTTGTCCGCGCGATAACTCAAATACGCTTTATCGGATTTTCATGAAACTTGGTATTCTCATTTACAACGTCTATGGCAAAACCCCTATTTATTTTGGACCAAATCGGTTGATCGGTACCGGAGTAACGAATAATTAAAGATCATATGCTTTTCAAACTGGAAATCTTGACTATACTACATTCCGCATTTCAAATCATTGAGGGCCTTGACTCCAATACAGTCAGATGTTTGTTGATTAAGTGCCAGAATGATACTTTAGGCTATGAGATTGTGTGGGGAACGAGAAAATGTCCGTCTGTCTGTCTGTCTGTCTGTCTGTGTGTCTCTCCGCGCAATAACTCAAATACGCTTTATTGGATTTTCATGAAATTTGGTTTACACATTTATAACCTCCACGGGAAGAAGCCTATTCATTTTGGACGGATTCGATTGACCGATACCGGAATAATGCCCGTTTTAGTGCCTATCATATGGTAATACACTAGAAAGAATTTATCAAATGGAAATCAGTTATCATGACAAAGAATAACAGTAAAAAAAAAAAAGAAACAGAGAGAAATAACGACAAAAAATATATAGGATGTTAATGAATAACACCTAATTATTTTACCTGTGTACAGAGGGGACATAGACAAGCAACTTTTATTATTAGAACATTTCTGCTCTATGGATTTAATTTTTCCTGTTACAGCATAAAATCTCCCAGGGTATAGGCGCCACTGGCTCCTAACATTTAAATAGATGCTTAACAAAGGAACTTCATTGTTAACACTTGAATCTATATTAATAAAATGAAGTGTCTGTCTGTCTGTCTGTCTGTCCGCGATGCCCAGCGAAATCTACTGAACGCAGAGATCTGAACTTTTAAACATAGATGGACTAAAGGGTCGGAAAGTGCACCTCGAAGCCGGAATTTTAATTTTAGTTTTCCTTCGCGAGTTATGAGTGATAAACGGGCAGAAAACGTGCATTTTTTTGCGTTTTCGAAGCATCAGTTTTCACTAATATATTTCAATGTCAAATCAATTACAGTTGGCTTTGGCTATTTTTGTCATACCTTGGAAATGAACATTCCGCGATCGCTTGAATGTTGTAGCTCACGCTGGTCGATTCATTTGTTTTTAATGTCAAGGCACGCATACATATGAAATTTTCAACCTAATCCCGAAGAGGATTATTATTATTATTATTATTATTATTATTATTATTATTATTATTATTATTATTATAAGTGGGATAATCAATATAGGCCTAAATATGGTCAAACGTTGTTCTATTTGGACGAAACAGGGGTTTTCTGGGCCAAGGACCTCGAATCTGAGGTCGCTTTTACCAGGCGACGCTATCTAATCGTGGTAAGTAGTCCACGTGATTTAGGTGTTAATAAATATAATGATTTAACTAGTATGATCTTAATTTTTAATTTTTGAAATAATTATCGCGGGCCATCCCTTGATTCTGTAAGTCCATCCTGGACGATTCATTTGTTTAGAATATCAAGGCCCGCAGACGTATGAAATTTTCAACCTAACACGGAAGAGGGATATTCAATATAGGCCTAAATATGATCAAACATCGTTCGACTTGGACGAAACTCACTATGCATGGGTTTTCTGGGCCAGGGAACTCGAATCAGAGGTCGCTTTTACCAGGCGACGCTATCTAGGCTTTGGCTTTTTTTGTCATACCTTGGAAATTAAATTCCACGCAGGTCGATTCATTTGTTTATAATGTGAAGGCACGCATATATCTGAAATTTTCAACATAGACGGAAGAGGGACAATCAAAATAGGCCTATATATGGTCAAACATTGTTCGATTTGAACGAAACTATACAAGGGTTTTCTGGGCCAAGCAACTCGAATGTGAGGTCGCTTTTACCAGGCGACGCTATCTAATCGTGGTATGTAATTCACGTGATTTAGGTGTTAATAAATATAATGATTTAACTATTATGCTCTTGATTTTTAATTTTTGAAATAATTATCGCGGGCGAAGCCGCGGGCACATGCTAGTTACGAATAAAAGAACTAATTCAGTGGTGGCAAGTCATTAGTCTATAAATTTTGCAGATTATGAAAAGTCTAAATTATGATTTAGCTGTTGATGAATGATTAAGAATCAGGTTTTTGTCGGTCACTAAGAAGGCATGAAGTCAATTTAATGAAAATTTTAACCCTATTTCGCTTTATTAATGACTTATGAACACCAAATTGTAATGATTTTAATGTCCTGTAGCATAATACAAATTTTACGCCATAGAGCAAAAATCTCCTAATAAAAGTTGCTTGTCTATGTCCTCTCTATACACAGGTAAAATATTTCGGTGTTATTCATTAACACTCTGTATGAATAAAGATGAATAAAGAAACAAACAAACTGGTAGAAAGAGAAGGGAAGAAATAATAGAGCTATAGCATTTATCTCATGAATACAGTGACGATGAAATGGGAAACCATCATAGCGAAAGCATGGCGGCATTTTGCATAATGTCAAATGAGACATAACTACAAACATTTGTGTTAACACCGCCAGCCATATTAATGAAGAGGTAATGCCTGGTAGCTACGTGCAGTGCAAAGCCCTCTTGTAATTACAATGTGTCTGCTTGTCAAAGCGGGCCATGGCTTCATGAAGGTGCTCGTGGTTTGCATGGCCTCCTCTGCATTGTATTGAACGCTTCCAGTGTTTTTCTATACCGTAGCATTCAGCTTTGGCTTCTTGTAACATTCAGCGTTTTGGAAAATGTGAATAACGCTTGTGATGGATTCGAAAGTCATCACACACGTCACAAGTCATGAAACCTTATTACCAGGGCCCGGGTTCTAATGACATGTCATTAAAGATGCTGCATCGACATTGCCAAACTAATCATAGACATTCTGCAGTAATAATCATGGCCCCTAGATTATACAAATGCATTTTTATTGAGTCATTTTTTGTCATTTTACGCAATTTTATATTTTTAGGGTATTTATTTCTATTTTAGGTCATTATTTTGTCATTTTCGTGTCATTTCCTTCCTTATTTAGTCATTTTCATGTATTTACATTGAGTGTATTAAAATTTGTTTCGTCGCTAGCGGTGCTGTCTTTGAAGTGTTGTTTGTTTAACGCAAGAAGGAAAAATTCGTCGTTAAAGTGTTGTCATGTCTCAGTCGGAAATGAGAATCAAAGAAACGCCAAAATTTTGAATTATATTACTATTGTTATTAGATTGACTTGGCACCATAGTCTGCCACCTGCTTGGATTTGAGAGTGCAAACTACTGTTTACCCTCAAAAAACAATAATATAATTCGGCAGACCACAAAAGGAAATGTCAAATTTTGACTCGCCAGTGCCTCAGTGCCAGTATAAATTTCCGTGAGGAAATAACATTCGCAACATTACAGTTATTTACAGTTTTTAAAATTACGTACAAACTAGTCTATAACTTTGTGTGTACAATAATAATATATATAATCTATATATATAAAAATGAATGTATGTGTGTATGTGTGTATGTGTGTGTGTGTGTGTGTCCTTTATGCATTACTACACCATTGATCCGATCGCCATGAAACTTTGGGAAGTTGTTGGGTACATTCCCGGGAAGGTTTCTGTCATACTACATTTTTAATTTTAGCTCCCGTTCGCGAGTTATGAGAGAAAAACTGGCAGAAAACGTGTATTTTTTTGCGATTTCGAAGCATCGGATTTCAGTAATACATTTCAATGCCAAATCAATTGCAGAAGGCTTTGTCTATTATTGTCACACCTTGGAAATAATATCGTCGCGATCGCTATGGAAGGCAATGGATATCTCAGGTTATTATAAAAGCTATAGATGTCGATAAGGTAATGTTAAAAATATTTTATTTGACATGGAATATAGTTTACAGAAAATTCCGGGAAGTTGCTTAGTTCGGGGTCCTGGCTACAACGTTTTTATATGTAATCGTAATTAAAATATCTTATGTAGGGTCGTTAAATCTGCCTGAAATGTAACGGAATTATAAGTCTGGACAAATGAATATAGAAATCACGGCCTCAGTAGGCTTATTCCATTCTTCACCTATATAAATAAAAACTAATGTACTATGTCTGTCTGTCAAATATATTTACGTACTTTTTTTTATCGTGAGTTTAATCGATTTCAGTTCTCATAATCTTTCGAATACGGCATTTTTCCATTTATTTTCTAATCGTGAAATTCACTTCAAAGCCGGATTTATAGCTGTTTCATTAATTAGGCCTATCAAATGTTTAGTTTACACCTATGAATGTTTCGCGTGCAAAGTGTTAATAAATATAATACTTTAATTATTTTGCTCTTAATTGTTAATCTTTCAATTAATTATCTTGGGAGAAGCCGTGGGGATCTGCAATAAGCTATAATAAGCTATAGCCTATCTAGCGTTTTCTGAGGGAATAGATTGCGTGTGATAAGTCGTTCTTCCCCATTTCAAATTCTTAATACCTATAGAAAGACCTTAAAGACCTAGAGTTTGAAAATCGAAAGTCCTCCGCATTAACAAAATACAAAACCCGAGCGACGCCGGGCCTTTTAAGCTAGTAATATATATATAAATGAATGTATGTGTGTGTGTGTGTGTGTGTCCTTTATGCATTACTACACCATTCATCCGATCGCCATGAAACTTTGGGAAGTTGTTTGGTACATTCCCGGGAAGGTTTCTGTCATACTACATTTTTAATTTTAGCTTCCGTTCGCGAGTTATGAGTGAAAAACGGGCAGAAAACGTGTATTTTTTGCGTTTTCGAAGCATCGGTTTTCAGTAATACATTTCAATGCCAAATCAATTACGGGTGGCTTTGGCTATTTTTGTCATACCTTGGAAATTAAACTTTCGCGATCGCTTGAATGTTGTAGCTCACGCTGGTCGATTCATTTGTTTATAATGTCAAGGCCGCAGACATATAAAATTTTCAACCTACACCGAAAAGGATCATTATTATCATTATTATTATTATTATTATTATTATTATTATTATTATTATTATTATTATATACACACAAGACTGACAAGGACTCATTCATTATTTTGATAAAACGGCCATATGCTCTACAAGTTTAACAAGAAATATAATGACACAATCTTTAATTAAAGAATGCGACCTGCTTTCCTCAAATATAAACATATAAACTAGTGTCTGCATTGAATTATAAGTAAAGAATGTGCTGACGTAACGAAGTTCATGCTATTGACATAGCACTGCTGACCGCACAATCAATCATGTTAAAACTGCAGACTTGTCAGTTAGGTAGTCAGATGTCTAATTATGTGTTATCTTGTAATTCCTGTTGTATATGTAATTCTTTTATTATTGTAAATAATATATCATCATCATAATTCACCACTGCCATTCCTTTATCATAATTCATTTATCATAATTCATTCTAATATTAAGTAGAAGCCTACTGTTTAAAATTTGTAAAAATTGTCTGTAGCTTCTATAAATAAATAATTGAAATTGAAATTGAAATTGAAATTGAAAATTATTATTATTATAAGAGGGATAGTCAATATAGGCCTAAATATGGTCAAACGTTGTTCGATTTGGACGAAACTCACTGTACAGGGGTTTTCTGGGCCAAGGATGTCGAATCTGAGGTCGCATTTACCAGGCGACGCTATCTAATCGAGGTATGTAATTCACGTGATTTAGGTGTTAATAAATATAATGATTTAACTATTATGCTCTTAATTTTTAATTTTTTAAATAATTATCGCGTGCGAAGCCGCGGGCACACGCTAGTTTTCTATAAATAAAAGATCAGTTCTTAGGTCATTTTTTATAATTATTGAGTCATTTTCTTTAAAATTTAGGGTCATTTTATAGGTCATTTTTCAAACAATTTTAGGTCACCAGAATCCGGGCCCTGGTTATTACTAACACGATTTCAATGGCTTTGTGTTCTTCTTGCCAGTGTATTAATAAGATTTTATTAAGTGCCTGAAAGGTACTTTATGAGATTGTATGGTGGATGGGAAAATGT
The DNA here is from genome assembly GCA_964059195.1 of Ectobius pallidus. NCBI lineage: Eukaryota > Metazoa > Arthropoda > Insecta > Blattodea > Ectobiidae > Ectobius > Ectobius pallidus. Next base: position 9,096,752 of record CAXKWD010000004.1, on the reverse strand, counting down.
CTGTCTGTACGCGCCATAACTCAAGTACGCTTTATCGGATTTTCATAAAACTTGGTATACGCATTTATAACGTCCACGGGAAGAAGCCTATTGCGAGTTACCATCTCGGCCACCTCGCTCGGTACAGGAAATGTTAAAATGTGTTTTTCGGAGTAAGAAAATGAGGAAATAATGACTAAAAAAAATATACAACACAGAACATGAAACCCCGCCTTTGATATTAAAGCTAGAGATACAAAACTCATCATCTCAACTTACTCCATGGCAAAGAATCCAATTTAGAAATGTAAATGCATCACATCATCTTAGCTTCTTTAATAAAAAAAATAATAAACTGCTTTGCATCCAGTAGGCACAAAGGAGTTGAATCTCAGCCCCCTGATACCTCTACTCAGCCACCTAGATACCTTTCCTCAGGCTACTAATATTGGTTTATACTGAAGTTTACAGTTTTAATCAAAGAACAGAGCTTCTTAGATCGTTTCTCATATGGCGTCATGTGTAAAAACATCAAGAGGTATAATATGAAGTCAATCAAGGTTCTGATGACTGCGATAAAAATTGTCTTATTACGAAGTTATGAATAAAATTTTATAACATTGTTTTTATCAATTATATACCGTAATAATACAGGGTGTTAATGAATAACACCGAAATATTTTACCTGTGTATAGAGGTATTGTAAGAACAAGGAAAATAAGACAAATAATACTGACCTAGATGCTGATAAAATGAATAATTTTTTTATTCATGAAGTTGATAACGTCATTAATAACATACAGAGTAATATTGATCCAATGATTTTTATGAACAACTTAATAAAGCCTAAAACTACTTTTGGTTTTAAGTATTTCAGTGTTGAAGATGTTTTTTCTGTTATTATTAATTTGAGAAATAGTTCCTGTCTTGATGTATATGGTCTTAACTCTAAAATATTAAAATATGCTGGCGCATTTATATGTGAACCTCTAGCTCACATCTTTAATTATTGTATTGATTATGGTATTTTTCCATCTACTTTTAAACTTGTAAAAGTTATACCAGTATATAAGAAGGGCGATAAGTCTGAATATTGTAATTATCGACCAATTAGTATAGTGCCTATTTTATCGAAGGTATTCGAAATACTACTAAATAAACAAATCTTAACCTACTTTGAGGGCAATTCACTTTTTACTTCTAGTCAATATGGTTTTAGAAAGGGACACAGTACTGTTGAAGTTGTTTTAGATTTTACTAAGAGGTGTGTACAAGGCCTTGAAAATTGTGACCTGGTCATTAGCCGTTTTTTTGACTTGACAAAAGCGTTCGACACTATATCACATGATTTACTCATGCAGAAGCTTGCTTTTTATGGTTTTAGTAACTCAAGTATCAACTTATTGTATTCATACTTAAGTGATAGACATCAATCTGTTTATTTGAATAATACTAATTCTACATACAAATTAGTTAAGTACGGTGTTCCACAGGGCTCTGTTCTGGGGCCTGTGCTGTTTATAATATACATCAATGATCTGCCTTCTAGTATACAGGATCCATGTCTCCGATCATACTTATTTGCTGATGATTTAGCACTCAATATATCATGTTCCAAAAAATATAATCCTGAAGATATTCTTGAAAATGTGGCTATTAAAATAGTTGAATGGTGCAATTCCAACTTTTTAAGTCTCAATAAAGATAAAACAATTGATATGAAATTCAGTCTTAATCGAAAATATACTGAAAAAGCATCTACGTTAAAATTTCTTGGCTTTTACCTTCAATCAAACTTAGAATGGAAATCACACATTGATTATACTGCTAATAAAATAAGTAAAGGTTTATTTATGTTAAGAGTACTCTGTTCTAGCATAGATCAAAACTCTCTGTTGTTGGTCTACTATGCTCATATCCATAGCCACTTAAGTTATGGCGTCTTGTTATGGGGATGTCATTCCTATGCCAAGAAAATCTTTATCTTACAAAAGAGGGCTGTTCGAATAATTTGTGGGGTTGCCCCTAGATACACTTGTAGATCACTTTTTGTCAAACTTGGTGTCCTCACTTTGCCATCATTATTTGTTCTGAGATGTCTTCTTTTTGTTAAAAATAACATTAATAATTACACAAAATGTTCTGCAGTTCATGATCACTTAACACGCAATAGATCAAATGTATATATCAATAAATGCAAGTACTGTGTGACTCAAAATAGTTATGAAAGCTTATCTTTAAATCTCTACAATAGTTTGTCCAATAGTGTCAGAAATCTATCTTATTCAAGCTTTAAAAGCACTATTGTATCTACTTTGAAGGCCAATCCTTTATATAGTATTCAAGATTTTTATATTTTAAGGCTGTGATGACTCATTGTGAATGATATTGCTTGAATTGACGATTGCCATACATTGTATTAATGTCTGTGCAATAAAGTTATTATTATTATTATTATTATTATTATTATTATTATTATTAAATATTGTATAATATAAATTATATACCGTAATAATATAGTGTTAATGAATAACTACGAAATACTTTACCTGTATACACAGGGGACATAGAAAATAATTTTTATTAGGAGATTTTTGCTCTATGACGTAAAATGAGTATGCTACAGGGCATTAAAGTCATTATAATTTGCTGCTTATAAATCAATAATGAAGCGAAGTGGGGTTAAAATTTTATTTAAATAGACTTCACGCCTTCTTAGTGATCGGTAGAAACCTGATTCTTAATCATTCATCAACGGCTATATCATAATTTAGTGTTTCCATAATCTGCAAAATTTACAGAATAATCATATGACTGGCCGCCACTACATTAGTTTTTTTATTCATACCTACAATATTAACAATGAAGTTCCTTTGTTTGCAATTTTTTTTGAAATATTAGAAGTCAGTGGCGGCATTGACCTGGTAAATTTTATGCTGTAACAGAAAAAATGGAATGCATACGGCAAAAATCTCCTAATAAAAGTTGTTTGTCTATTTCCCCTCTATACACAGGTAAAATATTTCGGTGTTATTCATTAACACCCTGTATATTTTTCTGTAATTCTTTTGTGCCGCCTTAAATCCTGATCAGTTGAACAAATAGAACCCTTCTATGATATTGATATTATGTTTTCAAACAGCATAAAATATTTATTTTAGGACCCATGTTTACTATAATAATCTTTTCTTGATTTCATGAACTTCTCAAAATATTGAATAGATTTTTTCACATCCTATATGTACTCCGGTGCAACCGTTTTTCATTTCCTATGCAACGAACAACAAGTTCGTCCGGGGTGCACGGAATTCTCGCTTCCGGTGATCCGGTATGCATGGGAACATGAACTGTGGCATTAAACCGGAAAGGATAATTCCCAGTGGAACGCTAATTCCGATAGACACTGCTTGGCTTGGTAAAAATACACAAAAATCACGCGGATCAGTGGGGCCGTGGCTAATGTGACACAAGTAGCGCTTTATTTTCTCTCTCACTGATTTATTAGGACTATTTATTTCACCAATAAGAATAATTGGAATTTCATCCGATCGGAAGTGCCTGTCGTCAAACTTATTAAGTGCCAGTATGGTACTTTATGAGATTGTGTGGGGGACGAAAAATGTCTGTCCGTCCGTCCGTCCGTCCGTCCGTCCGTCCGTGTGTCTGTACGCGCTCTAACTCAAATACGCTTTTTCAGATTTTCATGAAACTTGGAAAACACATTTATAATGTCAATGGGAAGAACCCTATTGATATTGAACCAAATCAGTTCTCCGGTACCGGAGTAAAACCCAATTTAGTGTATATTTTAAAGACGCCATAACTCACATACGCTTTATCGGATTTTCATGAAACTTGGAATACCTATTTATAATGTCCATGGGAAGATGTCTGTTGATATTGGACCAAATCGGTTGGCCGGTACCGGAATAATACCCAATTTGGTGCCTTTTTATGGTATTATATAGCAAAAGGTGCGATAACTCAAATACGCTTTATCGGATTTTCATGAAAATTGGTATATACATTTATAATGTACGTGGCAAGAAGCCTACTTATTTTGGGCCAAATCGGTTAACCGGTACCAGAGTAACAACTAATTAAAGGTCACATTTTTTAAAATCATATCTATACAACAATGTCGCATTTTTAATCATTTGGGTGCTTTGTCTGCAGTGCAGTCAGATGTTTGTTTACTTGGCTGATGTAGTTGCAAATAAGTACTTCCAAATACTATTACTGTGAAATAATTAGCGGACTTATATGCCACTGAATTTTGTGAAATGTTGACGTATTTTAAGAATTTCAAGTTGTAATATATTTAGATTTGACAAATAACACTATTCCTTCACATAAGCTTATCAAACTACATCGTCAAATTGACTGAGTTAACCGAATGGTAACGTCTTGGATTCAACGAAAGCATAGCCTACTGGCACTTTGTTATATCAGTTTACCTGATTTTATTTCGTTTTGCTTTTATCATAGCTACTACTATGAGGGGAAACAGGGGGCTTATGAAAATTTTCGAACCTAAGAGAGATGAAAACTGCATAATGACGAGCTTCATAGCCTGTACTCTTCACTATATATATTAAGGGTGATTAAATCACGGAGGATGAAATGGGTTGAACATGGGGGAGGAAAGGCATATCTCAAAAGTATTTACTAGGAGACCCGAAGGAAAAAGACCACTTGGAATACCTAGACGTAGGTGGAAGGATACTATTAGGGTAGATTTAAGAGAAGTAGGATTTGCAAGGGATGGTTGAATGGAGTTAGCACAGAATAGGGCTGAATGGCGGGCTCAGGTAAGTGCGGCAATGAACCTCCGGGTTCCATAAACTAGATAATATTCCTTTAGCTTACTTAGGAATTGAGTATTGCCATTGAGAAAGTAAGTAATACTATGAGAGATCCGTTATTCGTGAATTAATCTTCAGAAAGTCCGGACATGGAATTATATTTGTAGTGACTACTTAGCGAATAGAAAGAGTTATCATGTAAAGAATATTAAAAAGAAACTAGAAAAATGAATAAAACCACGCTATTTCTGTCATTCTGGTGTCATGATAAGCGAGATAGCCTTTGGCGAAACAATCGATGCATTGTAATGTATCGATCGTTGATCAAGTTGAAATGAGTACTAACTTATATGAATACTGTTATATACAGAAGGTATAGTACTGTGAAATAATTAGGCCTATGTGCATTAAGCGTTGTTCTTTGCCAGTACATTTTGTGAAATGTTGACATATTTTAAGAATTTCTTATATCAGTGTATGAAATAAGGTTAAGCATCAAACTTTAGACCTTTGTTCTTCCGTAAGCCCTGCTTAATGAATCGATCTGGAGCTTAACTCGGAGATAGATTACAAAAATAACTTATTTTCTGCATACCATAATTTTAATTATCACTGATTAAACAAAAGCATTCTGGCACTTCTTTTACATAAGTTTTCCTGATTTTATTCTTTTCTTTCTTCGCCTTAGTTTTACCTCTCCCTTTTAGGTTCAGTTAAGCGACTCAAGCCGCCCGGGCCTTACAGGGCCGCGACCTGTTGGGACAGGGATTATCTTTGGATCACATACATACTTTCTGACCAGACAAGGACATGGAGGGTCTCCCCGGAGTGATCAGCCCAATGCCGGGGCCACCTCCGAGACAACACGAATACATAGGACGAGACACACCATTCACTCACTCAGAACAAGGCGAGGATGGGATGAAGATGATAATGACGGCCAGATGATATCCGGGGACCACAAGGGCCTAAAGTTACCCATTTGTCTCACAGGTGAGGAAAAACCCCACCTAGGTAACTTGTCCCGACTAGAATTTGAACCCGGGCCCGCTGCGCGAGAGGAGCGAACGCATCCCCTACGCCACAGCTGTGGACCCTGATTTTATTATTATTATTATTATTATTATTGCTATTATTATTTACACTTATGAACTTTACTTTCTAACGAACAACAGTCGGCCCATTCTATATGCAGGTGACTGTACATAGGCCTACTCTATTTTTACCTCGTTGGTTTTGATGGATTGGAGGTGAATAATCACTGCATAAGCTCGTACAATACCAAATAGAGTTAATGCTGGGTTAAATAGATAAACACTCAACAGAGTGACTGCAATGAATTATAGAAAGTACACACAGTGATACGATATCAAACTAGAGTCCATGTCATACCAACCTCATCACTAAACTAGTTCAAGCCAATAGCAGCAGCTTAATGGATATTGTATCTGCCAGGTAAATACATGGTATTACCCAATATTCAATATTACACTTCTGTTAGGAATGCAGTGATGGATTATGGGAAATGAGAACGCACATCTATGTTACAAGCTAAGTTGTATGATTAGTATATCTGGGATGTTAAGGTAAATGCCTATTTTGTTCCTTATGAAATAACATGAAATTTTTTAAATATGTTGACATTTCATGATAAATCACTTACATTTATAGAGTTTTATAGTGCCCTAAAATGCCTATTTGGACCTTTCTAGCCTATTTTTACTATTTTAGTGCCTAAAATGCCTATTTTGTACATTTAAAATAAAATTCAATGACTGTAACTTTTACAATCATTTAATGGACATCCCTGAATGAAGAGCAGAACAACGGAGGGTGGGTTTTTCACAGCAACTTGATTTTTTTCAAACAACTGTCGTCAAATGAATGCTGACTGACGGGGGAGGATTCGCTCAAAACAACAAGTAGCAGGTACATAGTAAGAAGGGCCATACTGTGTCAATTTTTCATATAATTAAAAACTGTTTTTGATAAATGTATTTTTAATTCTGTCTTAATTTTGCAATTATTTCGGTTGAGAACAGGTATACCACGTTTTTTACAGTAAAAAAATCACGTTACAGTTGAAGAACATATTGTAGTATTTTAAAGTCTATTTTCTGTCTATTTACACATTTTTAAAGCTTATTTTAAGTGCCTATTTTCTCTTTCAAAAGCCTATTTACTTGTTTTAAAAGCCTGTTTTAGGTGCCTAAAATTAATTCTTTTAGAGCCAAAAATCCCAGGTCTAATGATCAGTGAATACCCGGTAACCAAAGAAGTTCGTTTTAGGGATGATAAAGAGCACATATCGGGCTTGGGAAATTGCCTGATGCTGAGATTTGACGTAATCCATTAAAACAGAGAGGATATGAATACAGTTATTAGTGTAAATCAATAATAGTGATAGAAATCCATGATAAATAAATATATAATGTAATGTAATGACTCATGTAACTTTCTCTACCCAGGGTATTGGACAACACAATTTCTCACCTCACAATTCGATAAAGAATAAGAGGTCGTATTGCGGAGAGTGCATCTTCAATATGCCAAATGCTATGTTTACTCAGGGAGAAATCTATTGCAGCCTTTTGAAAAGTCACTCAAGATGTGATTGAATGACACTTGGAATTAACCTAACTTAACCTAACCGGTATCATTGGTACCTATCCAATTGTTTTTAATGTGATGATTGGATTATTAAATATTACCCTAAATATGAATCATATTCAACTTATGTTACAGCATTTCAATATCCCTGAATTATCGCACAGACGAAATTGTCATGCATTTTTTTATACAAATTACTTTTTGCACGACGTAACTAATTAGTATTGCCGTGGGTCGTAACTTGACATTCCCGCACGCAATCTCGTTGCTGTGAAAACAAAAGAAATCTCCGTGCGGTAAAAATTACAAAAAGCACAAGTGCCGTAAGTAAAATCAACATAATACAAGCCTTTATGGAAGACCGGAACCAAGGCAAATATTCAGTCCCCATAACAACCAACACATGCGAATCACTTTCTGAAATAAACATCTATTTTCAATAAGGTATATTCATAATATTTTCAGCTAATATCTCAATCAATATAATTAAATTGATATAAATAATCATCGTGCAAAAAATAGCATGCAATATTCTTGCCGTAAGCGCATAACGGATCTCGGAAAATTGAAAAACTCTTTCCTCGATCCGTATGCACCGTTTACGGCACTTGTATCGCAATATACTATAACAAAATAGATTATATTGATATTCTCAAATAAATATATTATGATCCACGTTATATATCTTACAAATTGCGTAATATTTTATTCATCCCAAAATCAAACACTGACTCCCATAATAATTCTCCTCTTTATAATGTGCTCCGTCTATACAATCAATTGCACAAAATGGACAATATAGATATGTTTAATACTAACAATAAGCGGTTTCAAAGTACCTGTGATCAAAATTGGAAAACTTTAAAATAGTAGGCCTAGTTAATAATAGTAGTTAATAATAAAAAAGTTATAGTCAAAATATGCTACGTGTCATTTTCTTTATTTAAGTATTTCGTTTCTTCCAAAACTATTATATTACTTATGTTTTGATCTGTTCCCTTCATTGTGTAATTTTCATAATTGTACGAGGGATGTTCCAAAAGTAAGTTTCGTTGTTTTTTTTAAAGTGAAGATGGTAAAGCAGATGAAGCAAACAACTGCCATAAGAATCGACACCTATTGCTGGTTCAACGACGGAAAGAGCGTCAGCAGAGGAGAAACGATGCATGAGTAGAGTCCCGAAGAAGAGAGAGTAGCAGTAGACTGGCGTGCCCGAGGTTATTTGAGTACAAATCACGATGGCAGATGGACGTGTACTGAAAACGTGGTCGACAATGGAAGTACATGCTGTTATCCGGTATGAATGGGCATGTAGGACTAGTGTGTCCATCATCCATGGACGCCTACAGACTGTGTATGGTGAAGAGGTCATGTCTCATCAAATTGTTGGTCGCTGGTGTTGCATGTTCAGTGAAGGAAGGCACCTGTTCCAAGCAATGAAAGCCGCACTCTCGGGACGTCACTTCCAAAACAATGCTGAGGTGGAGAAGGCTGTGCGACAATTCCTTGCATAGCAAGGCACCGAGTTTTACCAGAGTGGTTTCTTCAAACTGATTGCAAGCTATGACAAATGTCTCAATGTCGGTGGAGACTATGTTGAAAAATAGTGCAAGGGGTATATTTCATGATTGCATGGTGTATTTGTTTTGGTAATAAAGTTTCCATGTGAAAAAAAAAATGACGAAACTTACTTTCAGAACATCCCTCGTATGTGTTTCTTACTCCACGGCTTCGTCTCGGGTCTGAACCTGCCTTCGGGCAGAACACTCATCATCATGATCATCATCATCATGTGTTTCTTGTTTCTTTTTTCTGTATTTTTTAGTAGTATTAGTTTAAATATTTTTAGTATTACACTAAATATATAATATTAGTGTTGTAGTTTCGTAATATTAGTCTTAGTGAGATAACGCCAAAGTGTTGTAACGCCATTTTGTAAAACTGGTGTAATTAGTATAATAGAATGTTGTAATTGGGCAATGAGCATGTATTATTATTAATAATAATAATAATAATAACAGTCTTTTCAGATGCCATCAGTTTATAATTTGAATTACGTATTCCTATAAACACTGTAAGTTGTCATTATAATGGGCTGTATGAACCTTGTAATTCCAGTAGCAATATTTGTGGAAGTGAATTACGAGTCGTTATGAGGGACGGCTTAAACTCATTTCGTTCAATCAATAACAAACTTCATCTCACACACTGCTAGCTTAATTAGTCAAATCTGTGTTTCAGCATGCACTCCACAACTCCTTGCTTGTAGGGGATTTATGGCATTCAAATCATAGACAGTCCAAATTAAAATAAACTTTTTTAGCGGGAGATGATATTAATTTAAAAGGAGAAAAGTATGCCACTCAGTGGTATAAAAATATAACACTCCATGTCCATGGTCCCCAATTTGTATTGCTTCACTTAGAAAAAAACTCTTTTAGTTAAAAATGTTTGCATATGATTATTATTACATAGACTCACTTTGATAAAAATTTACAATTTTAAAAATCACTACGCCTTTATAAATGTGAAATTTCTTACGGTGGTTGCAAAAATCGTCTTACTTGGTGGCAGTTCTTAACTTGGCAGCCTGTATAGCAGAAAATTAGTATTGGGTGTCTGCGCGATCCAATATGGCTAGCTCCACGATGAGTAAATCATTACAATAAATCAAACATTTATTAAGTGCCAGAATGGTACTTTCTGAGATTATGTGATGGACGGGAAAATGTCTGTCCGTGTGTCTGTTCGCGCGATAACTCAAATACGCTTTATCAGAATTTCATGAAACTTGGTATACAGATTTATAACGTCCATGGAAAGAAGCATGTTGATATTGGACCAAATCGGTTGAACGGTATCGGAGTAATGCCCATTTAGTGCCTATTTTATGGTAATACATTAGAAAGAATTTATCAAATGAAATCAGTTATCATGACAACATATTGTTTTACAGTGTTCATATACGGCTTTGGAAGTTGCAATACAGTTAGCTTTGACAAATAACACTACCCACATATTCCTTCACATATGCTTATCAAACTAGACCTTAGTTCTTCCGAAAGCCCTGCTTAATGAATGGATCTGGAGCTTAATTCGGAAATCGATTACAAAAATAACTTACTTTCTGCATATCTTAATTGCAATTATCACTGATTAAACAAAAGCATTCTGGCACTTTGTTACATCAGTTTATCTGAATTTATTTTATTTTATTTCATACACGCTATTTTGCGTACTTGAAACATAAGTAGCTATTATTAGATCACAACGACAGGATTATTAATAGAAGACAATGCCGTTTCAATTTTTACGTATTATTAATATATCTACATCTGCATGGTAAGATGCCCTTAAGATGATATAAAAATATCGAAAGGCATAGTTAAAAAAAATCCCTTTAGGCAAGCCTACAGGCTGAGGTAGATTTCGAAGTGCTTTTGGTTTAATTTATTGTCGCTGCGTAGAACTCTTATTCTTTTGCCTTGGCATGACAAACCCGCAATAATAACGGCAAAAAAGATAAAAGAGCACTTTTCAAAACATTCAAATCTCGCCTTATATGAGAACTATCAAGAAGAAGAGCTTTTCAACGACACCCCACAAGACGTGGTTTCAAACATTTCTAATTTCCATCCCTCCACCCCTACCCCCAAAACCCCCGAATCGTTGGTGTCACTGTGAACTCCATAGGGAGTACTCTAATTTATTCCAGCAAAGTTTCCCACTATACTTCATAGGGACCGAGATATAATTTTTTTTAAATTTCAACCCCCTCCCCCGACCACCCCCTAGGGCCAATTTTGCTCATTAACAAATTTGTCCGAACTATTGGGCCTAGAAATAACATAATAAAATTTGGTTCAAATATCTTCAAAATTACGGCCGCTAGCGTGTAAAGATATATATATCACAATTTTTCTTTTTGAACGGGCGGTGGTTTCGTACTTAGGGAGGCATGATACGTAAATATATGAAAGAATTTTTCGAAAGTCATGTCATGGTATCGATTGCAATAGGTAGATTTTTCTTCGAAATCTACCTAAAAATAAAGGTTCTTGAACCGGTGGTACCAATTATCCCTTTTATTTCATCCCTATCGTCACAAGAGTTCTCTCTTCCTCTATTATCTAAGAGAGAAGAGGGAATAAAATTAAATCTTAGAAAATACGCTTGCAGAGTATTAAGAAAGAGATGCGAACTGAAGCAGAATTTAGATTGATGGAAGTCGCATGAGGTTCCAGAGGGATTCATTATAATTCAGATGTCGTGTTCCACTCCCTCGGGTTCTTCCTCCATGCACATTACCTACAATTTCACTTGGAAAGTGAAATGTGCAATAAAACCTACACTCTGCAACATTCAACAGCATAGAGAAGCTTCAAGTTGGTTGTGTGTGGAGTATATAAACCTATTAAATAAAATCAGATAAACTGATGTAACAAAGTGCTTTTGTTTAATCAAATAAGACTATACTTTGCTTTTGTTTAAATGCTATTGTTTCATCAGTGATAATTGCAATTATGATACGCAGAAAATATGTTACTTTTTTATCGATTTAAGAGTTAATCTCCAGATCGATTCATTAAGCAGGGCTACGGAAGAACGAAGGTCTTAAGTTGATATTTAACCTTAATTCAAACTCGTATACACTGATATAAGACATTCTTAAAATATGTCAACATTTCACAAAATACACTATAATAGGCTAATACTATTTACCTTAATTTTTAAAAAAATCCACGGCATCCTCTTTTCAGAAATAAGTTATCAACTAAACGTCTTTCTTCGATAATAAACCAGAATTTTTTTTTACTATATCCAACTGAATTACTCCTCTTTAGTCTTTACGCGACTACGTACAAATTCATCACTTCTAAAACTGTAAATAAGTAATAAATATAACTCTTATAAATTAATTATGTGTGTAAAATATGAGGATTTTTATGCTTGTCTTAGGATCGTCATTAGTAGAAATAATATATTATACTGAAATGTTTCCCATTGAATTTAAACTTAGATCTCACTGACGATTTTACTTGATCATTGCTTATATTAGTGTATAAATTCAGTCTAGCAAAGCTACATATATTGAGATATAATAGTTCCTCCGAATAAATTCTGACCTTGGAAACAATTGACTGCAGGGTTGCCATACGTACGACTATAGTCGTACACATACGACTATTTCATATATTTGTACGACGTACGACGCAACGATGAGTCGTACGCCTATTTGTACGACTATTTTTAACATAGCGTTTTATATTTTTTAATCAATCTAATGACGAATTTTAAATTTTAATATGTATCCATTTGTTGTTTTCTCATGGTTTTTGTTGTAAACATGTTACTAACATCATTATGATTGCAAATAATTACAATAATTGTATCACTGTTGCAACTACTGTTTATATAATTTTATTGTATTTAAGAATATTTAGCACTTCGAAAGATAATGAAACACGCCTAATCATTAACAAATAAGATGATTTATTAACAATTACATGACATATATAAGGTGCATAATACCGATTAATAATAATAATAATAATAATAATAATAATAACGTTCATTATACTGAAAAATCACGAAGTGTACGACAGTTTTAACTAGCATACGACTATTTTCGGATATTGGTACGACTGTTCTACGTTTCTGATCTGGCAACCCTGATTGACTGTCACTTAGAATCTCCCACTATAGTAGAGTCCAAAAAGATAAAATCCCCCACCATATACTTAAAAAAATACCGCATTTACTGGGAGGAAGACCCAGAATTTCGTACTTAGAGAATGATCCTAACAATTAGGCCTATATGATTCAAAATAATAAAAAAAATAGGTATATGTTAATTTCAACGCCAGTATGATCTACTTGCAGTGGCTTCTTAATAACCCTGTTCCTTGCTTTAAATTTATTAAGTGCCAGAATGAAATGTCTGTCCGTGGGTCTGTACGCGCGATAACTCAAATACGCTTTAAAAGATTTTCATGAAACTTCTCATACGCATTTATAACGTCCATGGGAAAAAGCCTATTGATTTTGGACGAAATCGGTTGACCGGTACCGGAGTAATTCCCAATTTATCGACTATTTTATGGTAATATACTAGACAGAATTTATCAAATGCGAATTAGTTCTCATGACAACATATTGTTTTACAGCGCTCATATACGGCTTTGGAAGTCGCAATACAGCTAGCTATGACAAATAACACTACCCACATATTCCTTCACATATGCTTATCAAACGACACCTTTGATCTTCCATAAGCCCTGCTTAATGAATCGATCTAGAGCTTAACTCGGAAATCAATTACAAAAAAAACTTATTTTCTGTATATCATAATTGCAATTATTACTGATTAAACAAAAGCATTCTGGCACTTATCTGTTTATCAGTTTTTTTTTTTTTATTAACCACCCTTTTTGCGTTGGAATATTTCTCTTGCGTATTGTATTTCATTCCGTTAAGGGCTTGATTTTGACAGTAAAATAAAATCAGGTAAACTGATGTAACAAAGTGCCAGAATGCTTTTGTTTAATCAGTAATAATTGCAATTATGATATGCAGAAAATAAGTTTTTTTTTTGTAATTGATTTCCGAGTTAAGCTCTAGATCGATTCATTAAGCAGGGCTTATGGAAGATCAAAGGTGTCGTTTGATAAGCATATGTGAAGGAATATGTGGGTAGTGTTATTTGTCATAGCTAGCTGTATTGCGACTTCCAAAGCCGTATATGAGCGCTGTAAAACAATATGTTGTCATGAGAACTGATTTGCATTTGATAAATTCTGTCTGGCTTGGGCTCATTTTAGTAAACGCGGCCGGTGCGCAAGACCGACAACCTTACCACCTTCACCTTCCGAATTTCTAAAAGTCTGGGAGCCTCAACCTCCAGGAACCCTTTGGAACTCCGTGGCCTGAATAGGGAATACTTGACTTTTTTACTTTTTTAGTTTGTGCTCATTTTAACTGATGTTGAATTAAAATTATTATATTAGTCTAAATACCGGAGATGAGTGAATGACTGTACTCCTATATTTTTTCTGGGTATAAAAACTATGTTTATGCAAAATTTAAGCTCGATAAATCGGAACAGAAAGAGATGAAGCATTAGATTTTTAAATACATGTACGTATATTATCATTAAAGCCCGGATTTTCATGCACTATCAAACTTAAAAACATGCATGCATTCATGCACTATCGTATCTCCAAATATGCACAATGAAGGGCGAAACATGCACTATAAAAAATCCGCAATGTTCTGCAATATATTTCAATTTCTCTTAAAACAACATACAACAACGATGTAGGATCTGAGGTTTTCCTGGCGCAGAAGCTGAGTGAAGTTTTCTCGGGCAGTCAGCCAGGTGGTTTCGTCAATTAAACCCGACGTTTCGGAGGCCAACGCTGCCTCCATCTTCAAAGGCGTTGAAGACGCCTTTGAAGATGGAGGCAGCGTTGGCCTCCGAAACGTCGGGTTTAATTGACGAAACCACCTGGCTGACTGCCCGAGAAAACTTCACTCATACAACAACGAGTTTTTCGAAATTCTTCTCACTTAAACTCGTGCGTTTATCAGTTAGGACATTCTTGAACGCAGAAAAAGATATTTCTACTTCACAAGAAGTAACAGGTGCATACTTAAGGGAAGAAATTGGACTGAGGGTGAGATCGAATTCCATGTCTTGTACATTTGTTCCCCACATAATGCGTCTTTCACTGTTTTCAGATGTTTAAGATCAGGATTTGAACTAAGTACCTTCTTAAGTTTTTCCCTAACTGCCACACCCATTTCTCCGCAGCACGATTCTAAAGACAATTAAACGTCTTCAACAATGGCAAGTGACTGACGAATTCAAGCGGTGAACATTCTATTTAGCAGTTTTCTTTCAATGGAAGGTCGGCGAGTCGGCATTTTCTTTTGTAGCCTGGTGTATTATATTACTGTTTATATAGGGTAAACAGTAGTTTGCACTCAAGATCAGTAAACTATACTGTAGTTTACAAGCCTTGGTTTGCACTCTCAAATTGATGCAGGTGGCAGACTCTGTTGCCAAGTCAATCAAATAACAATGATAATACAATATAACATTTTTAGCCAAGATTTTAGGGAGGCATATTCACAATATGCACAGTTATGCATGGTAACTTGATATTATGCACTAAAACCAGAAAATGAGGGTTTATATGCATTAAAAACGTCTGAATATGCTACATTAAACCAAAAGAATCCGAAACATGCATTATGCATGAATTTTGCCATAAAAAGGCCGAAATATGCAAACATGCACGGAAAAAATATTGTTATTTGGAACCCATAAGTCATGTAATGAGTAACTACAAAGTTTGAGAAGTCTAACCAAAGTATATAAAAACAAGCATTTGCATGGAAATCCGGGCTCTAATTATCATAATGTTTTGAAACTTGCATTTCGCCTTTCTGAACTGTTTAGACTACCCGCAACACCTTCCTGTTATGCGTGGTAGTATAATCAGAGCAGAAAGGCGAAATGGGATTTTAAGTCTTACTAGCTGGTTGCCAGTCTTTAGTACAGATGGAAAAGTATTTTGCAAGATTTTTAACCTTACTCTGGACCTCAGTTCTGGACGCGTAAATACACCTGCCCAGCACTTGAAACCTTTGCAAAAACAGCACTTCTTGAAAAGTCTATAGCAAATTAACACATCAAAGTAGACGGTCATTTATCCACTACTCCAGTCCGAACGAGGTTTTTGAGGGGTTTCCCTCGTTCTTAGGCGAATGCCGGACTGGTCAATAATCCCCTCAAACAGATACACGCACTACCAATCTCTAGAATACATAACTACAAGTCACTAAAAAAACACACTCGGGAAATATTGCACATAAGACCTATCCGCACTTAGGTCTATCCTGCGCCAAAGTACAAAGACAAAAGTACACAGCCCAAACACGTCACACCATCAACATCCCCTACGGATGTACATAAGGGCACAATAGGTATACACACATCACATATGGTTACCAAAATTTGGTTTGACCGGAGGTTTAGGCTTAATTGCTTGGCACTCCGGGGGCAAGGGTGGGCACCAAAAAAAAAAAAAAAAAAAAAATCTAGATAGCCGTACTTCGTTTGTATTGCTCCTGATTTTCTTCCGGAGTTTAAGAATGACGCCTCTGCATGTGAACCTGTTTATTTGTGCGGTACTATTTCAATATTTGACCTGAAAATTATGTGACAAAACACCACATTGCTCTTAATGGATTATTTTTGATAATTAATTCCGTGAAATGGTCGCGTAAAGTACCGTAATCAAGTAGGATTATTTACTTCTATTGGTGTTACCAGTAGGCCATGAAATATTGATGTTCATGTGTTTATATTGCTACTGTATCGTGTTCACTGATACTGAATTTTAATGATTGTGATATTAAGTGAAATATACAGAATGAGTCAACGGCTATAGTCCTGTAATTTATCCGGGTACAAAAAACTATGTACATGTAGTATTTCACCTCTAGCTTAATCTTTTTTGCGACAAATCGGAACAGAGATGATCCATTAGATTTTATACAGACTAACTATAAGATAAGATTATTTATATTTATTTATTTAACTGTCTTTATACTCCTTTCATCTACGAGGCCATATCAGGAGTTCGGGATGTGTGTCTATACAGTAGGGTAGGCCATGGAACTATTGCTTGTCAATTGTTTCTATTATCGGTGTATTTAATGGAGTAAATTTCAACTGATATTAATTTAAATGGATATGATACAGGATGAAGTAGTGAGGATGATTCATGGTATGTAAATATCCAATTCGGCATTTGCCTTTACGACTGGGGAAACCATGAAAAAACCCATGTCAAATTGGCCGGCCACGGGATTTGAACTTGGGACCTCCCGATTGCGAGTCAAAGACGTAACCATCTCGGCCACCTCGCTCGGTAGGATAAGATGTGATATCCTACAATTAAATTAGACAATTTCCGAAAAGAAATATGGATAACTGGCGGTCAGGATATTTGGTGTTCCTATAATTGAAGTTGTACTGTAGTTGAATTATTTTTGACGCCTGTCTAACGGAATCCTATAACTACTATAGCCAACCCTAAGCTCTTGTATGCATAGGCGTGCCGAGGGGGGGGGGTTTGGGGGTTTGAACCCCCCCCCATTGATTAAAAAAAGGAAAATTGTATAATTTTTTTAAGTCTGCCCAAAAATTACTTAATACAAGTATAAAGCGTGGGAAGCTTAAAACTCGTTATTTTGCGTCTTAATTTTTTTTAAATTTTCCGGGGAAGGACCACCCGGAAGCTTAAAACTCGTTATTTTGCATCTTATTTTTTTTAAATTTTCCGGGGAAGGACCCCCGGAAGCTTAAAACTCGTTATTTTGCATCTTAATTTTTTTAATTTTCCGGGGGAGGACCCCCGGAAGCTTAAAACTCGTTATTTTGCATCTTAATTTTTTAAATTTTCCGGGGAAGGACCCCGGAAGCTTAAAACTCGTTATTTTGCATCTTAATTTTTTAAATTTTCCGGGGAAGGACCCCGGAAGCTTAAAACTCGTTATTTTGCATCTTAATTTTTTTAATTTGCCGGGGGAGGACCCCCGGAAGCTTAAAACTCGTTATTTTGCGTCTTAATTTTTTAATTTTCCGGGGAAGGACTACCCGGAAGCTTAAAACTCGTTATTTTGCATCTTAATTTTTTAAATTTTCCGGGGAAGGACCCCCGGAAGCTTAAAACTCGTTATTTTGCATCTTAATTTTTTATATTTTCCGGGGAAGGACCCCCGGAAGCTTAAAACTCGTTATTTTGCATCTTAATTTTTTAAATTTGCCGGGGGAGGACCCCCGGACCCTCCTCTCCCTGGGGGTATTCCATACCCCCCAGACCCCGCGGATGTTATAACCCCCCCCCATATGGTCGGCCTATGCTTGTATGGATCTTTTATGTGATGAGATACGGGAGATGATAAAATTGTGTGTAGATCCCCTCTGGAATAAACGAGATGTAGTAAACAAATTAGCCACCACGCGGCGCTCGTGTGTGGGGACCCTGACCCAGAATAACTCATTACGTCGTTATCCATGTACCTGTGACTTTAACATCAAAACACGTGTGCGAAATTACAGCCATTTCCTCAGTTGGATATTTATACGAAGGTTGGCTAAAAATATCGACAGAATTGCATTTAAAAGAAGCTTGTTTGCTATGAACACTGCGAAGTAAACAGGAAGCCATAGAGCAAAGCGCGTGGCTACCCCGGGCATAAAGAATCCGATCGCCTTGTCATATTATGCACGTGAAATCTGAAATAAATTAAAGTAGAAAACACCACGCAGCAGGTTCATTCCATTCTTTATAATTAATAGAGAGGGCCTAGACTATAATGCAGTCAGATGTTGAAACACTACCCAGTCGAGACTTGCTGAGAGGTGTTTAAACATCCACCCTAAAGCCCGGACATCGCTCCCAGTGATTTCCATCATTATTTTACACCTCAAGAAATTACAGAGAATGACAAAGAGGCGGACATGGCTGCACATACAGTGGTTCAAATCTCAGGCGGCAGAACTGTACGACACAGGTATTCAAATGTTGGTCCCACGGAGTGAAAAATGACAATTCCGGTGGCGAATTTATTTGAAAATAGCTTAACACTTGGTGTATATGTTGCAATAAACATTTCCATGAAATTGTGTTTTGTTTCTGTAAACGGCCAAAGGGAAACTTACTGTATGGACAGCCCTTGTATAACAACTAGACTTCGGACTTTTAGGTCGCTAAAAATGCTGTTTTAGATACCTAAAACAGGCTCCAAAAATTGAAAAATAGTTTCTAAAAATCTTTTTGCACTCCTTAGCTAGTAAGTGGTACTTACGAACGTTGTTTACATGGATCGTAAGTTGACATTCCCACACAGTCTTGTTGCTAAGGACGGTTGCGATGAGGTTAAATTACTTACGGTCCTTGCGCTACGTCATAATTCATTACGATACACTTCATAATACATGCCTTTATGAACAAGGCCCCCAGGACAAATATTCGGTTCCCATAACAACAAACACATGCGAATCACTTTCTGAAATAAACATCTCTCTTCAAAAATGTATACACATAATATTTTCAGGTAATGTCACAATTAATATAATTAAATTGATATAAATAATCATCGTGCAAAAAATAGCTTAACTCTCGAAAACTTAAAAACCCTCGGCTGGGCCTCGGGTTTTCAATCTGTTTCCCGTAAATGTGCCTTACGGCACTTGTATCGCAATATACTATAAAATAGTCTCTTATAAAATCGTTAAGTTGCCAATTTTCTGAAATATCTCAATTGCAATGCAGAATTTTATATTTATTGAAGTCACCATTAATCAATAATCATGATAAAACACAGATATAGGCCTATGGTACACAGAATTATATAGATCTATTACTAGGGTCTGTATTACTACCATAACAGTGAAAACCTGCGCCCAGAAGCTTCGGGAGAAAAACACTACATTTTCTTGGGAATTCCAAGGAATTTTTCTACTGAAGACGAAACATTCCTTACTATATAACCACGTCGCAAATGTGTCATGTACTGCACATTCCGAGCTAAAAATTTAGTACGAACTGAAAATAAATGCTAGAATTTATAACAAAAAGAAACTTATTTTGAACTTTAGAGGAAAAATAAGCAAAAAGGCAATATTAGACTCTAACGAAAAAATAGGCTGTTTTAGGTCCTATCATAATATCAGTTTTAGGCATGGTTACTTATGAAACATCTACTCTTATACAATTCAACGGCCCTAAATAGCGTGCTTGCTCGCTCGCCCGCTTAGTGAGACATCGGGTATACTCGGCGATGTTCGTCTCTCGGAGTGTAAACTTTCATGACGACTACAAAATTAGGAAAACCGTTTCTTTATTATATAAGGCCTAAGTGAAATGAACACACTGAACAAATATTCTAATTTCATTTTTACTTACAATTTTCATAGCTCTGAACCACAAACATTTTTAATAATCTACCAGTGTAATTTTCTTAAAAATCCTGGAGTCAATGGATAATGGCGGGCGAAGCCGGGGGCAACAGCTGTAAAATATTGATGGTTTTATCTCTTGAAATATCGCTGATAATAATAATAATCCAAACAAACCATTCCTTTCCTTGAAACATTATATAATTTCTGAAAATTGCACTGAATTGATAAAACAAAATTCACATCATATTCATGTCAATACACAGTTGAGAAACAATACGTTTTATCAGTGTTCACAGGTTCCTTTGGGACTGCATAATCGATTCTGATATAGTTTTCCCAGGGGACGCTTTCTATTCGTGGAATGTACTCTGAAGCCGGAATTTTAGCTGTTTCATTAATTACTAATGGTTTAGTTTATGAATGATTCGCGTGCAAGTGTTAATAAAAATAATGCTTTAATAATTATTATACTCTTAATTTTTAATTTTTAAATGAATCATCGTGGGCGAAGCCACGGGCACCTCCTAGTTCATATACAAGTTTTCGTCCATATATCATTAAAATAGGTTTTTACCTAAAATCCGAAGTCTAATTATAACATATATGCAACGGGTAACATATGTAAAATTTTGCATAACATTCAAAGATAATAATAATAATAATAAGGTTTTATTTTGCCTGGCAGAGTTAAGGCCATAGGGCCTTATCTTCCACTCAACCAGGATAAATACAAAATACATTAAAGTAATACCTACAAAAAACAAATACACTAGATACCATATATAATAGTAACGAAATGCTAGCAATAGAATATTAAAATATAAGAAGATAATGAGTCCAATAATGAAAAGAGAAAACAAAGTGAATTAAGAATTACATATACTCGTAATTGGGTGTGTGTATATAATCCTAATATAATAATATAATATACACTAAAACTGGAACCTAAAACTAAGAAATTAACAAATTTAGGCAATATATGCTAAGTGATATAAAATATTGTACAATGTAAATTAACGTAGGTTGTGTAACGAAGATACCTCAGTAACTTAGACTTAAAAATCTGTAGACTCCGACTACCCCTGATGTCCGGCGGAAGGGAGTTCCAGGTGCGGGTCATGGCTATAGTGAACGAGGCAGAGTACAGAGATGTCTGATGGCGTGGAATTGAAAGTAGGCTGTTATTCTGAGATCGCGTGTCGCGGTTATGTTGGGAAGACAACAGTGAGAAACGGGAGACTAAATAATTAGGTGCAGATTTATTAAGTATTTGATAGAGAAGAGTTAGGGAGTGTAGTTGGCGTCTGACTGCCGAAATGGAGAAATAAGAAAAAAAATGCATCAAAAAGGACAAATGTATCGGTTTTATGTCACAAAAACCGTTGCTGCATTCTATTGAAATCAGATCATTAAGATCTCAACTTTCATGAAAACTGTTTTCATTTCCTTTCAGAGAGATTGATGAACTGAAACGAAATCTAAAATGTCAATGCAAAGCGTGTCTGGGGGGGAAGGGGCAGCCGACAAAGGTCGAGATTCAAAAAGCACAGTCGATCAATAAGGAGGCGTTTTATCAAATTTCTAGTGCACTGCATTCTGTTGCATACTTCTGCATTTTTTAATTCATCTGTGTTTATACTCCTTTTAGCTACGAAGCCATATCAGGAGTTCGGGATCTGTGTCTATACAGTAGGGTAGGCCATGGAACTATTGAATGCCAATTATTTTCTACTGTTAGTGTATTTTATGGAGTAAATTTCAACGATATTGATTTAAATATTGGGTGTTTTTGTCTAAAAGCGTCGGGCAATAACTACAAAAGTACTTTAATCTTAAATGCCCCAAACTCAATTTGTCACAGCACATGTAAACCCATGCCGGACGGTATAGAAAACAGTTCACACAATGGTTAAGCCTAAAAGCTAGGTTTATATACTTCTTTTTATTAAGTGCCAGTATGGTACTTTATGAGATTGTGTGGGGGACGAAAAATGTCTGTCCGTCCGTCCGTCCGTGTGTCTGTACGCGCTCTAACTCAAATACGCTTTATCGAATTTTAATGAAACTTGGTATACGCGTTTATAATGTCCATGGGAAGACCCTATTGAAATTGGACCAAATCGGTTCACCGGTACCGGAGTAAAACCCAATTTAGTGTATATTTTAAAGGTGCCATAACTCACATACGCTTTATCGGATTTTCATGAAACTTGGAATACCTATTTATAATGTCCATGGGAAGATGTCTGTTGATATTGGACCAAATCGGTTGGCCGGTACCGGAATAATACCCAATTTAGTGCCCTTTTATGGTATCATATAAGAAAAGGCGCGGTAACTCAAATACGTTTTATCAGATTTTCATGAAACTTCGTATACTTATTTATAACAATCATGGCAATAAACCTATTGAATTTGGACCTAATCGGTTGTCCAGTACCGAAATAAAGAGTAATTAACAGTCAAATTTATTATAATATTTTGTTCAATTCGAAGCATTTTGATTGGCTCGTGGCCAACCAATCAGCGGGCGAGTCCCGTAACTAATGTAAATAACGAGGAAATCAAAGAGCAATAACATTCTTTGAAACAAAATCTATGCACTTCCGTGCGCGTTCCTATTATTATTATTATTAATATTATTATTATTATGAGGAATTCTGGAACATGCCTTCAATTCCTCCTGAAACCTTCCTTAGTAAAGGAGGGTAAAAAAGAAGGCACCTTCTTCAAATGCAAAATCAAATTCTCGGTTCTTTCTTATAGCGTCTTCAATGGATGACAGATTATAAAGCCTCCTTCAGTTGTCATGGACAGTTGACATCTACATGAAATACAAATGTTCCCATATGTTCGATTATAGATTAAATGCTGTTGTATAATGACTATTTATTTTGTTAAAATTGATTACAATTAAATTAAAGTATTGAATTTTACTTCAGTCTAGGTCAGATTAATAATTCCTGACCTCTTAATAAATAAAAACATTAAGCTCTGAGAATATCCATTAGTTGGTACTACGTTTCTGCAACTAGAGACACATCAATATTTATCACTGGAATATCGAGCATATTATAATACAATTTAATGAAATAATACAATAATGTAACATAAGAAAACTAGCAGGGCTCGGAAATAACGCGTAATGTCGAAATACGGTAAGTGATTTTTCTTTTCCATGAGCTAGTTGATAGCTGGTATTAGACGCTTCAAATTCGTACTGTGTTTTGGTCTTGGGGTAAAGTGCTTGTGTAGTAGATCTAGAGGTATCACGTTCGAATCCACCCGCTACCGACTTTTTTTTTATTATTATTATTATTTATGTGAAATTGAGCCTATTCCATTCTTGTGTTCTATTTTATTAATGTGCTTAAATAAGTATTATATTTTTCTTTAAAAAGAAAAAACTGGGAATTAATTGTCTTTCATTAACCTACAACATCAATCCTAAAGAATGATTAACATAAGCCTATAAATGTTATTTCAAGAACAGAAACTAGCTTTAAAGTTATTGCGTTGCGTTAAAATTGCATAAGCCTCTACTCAGAACAAAACTGCATACCGCTAGGTGGAACTATCCTCTTCTTATTGGCTTACTGTACTATTTCATTGTCAATGCATTTTGTAAAATGTTTATATATTTTAAGAATTTATTATATCAGTGTATACCAATATGAAATAAGGTTAAGAACTAAAATTTTAGACCTTTGTTCTTCCGTAAGCCCTGCTTAATGAATCGATCTGGAGTTTAACTCGGAGATCTATTTAAATATACTTATTTTATGTATAATAATAATTATGATTCATAACTGAAATTATAACTGATTAAAAAAACATACTGGCACTTTGTTATATCAATTTACCTGATTTTATTTCAGCTGTGTTTATACTCTTTTTAGCTTCGAGGCCATTATCAGGAGTTCGGGATCTGTGTCTATACAGTAGGGAAGGCCATGGAAAAATTGATCGTCAATTGTTTCTATTGTCGGTGTACTTTATGGAATAAATTTCAACGATATTAATTTAAATGGATATGAAATAGTGAGGATGATTCATGGTATGTAAATATCCAAATCGGCATTTGCCTTTACGACTGGGAAAACCATGAAAACCCCATCTCAAAATGGTCGGCCACTGGATTTGAACCTGGGACCTCCCGAATGCGAGTCCAAGACATTACCATCTCGGTCATCTCGCTCGGTACTTCGTTGCTTGTTAATTTCAACAGGTATTCCCTTATTTTAGTCTACACTTAATTTCTACCTTAACAATATATATAAACTAAACTCTAAACTCCGTTGAGCTACATCCCTGGAGGGACTTGGCCTACCACCCGACCGCTGCGTCATCTCCCGTAGGCAGATGGCAGGATTGGGGGGCATGTGGTCAGCATGCCGACACCCACGGTCGTTAATGGTGGTTTTTGTGACCGGAGCCGCTTCTTTTCTATCAAGTATTTCCTCAATTTGAATCACGAGGCTGAGTGCACCCCTGCCAGACCTCCCTATCTGAGAAAAGACCGAGGAGGTACCGGGGATCGAACCCGGACCGACGGATTCGTAGTCAGCGACGCTAACCACAAGACCATGCCGGTGGTGTGTATATATACCCGATATATATATATATATATATATATATATATATATGTATGTATGTATGTGTGTGTGTGTGTGTGTGTAATATATCTGTAATTATTGCTCCCAGATATTTGAAATTCTCCACTTGTTCAACAACCTACCGGCTATTCTAATTTATTTTGACGTTTTCTTGACCATATACTTTTTTCTGTATTAATTTCCTATCCAACATTCTTGCAGGCATCGAAAAGACTTTCAGCATTTCTCTGACAAATCAGTTAAAAAAGTCTTGATAAATAAAGCACTCTTATTTCTTACGCGTATAGAATAAACTTGGCACTGCTCTACTGTGCCATTCAGAGATGCGGGGTTCATTCCGCTTGCGTGCCAACTCTTCATACAAATAGAGCACTAAAACAGAGTGTAGACAATTTCTATTCAATATCTGCAGACACGGTAGTCAGGAAGTCTGTCAATTGTCTTCAAACAAAATCCATTCAGAAGCAATACTACTGGACTTATGGCCGGTTTCTATAAACTCGCGAATTACCTATGGGTAAATTATCCAATGGACAGAATTTACACAAAAATAACACCACACAAACACAAATAATTTAAAGATAGCAATCACATACACTTGTGACGAGTTTCTAGATAAATGTCCTCTGAGTAAATATGAAAATGACAGAAGAAATGTTCCTACAAACTCGGGCTAGATCTTTCCAAGGGTAAATCTTCGGGTTAATTTATCCTTTCATGGATGGCTGGATAAAATTTAACCTTTCATAGGATCAATAGTAATATTTAAACAATGAGAATCAAAGCCTTCTGAATTAAATTAACTGTACAACTCCAAAGGCCTTGCTCATTATATCATTGTGGTTGAAATGGGACTTATTTATCCATGGATAATTTACCCATAGGTAATTCACAAGTTTGTAGAAACCGGGCATAAGCCAACTAACACTATGTCCTTATTTAAGTTTATTCAGACTTTTCAAAAAATCGTGGTTTCCAACTAGTGGTCCGAGGTTCGCATTGAACACTGGATTCTAACTGTGAGTATTTTTACTTCCTCTGCCCGTACCATAGGTATTATAGCCACTTAAGCTACGGAACCCTATTGTGGGGCAACCATACTTCAACAAACAAGATGTTTATTTTGCAGTAAAAGGCCATCAGAATTATGTGTGGATTGTCTTTTAGAGCACATTGCAGGCCTTTATTTGTAAAACTGAGAACTCTGACTCTAAGATCAATGTTCATCTTAGGCTGTCTTCTGTACATCAAGAAAAACATTGATAGGTACACTCTTTGTTCTACAATTCATAGCTACTCCACGAGAAATAGTTCTCACATATATGTTCCTAAATGCAAATATACTAAAACACAAAATAGTTTTGATGTTATATTCTTAAATATATACAATAAACTTTCTGACAATATTAAAAATCTTTCTTTATCAGATTTCAAGAGGACAGTAAGATCAACATTCATCTCAAGTCCTTTGTGTACGTTGGATGAGTATTTTAATAGCATATTATTTTAAAGTACTATTTTATCAAACTTTGTATGTGTATATATTACTTTGACGTTTGCTGTACACTTTCATATCTCTGGCAAATAAAGATCTATCTATCTATAGGAAGAGGAAGTGTTGTTTTCGACCCACAAATTTGAAGTTGAGTTCTTAACATAAATACATATTTTGAGGATCCCTGAATCTAAAAATACTATTTTCGGAAATATGTCTGTTTATGTGAACAGCCTAGCTCCAGAAAAGAAATTTGTATGAAAACAAAATTTTGTATTTGGGTCAGGTACATTCTGAAGATGTGACACGAAGATTGGGGACAAACTTATCTTATTTTTAAGGGGACTTTACATGAAGAAATTTTAGTTTTTCGCGATTTTCTTGAAAAAAGCTCTAACAATTTTCTTTAAATATTGCAAATGTGTTGCTTATACTAAGAGCTAAAACTTTTATTTGAAACATTGTTTCGAAAAATTATCTGAAGGGTAGTTATAAGCCACCCAATCTGAATACACGCTCTTTGCAATGGCGGCCTCTTGTTATTTGTTTGGTGAATTCTTTTCCATTGCTTTTTTAACTCATCAATAAATATTCAGTTTTAGGGGGGTGGTCTTTGAAGTACCTAATTTTAATTATATAGTTTTTATTGCCCACTCTTTTAAATTCCGGCCAAGTTGAATTTTTATTACAGGTAATCCCATGAGAGTTTATGAGTTTATCGATAGATTTGCGACAGCGCAGCAGGAGTACATTTATATGATGAAACTCGTAAACTCGTGTTGGATATTTTAAGACTATTCCATGAATAAAAATGTAACGGATTATACAAATAATAATTACTTTCGTGCTTTGTTTATAAAAACAACAGTTGCGAGATCACGGCCTACTATGAATCAACCATCCATGAATCGATTCGAGTTGCCATGTTGTGACCAGCGCTACCAATGGTGCATATAAGACATAGTTAACCTAATTCAGGTAAGCTAACAGCAGAACACAATAAAAGCACACGAATCTCTATATATATAAAAGGCTTTGTCCTGACTGACAGGAATCAACGTACAGCCTAAACTATAACAGGTAGAAACTTGGAATTTTGACAGTACCTTCGTTTCATAATGTAGGTGCTCACTAAGAAAGGATTTTGCAAAATTTTGATTCTAAATGCCAAAAATTAAATGTTTTTGAAAATACTTAATCCCTTTTTACATAGAATTATCAATTCCAAATCACAGAATACATTGTTGCCAAATGGTATCAGATGGGCTTGGAAAAAACAAATGAAATGAACTTTTGACAAATAAGAGAAGTTATCAAAATAATTCATGTTATAAATAAATATTACAGAATGAAATCCACTAAAATAATGGAATCACATAACTTTCTCTACCCTGGACATAGAGAAAACAAAACGAGGTATGGTAATGTGTCGTATTATATTATAGGCCTATCGCAGGTTTTTGGAGAGAAAAGTATGAAAGTGATAATGCTTTCTGTTTAATTTCATCCCCAAAACGGTTTTATGGTAACATAAGAGTGGGAAATTTCCCGCCTCGATATTACAATTTTATGTTACAGGAATTTCTGTTTCTTCTTATTTAAACCTCTACCAGGCTTGCTGTGCACTGTACAAGCGATGGGATGCAAAATTCTAGATCCTCTATGAGCCATAAAAAACTACATCTAGCGTTTTCTGAGGAAATAGTTTGAGTGTAATAAGTCGTTCTTCCTATTTCAAATTATAAATGCCTATATAAGGGCCTAGAATTTAAAATTGAAAATCCTTCATAAGTTAATTTCCAATTACAAAATACAAAACCCGGGCGACGCCGGGTCTTTTAAGCTAGTCTATCGATAAACTGCTAAACTATCGTGGGATTACCTATGATAAACCTACGTGAAGGAATAATTTTCTGTAATTCCCTAAAATGTTAGCAGCTCCAGGCATGGAATAGATGAGTTAAATGTTAGTAACATGGAAATGAGATATTTTCCCCTATAGACGTAGTGCAGAAAAGTCTCAAAGAAGACAGATGGACAAGCATGTGAGGGGAAAAAATTGTCTCCACTCGATAAATCCTTGCAGTAGCAGGGGAAGAAAGCCTCTTGCGTGGCCTCTCTGAGGTCAACCTATTTGCTTGCCAGGTCCGAGAAATATGTTCCGTAATCTCTATCCCGCTATACGTATTGAATTATACAGGGTGATTCATATTCACGGTGTTATTGTGTTGTTGTTCTTTTGCTAATATACGAGGTTCATTCAATAATTAAATAGACAAATTGGTATGGGGAAAAGACGGTTGGTAGTACAAGTTTAATGCATTTAGGATTTTAAGTTGGCATCACTGGGACGAGTTCTAATCAGCTGACGGATCAACACTGCCCTGTTTATAACCTCAAAATTAAGTTTAACGATGTCGGGTCTTCTTGAAAATTCCACATTGGTTGAATAACGTTCTGTGATTCGTTTTTTGATTGCTGAAGGTGAAAAACCAGCTAATATATACCCTAGAATGACTAAAGTGTATGGTGAAAGTTGTATGAACCGTGGAAATTTTTACAAGTGGGTAGAACAGTTCAAAAGTGGTCGAGAATCACTGACTGACGAACACCGTTCTGGCCAGCCTGTTGAAGTTGTGATTTAGCACCCTCAGATTTCCATTTGTTTTTCATTTTTTCCAATGAAGGAAGCATTATGTGGGAAGAAGTTCCAGGATAACGAGGATGTCAAAAAATTTGTGGGAAATTGGCTCCGACACCAAGACAAAGAGTTCTTTGCAGCAGGTATAAAAAAGCTAGTAACCAGTTGGGACAAGTGCCTAAATGTTGATGGGGATTATGTTGAAAATTAGGAAAAGTCTCGTTTTGTAACAATAAACTGTTTTTTCTCCAGGTCAGTTTGTCTCTTTAATTATTGAATGGTCCTCGTAGTATAGCTATGAATTGCTTGTTTTTTAATCCTCTGATTTCCTGTTACTGTATCTACTGCTGAAACATCTTTTCTAAAGTTTAAATTAATTAAAAACTATTTAAGAAGTATCATGAGTCAACAAAGGATAGTGCCATTGGAACTTGAGTTATATACAGTAAGCCTGATTGAATTATATGTCTCTAAGAAGGCCAGAAGGCAAAAACCATTGTTCAGAAGATCTTGAAATGAAAATAGGTGTAAACACAGTAGTAAAAGTTACAATAAATTCCTATTTGCAATTTTTCTGAATAGAAATACTTGTCATTTAATTTTCTTAATGAATTAAAGAAAAATATATAATCTAAATACAGTAGTTCGAAGGACGGAAAATAAATACCGGTAGCGAATGTTTTTCTGTGTGCATTAGAAAGTAATTGAGGGCCCAAAATATTTTTGTCGGTCGTCCTACCTGCTCCTAATAATGAAACTACATATGAGGCCATGCGACAGGAGGGAAAAAATGAACAACGAGGGGAAAAATGAACAACGAGGGGAAAAATGAACAACGCGGAAAGTGCAACACACGATATTCAACTTAATGTATTGTCACAATTAATTTTCCTTTGTGTCATCGCCTCATACAAATGCTAAAGTGAGAGAAAGTGTAGTTAGGGCTGTAATTGACCTGCATTTTTCGGCCTCTGAAGCAGCGAGAAGGTTCCATATTTATGAAAGAGCAGCTCGGAGGTGGGAACTTCACTATAATGCGACCGGAAGTTTTCATAGGAAACGTGAACCTGGCGTATTTCGATGCTAGATTGGTTGCAGAAGTTGAGCGTAAGTTATTGATTTTGCACTAGAAGTACCGGTATTATAAAATAAAATCTTTAAAAAATGCTCCTTGAATAAACGTATTCCTCGCGAATCTATTGATTATTAATATTATAAAAATTTGCAACCAAGAATATGGCGGATTTGAGGCGTATAGCCACAGCCTTCTATACATGTTTGTTTTGGAACAAAACTGACTAAATAATCAAGAAAATACATGGATAGACAAGAGGCGTGTGTGAACCTAACCTTAAGTCTTCCTGTACATGCGCATATGCTCGTTCGTGATACTTAACCAAATACCGCCCGACGTTTTTTTATTTGACCGACTGTACTCGTCCAAGAAGACTGACATTTCTACAAGTCTACATTTAGAAAATAAACGGACGTTTTCAATGCTCACGTGACTGCGGTGACGTAAGCAAACAACCCCTTTATCATACCAACATCAGCATAAGAATGCAGGCTTACCTGAAAAAGAAGAAAAACAATTATTAGACACATATCATCAACTGTGTACACTTGAGACATGACATAAAAGTTACGTTTAGCAAGGAAATAAAATGTAATTTTACTTGCCGAAACATATGCAAAGAAAATAAGATCAGGTAAACTGACGTAACGAAGTGCCAGAATGCTTGTTGAATCAATTATAACTGCAATTATGATATGAAGAAAATAATTGCTTATAATTAGGGGGGCGGATTTCTATGACCTGTCATATTTTTCCCGTTTGCGTTATTTCAGGTTTCCGACTAATTTAAACCCCATTCCAAGCATCCTGATGAAAATGGAACTGTTTTTATTGTGCATATAACTGCATATCTAGGAAATTTTCAACTATTGTAGCATATTTAGTACGAATAAGCATATTTAGGTCATATTTTCGGCATATTTGTGTGCATATTAAAGAAATTTTGAAGTTTTATATTATGTTTTGTAAATTTTTTGCACTCCTTAGCTAGTAAGTGTTACTTACGAAAGTTGTTTACATGGATCGTAAGTTGACATTCCCACACAATCGTGTTGCTAAGGGCGTTGCGATGAGGTTAAATTACTTACGGTCCAAGCGCCACGTCATAATTCATTACGATACACTTCATAATACAAGCCTTTATGGACACGGCCCCCAGGACAAATATTCGGTTTCCATAACAACAAACACATGCGAATCACTTTCTGAAATAAACAACTATTTTCAAGAATGTATTTACATAGGCTAATATTTTCAGGTAATATCACAATTAATATAATTAAATTGATATAAATAATCATCGTGCAAAAAATAGCATGCAACACACGGGCCGTAAAGGTATTTACGGGTCTCGAAAACTTAAAAACCCTCGGCTGCGCCTCGGGTTTTCAATCTGTTTCCTCGACCCGTAAACGTGCCTTACGGCACTAGTATCGCAATATACTATTGCATTATAATTATACTTTTTGAGAATTTACAGATATTTTAAATAATTAACATTATATTTCAATAAAATTAATTGTAATGAAACTAAAATTATATAATTATACATAATGTGTAAGGGGTAAAGTCACATTTTTTAAAATTTTATTGGTCATATTTTAATGTTTTTTTAGGTCATAAATGCATGCATATATCCTAGTTTTTAGGTCATAGAAATCCGTCCCTACTTATAATCAGACTAAAATCGTCCAGCATCAACAGAACTACAGATTTGTGATATCTTTGAAACTGAAACTGTTTGAAACTGGTATCACGATGGGGGAAATGTTTTGAGAAACTTTGCGACTATATAGAAAAATAAACAAAAGATGTCCCTTCGTATGGGCATTTGTTTGTAATTGTACCTATTAAACTTTTGTAGAAAAATAAAGAGTGTGTGGAACGCCACGCGACAGAAGTAAAACTTTATTTATTTATTTTTTTTTTCAATTTTTGATTATTGGATTTTTTCAATTTTGCATTGTTGGACTTTTTAATATTGGGTTTTGGGACTTTTCTAATTTTGGAATTTGGACTTTTTAATTTTGGATCTTTGAATTTTTAATTTTGGATTTTTTACATTTTCGATCTTTGGTTTGTTTATTTTTTGTTTATTTTTTTATTTTTAAATTTTATTATTTATTAAATTTTGGATTTTTGGATGTTATAATTTTTAATTTTGTTTTTTTTTAATTTCGGAAATTTGTATTTTTTAATTTTGGATTTTTAATTTTTTTAATTTTGGATTTTGGGATTTTTAAATTTTGGATCTTTGAATTTTTAAATTTAGGATTTTTTAAATTTTGATTCTTTAATTTTTTTATTTTTTGGATTTTTTAATTTTGTATTTTAGTTTTTTTTAATTTTGGATTTTTAGAATTTTTCAATTTTGGTATTTTCGATTTTTTTATTTTTTTATTTTTAAATTTTATTATTTATTAAATTTTTTATTTTTGGATGTTTTAATTTTTAATTTTGTTTTTTTATATTTTGGAAATTTGTATTTTTTAATTTTGGATTTGCGCGGTAATGAACTAAAGAAGTTTTACTTCAAAAAAATTAGTGGGATTTACTTTTCGATCCACCCTGGCATAATCCGTCTATCATATTTTCCACAGACTTGTATTTGTTTCTCTAAAGTCTCGTATTAACCCTCTCACATGCCACAATAATGTTTATCTTGTACTGTAAATGTAGACAGCAAATACAAGTTCAAATGTTAGAATCGGTTATAATTACTTTGGGGATCCACCCGTGTTCAGAGAAGCTTAAAGTGAAGAAACACCTGACAACATATGAGATTTCCCTGAAGCGACTCGGATCTGCATTAAGTTTCACTTTATTAAAGTTGTGGAGACAGACAGAGCTTGTATTGCATACGAATGTCTTCTAGCATTTCAATCATAGCTAAAAGGTTTACCGTGAGCTACTGCGATCCAGTTTTATATAATTTGTTGAATTTCCTCAGCCACGGCCGTCTAGCATTGCAACTTTATCGAAAACAAAATATCATGTCACACCTGATTCTCAATTGTCTGTACATTCCTGCAATCTTCTATATTAATAAAAGGAAGTGTCTGTCCTCCGTCTGTCTGTCTTCCGTCTGTCCTCCGTCTGTCCGCGATGCCCAGCGAAATCTACTCAACGCAGAGATCTGAAATTTTATACATAGGCGGACTAAAGGGTCGGAATGTGCACCTCGAAGCCGGAATTTTAATTTTCGCTTTCGTTCGTGAGTTATGAGTGAAAAACTGGCAGAAAACGTGCATTCTTTTGCGTTTTAGAAGCATCAGTTTCAGTAATAAATTTCAATATCAAATCACTTACAGATGGCTTTGGCTATTTTTGTCATCACACCTCATACCTTGGAAATAAAAGCAACGCGATCGCTTGATTTTGTTAGTCCATCCTAGACGATTCATTTGTTTAGAGTGTCAAGGCCCACAGACATATGACATTTTCAACCTAGGACGGAAGAAGGATAATCAGCCCTAAATATGGTCAAACATTGTTCGATTTGAACGAAACTCACTATACAGGGGTTTTCTGGGCCAAGGAACTCGAATCTGAGGTCGCTTTTACCAGGGGACGCTACCTAATCGTGGAATGCACTCCACGTGATTTAGGTGTTAATAATTATAATTTGAAATAATTATCGCGGGGGAAGCCGCGGGCACATGCTGTTTGTCTGTCCACGATGCCCATCGAAATCTACTGAACGCAAAGATCTGAAATTTTAAAGATAGATGGACTGAAAGGTGGGCAAATGCACCTCGAAGCCGAATTTTTAATTTTAGCTTTCGATCGCGAGTTATGAGTGAACAACTGCCAGAAAACGTGATTTTAGCGCTGTCGAAGCATCAGATTTCAGTAATACATTTCAATGTCAAATCAATTGTAGTTGGCTTTGGCTATTTTTGTCGTACCGTGGAAATAAAAGCATCGCGATCGCTTGAATGTTGTAAGCCCACTCTGGTCGATTCATTTGTTTAGAATGTCAAGGCCCGTAGACATATGAAATTTTCAACCTACACGGAAGAGGGATAATCAATATAGGCCTAAATATGGTCAAACATCGTTCGATTTGGACGAAACTCACTGTACAGGGGTATTCTGGGCCAAGGAACTCGCTCTGAG
Source organism: Ectobius pallidus (assembly GCA_964059195.1). Taxonomy (NCBI): domain Eukaryota; kingdom Metazoa; phylum Arthropoda; class Insecta; order Blattodea; family Ectobiidae; genus Ectobius; species Ectobius pallidus. The sequence goes on along the minus strand of CAXKWD010000004.1, from coordinate 9,062,433 downwards.
GTCGCTTTTACCAGGCGACGCTATCTAATCGTGGCATGTAGTCCACGTGATTTAGGTGTTAATAAATATAATGATTTAACTATTATGCTCTTAATTTTTAATTTTCGAAATAATTATCGCGGGCCAAGCCGCGGGCACATGCTAGTCTATAATAATACAAGGAAGTGTTTGTCTTTCTGTCTGTCTGTCTATCTATGCGCGATGCCCAGCGAAATCAACTGAACGCAGAGATCTGAAATTTTAAACATAGATGGACTGAAGGGTGGGCGAATGCACCTCGAAGCCGGAATTTTTTTTTTTTTTTCGCTTTCGTTCGCGAGTTATGAGTGAAAAACTGGCAGAAAACGTGCATTCTTTTGCGCTTTCGAAGCATCAGTTTCCAGTAATACATTTCAATTGTCAAATCAATTGCAGGTGGCTTTGCCTATTTTTGTCATACCTTGGAAATAAAAGTATTGCGATCGCATGGATTTTGTAAGCCCACCCTGTACGATTCATTTCTTTATAATGTCAAGGAACGCAGGCATCTGCAACTTTCAACCTAGACGGAAGATGGATAGTGAATATAGTCCTAAATGGGAAAACGTTGATCGATTTGGGCGGAACTCACTATGCAGGGGTTTTCTGGGCCAGGGAACTCGAATCTGAGGTTGTTGTTTTCCCCATTCTGCGCTTTCTAATCGTGGAATTCACTTCAAAGCCGGATTTTTAGCTGTTTCATTCATTATTATTAATCGTTTAGTTTAGGCCTATGAAGGTTTAGCGTGCAAAGGGTTAATAAAGATAATTTTTTTATCATTTTTTGCACTCCTTAGCTAGTAAGTGGTACTTACGAACGTTGTTTACATGGATCGTAAGTTGACATTCCCACACAGTCTTGTTGCTAAGGGCGGTTGCGATGAGGTTAAATTACTTACGGTCCAAGCGCTACGTCATAATTCATTACGATACACTTCATAATACAAGCCTTTATGGGCACGGCCCCCAGGACAAATATTCGGTTCCCATAACAACAAACACATGCGAATCACTTTCTGAAATAAACATCTCTCTTCAAGAATGTATACACATAATATTTTCAGGTAATATCACAATTAATATAATTAAATTGATATAAGTAACCGTCGTGCAAAAAATAGCATGCAACACACGGGCCGTAAAGGCGTTTACGTGTCTCGAAAACTTAAAAACCCTCGGCTGCGCCTCGGGTTTTCAATCTGTTTCCTCGACCCGTAAACGTGCCTTACGGCACTTGTATCGCAATATACTGTTGCTCTTAATTTTTAATCTTTCAATTAATTATCGTGGGCGTAATTCTAATTTCGATTATATTGAAATTTGCATCCACGCCGGTTTTACTCAGTCCACTTAAAATAAGCTAAGTCACATTACCTACAAGAATTTAATAAATCAGACGGATTAATATGTTAAATGTTATTATTAAATAAGAGAGTTCCAAGAACTTGCATGGGTAGGGTTAACATCTTGTAAGCTATTTCCGTTTCAAATACAGTCAATAACCTGTTCAACGCAACAATGGGAAAGGCCACCACAATACTAAACAGGGCTGTGTGAATTATTTGTGAAAGGAAAGAGCAAGATTACAATGTTGGTAGTAGTGCAAGAAGTTATGTAACAGCTCGCGTGATTGGATGCTCAAGGTGAAGAATGAATTATATAGCGATCTGCAAACCATGACATTTCCAACTAAAATAGGAAGGAACCAACTAAACATAACACACAATAGCTCTTGAGTTGAGTCAGTATAATTTATTCAGCAGCAAACGCGAGCGAACTTTCGCACTTGCCTCCTTTGACAAAAGCCAAAGTAAAGCTGGAATATAGTTTAAGTAGTTAAATACAGCATTATACAGTCCTTCATGGCCACATAACAAATACTTTAAAATCTTATGTGAAACTCACATAATTTCCTCTGCCCAAATAAAAGTTAGCATGTACGCGGGCAAAGAGAGTTAAGTCCACTTTCTTGTTACTGAGAATTAGAGTGACTTAACACACTATACCAGCCCAACATAGCTTTAGAGATGGATAAACTCATGAGGCACACATCCATAACTCCCGTACAATTTTGAATGTGACTTACTGGACTTAACACAAATGTAGAGAACATTTTTATCTATAACTCTATGGACATGTCTCAATTTTTTAGGATGGTGGACTTAACTCTCTTTACCCGCGCACCCCGGATATAATAGGCCTAAGTATCCACCCTAAAATTAAAACAAAAATTCTTTAACGGTAAAGTTGCCAGTATTCACACATAACATCTTTCTCACGTTTCACATTGTTACCGAAATACTGGCATAAGCAGGCCCGACGAGAGGGGGGGTCAGCCGAGGCCCGGGAACGGCCAACCAGGATTTATGTTTCACATTGTAAATGAATTTACTCTAACATAAAATGGATTATAACTTAAGTCAATAAACAGATCTAATTACGTTTTATGTGTTTATTTTTATTTGCATTGTCCTGTCGTATAACGGTGACACGGAATATTAATCAGTTAATCTGAAACGGATTATTCTTGAAAAAAAAAGTGCAATTTTTTTAAAAGTAGAAGCTAAAATCCTTTTGGACTGAACATTAGGCCTCACTTACGTTCGGCATTTAAAATAATAATTTTCAAAGGATTAATTTTGGTACATACAGATAAAATTGGTATATACCAGTGCAAAATCCCCGGGATTACATTTGTTTTGCTATTTTTACATAGTTGGATCTATAATTTAAGTGTTTTTATTTTTACTTGAATAGTCAAAGACACAAGTTGTACAGTGATTAATTTTTATGGTTATTGGTAGCATTTTTCCGTGTTTTTATTACTTCTTATGAGCACATCTGAAAAGCTTTTAAACTTATACGGTTTTATTTTTTGTAAAATATTACTAACTTTTTAATGACTAACAAAAATGTCTTCAAGTGATAGGTTACTTAATAATATTACATTCATGCAATAATTATGTAATATAATTTTAAGTAATTATTTAGTATAAGTTTTTCTCATATATAGAACTGAACCACCCCCGAACACAAGCTCTGCTTCTTCGGGTGGTGTATCAACTTTTTATGTATATTTTTCGTGTAATTTGAAACAATAAATTGTAATTGTAATTGTAATATTTACTTAAGCTTTTTGTTGCATACATAATAAAATCAGGTAAACTGATGTAAAAAAGTGCCAGTATGTTTTTGTTTAATCAGTTATGACTGCAATTATGATATGCAGAATATGTTTTTTTTTTTATTGATTTCCAAGTTAAGCTCCAGATTTATTCATTAAGGAGGGCTTACGGAAGAAGAAAGGTCTACCATCTCGGCCGCATGGGTCATTTTAACGGTCTAGTTGGATAAGCGCATGTAAAACAATAGTGTTTTTTGTCATAGCTACCTGCATTTTAATTTCCAAGGCCTTATAAGATCACAGTAAAACAATAGGCTATGTTGTCAAGTTAACTGATTTTCATTTTTTTTATAAATTCTTTCGAATATGTATATTACCATAAAATAGGCACTAAATTGAGCATTACTCCGAAACAGATCAACCGATTTTATCCATTATGAATAGACGTCTTCCCACGGACATTGTAAATGTGTATATCAAGTTTCATAAAAATCCGGTAAAGCGTATTTGAGTTACCGCGTCTTTAAAATATACACTAAATTGGGTTTTACTCCGGTACCGGTCAACAGATTAGGTTCAAATTCAATAGGGCACTTCTCATGGACGTCATAAATGGGTATACTAAGTTTCATGGAAATCCGTTACAGCGTATTTGAGTGATTAAAATAGGCACTAAAGTGGGCATTACTCCGGTACCGGTGAACCGATTTGGTTCAATATCAATAGGGTTCTTCCCATCGACATTATGAATGTTTATACCAAGTTTCATGAAAACCCGAAAAAGCGTACTTGAGTTATGGTGCGTATAGACGGACGGACAGACATTTTTTCGTCCCCCACACAATCTCATAAAGTACCATACTGGCACTTAATAAAGGACGAGGTTGGGTTTCAGTCGTGAATTTAATATTTGACGGGGGCCCGGGAAAATTTGTCCCTGGGGCCCTTGCTTTCTCTCCACGGCCCTGGACACACACATTTTATGAGGTGTGTTTTATGCGTGGAGTCCGTGGGCTACTGAAACTTTTTAACGAAGGGATGTAGGCTTCCACACTGATGGCCGGTGACCCGCACAGCCGTGAGATAACAAAATTACACCTTAATAAAGTGCACAGTATTTCTGCTTCAGTAGACTCGAGTTTCCAGAGCCTTGTTAGTCTTTGTCTGACCTTTACAGATCAGATTCACAGTTTCTGGTATCTCCACTAGGAATTGCGTGTCCTACTTTTCGAAGTGAAACTTCTTTAGCCGCGGTAGGGGTAAATCGAGAGATTGTGTAACGCACAAAATCGTCAAGAAATTAGTGAGGTGTGACGGAACAACTGCACAGGAAACAATCAACTCAATGATTAAGCTTATACACAATCTTAAAAATACAAAAATTCAAAATTTAAAATATAAAAAATCCAAATAAAAAATAAAGAATCTAAAATTACAAAATCCAAAAATCCAAAATTTAAAAAATTAAAAAACCAAAATTAAAAAATCCAAAATTTAAAAAATAAAAATTTAAACTTAAAGAAATACAAAAATACAAAATTTAAAAAATTAAAAATTAAAAGTCGAAATCCAAAATTAAAAAAACTAAAAATTTAAAATTTAAATATCTGAAAATCTAAAATTTAAAATCCAAAAGAATAAAAAAAAATTAAGATCAAGAATTTAAAAAATCCAAAATTCCAAAAATTAAAAATTAAAAGATAAAAATTTAAAAAAAACGAAAATCCAAAATTAAAAAAGTACAAAAACACAATATTAAAAAAGTCCAACAATCAAAAATTGAAAAAATCCAATAATCAAAAATTGAAAAATCCAAAATTAAAAAAAAAATCTAAAAATTAGCCTAAAAAGTTTCACTTCTGTCGCGTGGCGTTCCACGCACACATTTTTATCTCAGTTATTTCTGCCGGTGATTTCCAACAGTCAGAAATATTCATTCTTACGTATCCTGATTCTAAGTAACTTTTAGACAACGACCCTATAATGGCATTCATTAAGGCGCGAGTGTATTTATGAAATGAGCAAAGTTATAATCTGACCATTCTAAGAAAGAAATCTCAAGGAAACAAAACCTGGCACGTTTGTCTCACTATTCGCTCATACGAGTTATGTGCTAGAGTGAGACAGGCATACTATTTTTTGTTTACTTCAGGTTCCTTTCTTAGAATGGACAGACTTTCATATAAGCGTGTTTTTTTTTCAGCTGTGTTTATACTCCTTTTAGCTTCAAGGCTATACCATGAGTTCGGGATCTGTGTCTATACAGTAGGGTAGGCCATGAAACTATAGCTTGTCGACTATTTTTATTATTGGTGCATTTTTATGGAGTGAATTTCAACTGATATTAATTTAAATGGATATTATACACATGAAATGGTATGTAAATGTCCAATTTATTCTTCCAAATTCGACTATTCTTCCAAATTATTATTTTCTGAATTTAACGTTTTCACCATAGACCAAATTTACAAGTACGTCATACTGGATTATTTTCATAAACATCGTGACAATTACATGTCAGAATCTCACGTATATAACACACGAAGGAATCAATTTAATTTATTACTTGAACCGAAAAATGTTACAACTGCTGGAGCTAAGCACTGTTGAAGTTTTGGCCCAAGACTATACAATTCATTTATTACCAACCATCCTGATCTAAATAGCTTAAACAACAAACAATTTAGGTCTAAAATTAGAAAATTTATATAATTATTACTTTTGTTTCTACTATTACTATTATAACATTTTTCATATTAAACTTTAAAATTTGGATTGAACTTAATTTCTTTGTTTTTTCCTAAAATTTCAACAACTAAATTGCTATGTATTATTATTGTATTACCTCGTACCTTTGTATTGTAAATAGAACATGTTCTAACCTTTTATACATAATATTTTGTCATACTTCTCCAAATTATGTATTGTTTTAAGTAATTATTTAGTATAAGTTTTTCTAATATATTGAACTGAACCACCCCCGAACACAAGCTCTGCTTCTTCGGGTGGTGTATCAACTTTTTTATGTATTTTTCGTGTAATTTGGAACAATAAATTGTAATTTTAATTTTAATTCGGCGTTTGCCTTTACGACTGGGGAAACCATTAATAAAAAACCTACGTCAAATTGGCCGCCCACGGGTTTGAACCTGGGACCTCCCCAAGACATATCATCTCGGCCAAAGTCTGGAGCCATGAAATCACTGCATTAAGCATTTCACGTCTCTTGTTTTGGATACCCTTCTCAGATTTTTCAATGTTTGACAAAACCGATCAGCATTTACGGTCTCCCCTCGCGGTAAAATCTCGCACAGGAGGACACCACGTCCATCCCAGATTTTCCTGACAGGGATTGTCTGCTTGAATTTGATCTTCACATGTAACCACTATGTTGTTTTGTTTCTGGTGTGGCATGCAACATACATGTTTTATCCCCAGTGACAACATTGTCGAGAAACTCATCACTAGGGTTCCAAATGAATTCCTTTACTTAGCGGATTCTGGCCTGCCCAAGAGCTACGGAGTGACTTCTTTATAGCATACGAGTATACATGCTGCCATTTCTATTTATTGCTAATCGTAACATACGAAGCTCGTTAGATTTAGTAGCACATACAAGACGTTTCACGTACCTTGAGGTTACGTCTCCGTTGCAGCCTACCGAAGTTTTTTTTATTTTTTATGTTTTTATTTGCACAGCTATTAATGTTTCTGGTGGTGTTACTACATTCTCATATAACTAGGGCAAGGCATTTAATAACCACAAAATAGTGGGGGGGAAGGAAATAAAAATGCATTTATGACCTAAAAGTAGTTTTAAAAATGACCAAAAATGTTTTAAAAATGTTCAATAAATTTACCATTATTATTTATAAATAATGAATTACTAAAAACATTTTACATGAATTTACATTATAAAACACATATTTTGAAATGTCATTTTTTTATCCTGACCTCCTTTCTCACTGCAAACACATATTAAACCTGAATTGGATATTTATTATCCTAGTCGGGCCATTTTTATTTTGCATATAAAGTCATATTTTGGTCATTTTCATAATCTTGGTCATATTTCGGTCATATCTGTAATTTAACGTCATATTTATTTCAGTTATAAATTCGGTAAAAGTGCATGAATTATGTAGTAGCCTATGTGCACTAAATTATCGATTTAAATTTCTTCCGAATAATAGTCACCAATTTTTATTTTATTTTACTGTAACTGAATTGTGAAGGGACAATAACAAGTAGCCTAATAGCACAATTACCTTTTCCTCGTTGCTGTTAACAACTTCCAATAGACAGGCCGTATTTCTAAATAGGCTAAGTAGGCTGCAGCCTAGAGCGGCAAGTTTTCAGGGGCGGCAGTTTGGCAATTTATTCAAAAGTTAAAATGAAGTATTTCAGACATTAATAATATTTTCCGTACGAATTACTTGGGGTGAGTTGTTTTACAGAAGTTTGTATATTTTTCAACAAATAAACCAGTAATTAACTACATTTTGTGTAATTTAATTTCACCGTGTAGGACAATTTAATTCAAATTGAACATAGTTCTTCAATTACGCAAAAGATAGTCATTGGCATTAAAACATAAAAATATGTTTAAAATAGTGATCACTGATCTCCAAGAACAAATTAATTAATTAATTTCGAAACCCATTTAATTTTTTAACGAATCTTAAAAGAAGTAAGTAGATAACTAATTTGATTATATAATTTATTATGTAAACCATTAAAAGTGTAGTTTTATCTAAACTAAATGAATTTTATGTTTAAAAAAGATGAAAACCCCAATGAATCCTATCCTTTTGTCGTATAAAACAAACGTATTAAGCAAATATGAACTGTAGAGGGGGCGGCAAATGGACTTCAGCCTATGGGCGGCGTTCTCTTAAATCCGGCCCTGCCAATAGACATGTTTTTAAAAGATTTTCAGTTCAAACCTACTCCCAAAATAAAATAAAATCACCTGTTTTAACACTTGGATCATAAATAATATATCTTAGACAGTCGTAGTTCATTCAACTTTGAAAATGTGTCACTCTGTCATATCAGATTACCGAAATCTAAATAACATTTGTAATACCTAACCATAAGCACCCAGTCCTGAACCAGGAGGGATTTTTCACTACTGAAAAGTCCCCAACCCGGCCGAGAATCGAACCCGGCCACCGGGGCGGAAGGTAGGTGCTCTACCTAAGCCCCGACGGCAGAGGACTTATGCTAAAGACGATCTGGAGCTTAGCTCGGAGATCGACTACAAAAATTGATAATTACAATGTGTATTTACAAATTCTCACTGTTGAAACGAAAGCATGTCATATTATGTAAAGAATGCGAGACTTCATCTACGAGTTATGACTAAAGAATATAAATTTTCAGATTTCTTTAACAGAAATTGAATAAAATTTTGTTATTTGTAGACAAAACATGTTAATTGCATTGAATTCCTTTATACCTTTTTATTTTGTATCCCATTTTATAGCGATTAGGCCTTGGCTGCTATCAGGCAATGCGCTGACATTTATGTTTCCTATATTATGTTAGTGCTTTTCTCTATTTTGTAGTTTTTACTTTCTCACAAATACGTTTTTCTGTGCTAGCTTTTAACACGTATATTATGTGAGAAAGTTAGTGCTACTTATTTTGCACCATTTATTTGTTATTGAAAAGGGAAGGTCTTGATTACAATGATGTTTTTAAATTTATTCTCATGCGTTGCTTTAGTTTAGTGTACAACTTACATATGTTAAATTAATGAAATATTAATTTTAAAACAATTACCTAAATAACAGGCTATAACATTTTAGAAGCAAGTATAGGCCTTCATACAGCCTTTTCTTTTTATTGCAAATATGAAAAATCATAACATATGGAGTTCGCTAGATTTAGGCAGCATGCACAATACATTTCACGTACAGTGCGGCTGGGTCTTCGATACAGCTTACCCCAGGGTTTTTTATATTCTATTTGTGAATTCCGTCTTGGCCATGGCAGTCAGTGATATGTTGTCCACATACTCAAAATATTCAAAATTAAAACCTCTTTTATAAATTCAAAATCTTAATTCATACCTTCAATCAGCATAGCCTACTAGGTTCAAACTCCGTGGCCGGCCAATTTGACATGGGTTTTTTCATGGTTTCCCCAGTCGTAAAAGGAAATACCGAATTGGATATTTACACACCATGAATCATCCTCACCACTTCATCCTGTATCATATTCATTTAAATTAATATCAGTTGAAATTTACTCCATAAAAATACACCGACAATAGAAACAACTGACAATCAATAGTTCCATGGCCTACCCGAACTCCTGATATGGCCTCGCAGCTAAAAGGAGTATAAACACAACTGAATTTAAAAGGAGCATAGCGGAGTCACGAACTTTTCACAATTTTATTAATTACTAGCTTAAAAGGTCCGGCGTAGCCCGGGTTTTGTATTTTGTAATATGAAATTAACTTATGGAGGACTTTCGATGTTGAAACTCTAGGTCCTGATATAATAATGTATGTAGAATTCGAAATGAGGAAGAACAACATATGGCACTCATAATATTCCCTCAGAAAGCTAAAACGCTAGATATAGCTTTTTATGGTTCATAGAGGATGTCGAATGCTGCATTCCGTTGCTTCTACACATCATGCCTGGGAGGGGTTGAAATAAGAAGAAACATTAAATACATAAGATTGTATTGACTTGACGGAAAATTTTATTTCTCATTCTCATGTTAAACCGTTTCGGGCCTGAAATAAAATAGAAATGCAGTATCACTTTCATACTTTCCTCCCCTAAAACCCGGGACATAATATACTGCGAGTATAGGACTAAAAATGTTCCATCCCATGCTTAGAGCCTATGATAAATCTCAACTAATACGAAGCCTACAGCTATGGATAACTGACTATTTACCGACTTCTGGTATAGCATACTCACACACTTAAGTTGCTCCTGCAATACGACCTCTTATTCTACATCAAAATGTGAAGTGAGAAAATATTTCTTATGTCGAGGGTATAGAAAGTTATGTGACTGCATCACACTGTGCTTTATTTTCGTGTAATTCATTTTTCAGTAATTATTTTCGCCAATATATTACATGGAATCATAATTCGTTAAAGTCCAGCATTAGGCTATATAGTTGCCAAGGCACTATGTAATCACAGTAAACAATTCACTGTTGCCATGTGAAATGAACAACATTTCATTTTTTTCAGTAGAATATTCACAGAAATTATATAATTTTCAAGGGAAGGACTGATTTGTTTCAATTTTAATGTTGACCGCTATACTTTCCGGGCTTAACTGGGTATGTGTGTAAAATTCCGTGTAAATTGGTAAAGAAATGTAGATTTGTATAAGGAACAAACATACATACATACATACATACATACATACATACATACATACATTCCCACAAACACACATTCGACTTTATATAATAGATGTATGTAGAATTAGAAATGAGGAAGAACGACATATGACACTCAGACTATTCCCTCAGAAGACGCTAGATATAGCTTTTTATGGCTCATAGAGGATGTCGAATGTTGCATTCAATTGCTTCTACACACCATGCCTGGGAGGAGTGCAAATAAGAAGAAAAAGAAATTCCGGTTACATAAGATTGTACTGTCTTGATAGAAAATTGTATTTCTCACTCTCATATTACCATACAACCGTTTCGAGGCTGAGGTAAAAAAGAAATTCAATATCACTTTCATACTTTCCTTCCCAAAAACCTGGGACATAATAGTCTATACTGCGCGCGTAGGACTAAAAATGTTCCATCCCATTCTGTCTTCTTTTAGATGCTTAGGGCCTCTGATAAACATCCCTAGGCCTATTTCTCAACTAATACAAAGTCTACAGCTATGACTGACGTATCAGTGGATAGGATTTGTTACCGACTTCCGATATAGCATACTCACTGGCACTCACTTAAGTTGTCAATGCAATACGACCGCTTATTCTACATCAAAATGTGAAGTGAGAAAATATTTTCCATGTCGAGGGTAGAGAAAGTTATGTGACTGCTTTATTTTCGTGGATTTTATTCTTCTAGAATTATTTTCACAAATCTATTACATCGATATATCAGAATTTGTTAAAGCCCAGTATTATAATATAGTCTCCAAAGCCTTATGTGAACACTGTAAACAATACTTTCGTTATGTAAACAATTGATAGCAGAACTCTCTAACTGTGCCTCATTTCACATTTCCAACTTTTCCCGTGGATTTTCCACAAATTTTCTTTCATACAAACCTTGTCCTGACAATTACGAACACAGCAAAAAAAGAATCAGCCAAATCGGTCGAGCCGTTCTCAAGTGATGCGGCAACATACACTTTGGAAATTCATTTTTATTAATATAGATTACCATAGAAGATGGAAGTTGAGACACGAAAAATCACGGAGTCCTTAGGTGAAAAATGTTCTTTAAAAGAATCATTTTAAAAGTGAAATACATGTGGAAAATTTTAACGTGGCTATCTTGAATAATCTATGTTTTTCTACGTTCTTCACTTTCAGGTGAGAACAGGTTAGAAATCGTCATGATTTATTCCACAGGAGGCAATGGAATGTAATTGCACAGTGGCATGAGGAAGCTACAGCTGCTGCGGGCTTAAAGTTGATGGCTTAAGACGCCCTGTTCAGCTTTAGACATGATTTTCTGACGCTGTTGCAAATTTGCTGCCTATTACCAGCTAATTTACTGCTCTCCACAGCAGGCCAGGGAATCCCCAGCCGCCTGTAAACCCTGGTGGCAAAGATATTCATATTGGCGGCTTAGATTTGAAAACAATTGCAATCTACAGCATAAGCAATAATAACCACCTATACGAGATAATACGAATTATTCTGATTATGACAAACGTTTGTAAACCCATAACCCCTCAAAATACCGTACTTTTCTTTGCGAAAAAAAAGCGAATTCCTATAATAAAGCGAAAATAAACATAATTCCAGTTTTTGAACGAATTGCAGAAAAACTTGTAATAACATTATTTCATTTTCATCGAATATTTCCCGTAGCCTATTCTCCTGTGATTTTGTCAACAGATAAAGTCATCGGCCATGTTGCCAAAGAGAGATTCTTCTCCACTTCAAAACGAACTGCGCACTGCGCAAAGCGCAGCCAAGGACAAAGAAGATACTCTATAAATTTGAAATTCTATGGCTTCCATATATATATATAAGGCTTTGTCCTGACTGACTGACTAACTGACTGACTGACAGGAATCAAAGTAGAGCCTAAACTATAACAGGTAGAGACTTGAAATTTTGACAGTACCTTCGTTTTATAAAATAGGTGCTCACTAAGAAAGGATTTTGAAAATATTTGATTTTAAATGCCAAAAATCAAATCTTTCTGAGAATACTTAATCCCTTTTTACACAGAATTATTGAATCCAAATCACATTTGACATAAAAACATATTGTTGCCAGTGGGTCTCAGATGGGTTCGGAAAAAAATATGAAAGTAGAATAAATTTGACAAATAAGAGAACTATCAATATCCACGAAAATAATGCAGCCACATAACTTTCTTTACCCTGGACATAGAGAAAACAATACGAGGTATGGTAATATACATATTATTATATCACAGAATGAAACCCACGAAAATAATGCAGTCACATAACTTTCTTTAGCCTGGAAATAGAGAAAACAATACGAGGTAAGATAATATGTTTTGGGAAGAGATGTATGAAAGTGATATTGTATTTCTGTTTAATTTCATTTCCAAAACGGTTTTATGGTAACATGAGAGAAACAAAATTTTCAACCACGATAATACAATTTTATGTTACCGGAATTTCTGTGTCTTCTTATTTAAACCTCTACCAGGCTTGCTGTGTACTGTACAAGCGATGGGATGCAAAATTCTACATCCTCTATGAGCCATAAAAGCTATATCAAGTATTTTCTTAGGAAATAGTTTGAGTGTGATAAGTCGTTCTTACTACTTGATATTATAAATACCTACATAAGGACCTAGAATTTAAAAATCTAAAGCCCTTCATAAGTTAATTTCCAATTTAAAAAAATAAACACCCGGGCGACGCCGGGCCTTTTAAGCTAGTATATATATTAATTTAAATCTTTAGGAAATTTTATTAAGTGCCAGAATGGTACTTTATGAGATTGTATGATGAACGGGAAACATCTGTCTGTGCGTCCGTGTGTCTGTACGCGCGATACCTCAAAAATATGCTTTATCGAATTTTCATGAAACTTGGCGTACGCATTTATAACGTCCATGGGACGAATTCTATTGATTTTGAACCAAATCAGTTGATCGACATTCCTTCACTATCTTAACTGTTAAATATCAGAAAACAGTATGTGCACAAACGCAACTTTTGTTATCAATTTGTGTTTTAGCTAGAGGAGCTGACTAAGGCGTACCTCAACAGGTTATTATTATGTGATGTTATAGAGTTTAACAATGGCCTGTATAGTGTTTACTGATCGGTCAAAATATATATTTAAAAAAAAAAAAAAACATATGTTTATCAAACCTTAGACCTTTGTTCATCCGTGAGCCCTGATTAATGAATCGATCCGGAGTTTAACTCTGAGATCGATTAGAAAAATTAATTCCAAATTGCATTTCTCTCATCCATTGCTACTGATTAAACAAAGGCTTAACATATAAAGTAAAGGATACAAGACTTCACTTACGAGTTATGAATACAAAGTACAATTTTTCAGATTTATTTCATAAAGATAGGAGAAAACTTTGGTATTTGTAGAAAAGAAATATTAATTGGAGTGAACTCGTGTAGACTTTGTAATTATATCTTCCTTTTTTAATTATTAATGTCAGAAAACTTAAGCGCCGAGGTTTGTGTGTGCTACGTACACTCTTATTTTGTAACTAGCATGTGCCTGCCGCTTCGATTTTGTTTACCCGCTCATGAACGCTTTTTTAGTATGACCAATGATGTCATATTAGTTTGTCTACCCATGAGGAAAAAATATGTGATACTCACATAACTTCCTCTCCCAAATAAAAAGGGAGAAACAGAGCGAGATGGCCGGGATGGTAACGTCTTGTACTCCCATTCTGGAGGTCTTAGCTTCAAATCCCGTGGCCGGCCATTTTGACATGGTTTTTTTCATGTTTTCCCCAGTCGTAAAGGCAAAAGCCGAATTGGATATTTACATACCATGAATCATCTTTACCATTTCATCCTGTATCATATCTATTTGAAGTAATATCAGTTGCAATTTAATCCATAAAAATATACCAATAATAGAAATAATTGACAATCAATAGTTCCATGGCCTACTCTACTGGATAAACACAGATCCCGAACTCCTGATATGGCCTTTTAGCTAAAAGGAGTATAAATACAGCTGATTTTTTTTTTTTTTTTTTTTTTTAAGGAGAGAAGATAGATTTTAAACTGAAACCGAGCAAACAAGCTATTGAAGTTCTTTAAACTTGACGTCAGGAAGATCTTTCCGAGCGCCCGAACGGCATACAATTTCACAGATTTACACTGTAGGGTATGCTGGATTTTGTTACTTTAAACCAGAGATGGGCAAACCCCTATCCATTAACACGCAACCCGCAAACTTTTGTCAACTTACACATAGTTCGAAAAGAACGGGTAGATGGAGACACAAGCAGACAATAAGTGCAGTGGCCGTTGCTCATTCTTAGGGAAACACTAATTTCACTTTATAATGTACACTACACGAAACAAATAATACAAACAATTTTGTATGTGCAATTATGCAATTGTTTCATTATACGAAGGCTTAGAATGTGCCATAACGCCTTTCAATTGGAACTGTTTCGCGACCCGTCACTGCTTGCAAAGAGATTATGATTCGTACATGGGAATAATCCACCACGTGCACCGAATGTACGCAATGCCATCTTGTGTCTTATGCGGGAAGGTGAAGAACCACAAGTGGTTCGCGAACCAGTAAATGCCCATGTATGCTTTAAACTTAAGAAAAATTATAACAAAAATAGCTAAGTCATTAGTAGTCCTACTGTTGGTGCCAATTTAAGAAGACCTCGTCTCTAACTACCGTCTATCTACAAAAGAATATAATATCATTGTTCCCTAATCCGAAAATCTGCACCGACATAGACACCGTCAAAGAATATGTGCTCTTGTAGTCGCGTGAGTTTCCCCAGTGTTGCCGCTGTCATTCACCACTTCTTAAGTGAAGTAAACGTGCAGTGGTACATATTTGGCATCATTGTACTGGACTGCAGACAAGTGTAAATACGCCTAATTACTTCTCTATTCACTGATTGACTGCTCGAAGCGGATTAGGGTGGCGACAGGTAGAGACAGTTCTTCGAAAAAGAGTCTTTAAGAAGTGGCACCCACAATATTTCTGTCTCCTTTAAAGTACTGTACTATGCTCAGCGTTTCTCAACCTTTTTGAACCGGAGGACCTCTAAAATGTCTAAAAAAAACTTTATGGACCCCTGATTTTACACCCCATTTTTAAAAGAAGGCCTATATTCTTAATATTTGGGCACGAAATATGTAAAAAAAATTACTTCTTTACTTTCCACTTGCTTTATGATATTTTTTAATTGTGTCTGCGGACCAGCTGCACTAGAAACGCTGTTCTAATGAACATGATTTCAAGAGGAGATAGATTCTCTAAGGTCTGATGTTCACTCCTATAGTACAAGATCCAATGGAGCTCTCAATGCAATGTATTGACGTACGTCGAAAGCTTTGAATAGCTGGCAGAGCTTTGGTATTCAGCTTTTTAATCTTTTACCTACTAAAGCTAAGAGTGTAAGTTTGTTACGTTTTAAAAGGATATTGCATGAATGGTTAACTCTTAAGGCTTTTTATACTATTGACGAAGTTTTTGAAATTGGTTTTATTGATATAAATTTTTGATAAATCACCTACATGCAATATGTCTAGTGTTCTATGCACGTGTAACTTATTACATCGACATAGCCTATTGTACTATATTGTACTTAATGGCTAAATAAATATTATTATTATTATTATTATTATTATTATTATTATTATTATTATTATTATTATTATTATTATTATTATTATTATTATTATTATTATTATTATTTCAATTTGTATTAAAACATAAACTGAAACCAATATCTCACAAACTAATTGTGTTATCAATCTGAAATATTTACCTGCAATTTCTATTTAGATTTTAGTTAAGTGTGTCCAATTTCAAGTTAAAGCACATTTACTTCAGATAATCTTTCTCAACACTTCGGTTATCTCTGAATCACTGCCTTCTAAACTGTATTACTCCTCGAGACGGCGGTGCTCATAATATAGTCTATCAATGCGTCTAATTAATTTACATTTATTTTAATTATTGCTCCAAAATTCCATTTCAAGGTAAGTGTCATATACTGGAATAATATTACGTTCTAAACAAATAACACAAGTATCTGTGTCTGTTTAATGCTTATTTTGATTAGTGATTGCTGCAATCTGGGTGTGAACTGTGTCGCCTCTACTGGATAAATTAGGCAATTTAACAATACTCTGAACTCCATGTTAAAATAAAGCATAGGACAGGCAGTGTAATTCTCGAGACGGCGGTGCTCTGAATATTTCCTGTTATATTGTCATGTAACTCCATGGAAACAAAATTTATATATTGCGTTTAGAAAAAGATAAATTTACAAGTGAAATTAAAGCAAAGATGTAAGGTAAGAACTGTTTATATCAACTAAATTGTGAAGAAATCCACCTTATACCCTCGTTGATATAATAGAATTTGAGTTCAACCTAAGAAGTTTAGTCCTAGGAAAGAATAAAGTAATCAGATTTTAAAATTAATTTTTGGCAATTGACATTAAAGCATGTATGATGTGGAACAATAGTGTGTACATAATCTTGAATTTGGTTCATATACATAAAAATACACCTTAAAATTGTGAAATAAAGTACAGTGAAAGCCGTTTAATGTAATCGCGGATAATGTTATCAATCGGGTAATGTTATCACTAGACCTGGGATTTTAAGGCAAATAGGCCTACCTATTTTGTTCCTTATGAAATAACATGAATTTTTTAAATATGTAGATGTTTCATGATAAATCACATTTATAGAGTTTTATAGTGCCCTAAAATGCCTATTTGGACCTTTAGAGCCTATTTTACTATTTTAGTGGCTAAAATGCCTATTTTGTACGTTTAAAATAAAATTCAACTTCACAATCTTATAATGGACATCCCTCAATGAAAAGGAGAACAGCAGAGGTGGGTTTTTCATAGAAACTTTATTATTCCAAACAAGTGTCACTAAAGGAATGCTGACTGACGAGGGAGGGAGAGGATTAAGGGGGAAGGACTACTGTGTCAAGTCACCAGTGAAAGAACATCTGTTTATGTGAATATAGTTTGCGAGGCCTAATTTTGCAGTTACTTCTGTTAATAATAGGTATACCACGTTTCTTGCAGTAAAAAAAAGACCATGTTACAGTTTAAGTGTATATTGTAGTATTTTAAAGTCAATTTTTTATCTATTTACACATTTTTAAAGCATATTTTAAGAGCCTATTTTCTCTTTTAAAAGCCTATTTACTTGTTTTAATAGCCTATTTTAGGTGCCTAAAAATAATTTTTTAGAGCCTAAAATCCCAGGTCTAGTTATCACTTATATGAAGTCCCGAACGAATTAATACTGATACAATGAAAAGATGCTGTTTACTGCGATCAAAGATTCAGTTTATGTTATCACATTTTCCTTTTTACGGCTTTATTTCCATTCAAAATTTAGTTTTTAAGGGTTATTTCCTAACTCAACTAAATTGTGTTGTACTGGAGGTAGCAATTCTGTTCCCAGCTCACAGGATGACCAGTTCGAGGGGGTGGCATTACCTAACTTTCTCTTTTAAGCAATAAAACATGTTTCACCCCCTCGGTTAAGCTGCAGCTTTTGATTTATGAAGATAACAGTGTTGATATGCAGTGATGGCTAGTGTAAAATGAAAATACTTGAACAGACATGCGTTAGATGTTTTGCTACGCGGTCTACACCACAGATCAGTATAGACTTCCAAAATCACTCGTAGCTCGTAACTGAGTACGGAGTATTGGTTAAAGGACTCCTAAAGGGAAGTAAAAAAATTTTAGCTTTGCTACTGGTTGAAAAAACAGTTGCTTGCAGTCTATTACTGTATTAGCCTATCAGTGGTTCAATGATTCACGGTTCGTATTATTTTATGAATAAATATTTTGTATTCTGTCTTGTCTTCTTATCTTATATATGAATAAATATCCTTCATTTAATTCATTCGGCTATTTTATCAATCGGGTAATATTATCAGATTAGGTGCGTCCCTAAACGATCACAATAAGCGGCGTGCACTGTACAAAAAAATCACTGTATATATGCATTCATGAACCGCAGATTATTTTTTGTGCCCATTAAGGGCAATCAGTAATAGGAGAGAGGTTCCATCTGGCGCTGTGTAGTGGAATCTGGCTTAGCTCAGTTGGTAGAGCAGAGACACGGATAGCCAAGGGTCCTGGGTTCAATTCCTAGTGTCAGAGGAATTTTTCTCCTATAATATTCTCATGTGAAACATTATTATATGTATGTATTATTATAATGTTCTCTCTTATTACGTTCCCTTTTAACTATAAATGTGCTGCAGTTTTCATGACATTAGCTTCAACGTTTTAAGGCTCTCTAAGCTGTTTGACGAAAGTAGCGCTACACAATATGACTACAGAGTTAAAGAATTATGCTCTTGAAATCATTTCAACATTCGGCGGTTGGTTATTAAGTGCCAGTATGTTACTTTATGCGATTGTGCGTGGGGACGAAAAAATGTCTGTTCGTTCGTCCGTGCTTCTGTACGCGCCATAACTCAAATACGCTTTTTCGGATTTTCATGAAACTTGGAAAACACATTTATAATGTCCATGGGAAGATCCCTATTGATATTGAACCAAATCGGTTCACCGGTACCGGAGTAATGCCCAATTTAGTGCCTATTTTAATAGATTATATTAGAAAGGCGCCATAACTCAAATATCCTGTATCGGATTTCCATGAAACTTGGTATACGCATTTATAACGCCCATGAGAATGACCCTATTGAATTTGAGCCTATACTGTTAACCGATACCGGAGTAAAACCCAATTTAGTGTCTATTTTAAAGGCTCAATAATTCAAGTACGCATTTATAATCGGATTTTTAGGAAACTTCGTATACGCCTTCTTGGCCTCACATTCTGGAGTTCCATGGTTTAAATCCCGAAACCGACCAATTTGACTTTTTTTTTATTCTGCATATCATAATTGCAATCATAACTGATTAAACAAAAACATACTGGCACTTTGTTACATCAGTTTACCTGATTTTATTTATCAGAGGGGAACGTACGTTGAGTGTAGTACAAACCACATTATGCTAAAAATCAATTTGCTAAAAATCCGTAGGCCTACTTGGTACTTTCTTGAATTCACTGTTTAAAATTCAACTATGGACCCGTATTCTTTCAAGGTACATTCCAGATCTCTCGTATATTACCTTAAACAAGTTATCTTCTTTTTGCAGGAAGTACAAATTCCGAAATGCCGACAGTGATTTGGCCTTAGAACCTCATATATAATCCTCTGCCCAAAACGAATTGGTAAAATGTCTGCTTAATCCTATCCACAACGATGCTTCCCTTAAGTAATCATATTTTGACAACTTATGAACATCCGTTATGACACAAAATGCAAGAATCCTCGAACAAAATACAGAAGACTGTGAATTTTCAGACAAACTCTGCGAAATCTGTCACCACGGAACCTTTAGGCCACGAAAAGCGAAAATCCAGGAATAAAACACTGAAGACTGTGAATTTTCAGACAAACTCTGCGAAATCTGTCACCACGGAGCCTTTAGGCTACGAAAAGCGAAAATCCAGGAATAAAACACTGAAGACTGTGAATTTTCAGACAAACTCTGCGAAATCTGTCACCACGGAACCTTTAGGCCACGAAAAGCGAAAATCCAGGAATAAAACACTGAAGACTGTGAATTTTCAGACAAACTCTGCGAAATCTGTCACCACGGAGCCTTTAGGCCACGAAAAGCGACAATCCAGGAATAAAACACTGAAGACTGTGAATTTTCAGACAAACTCTGCGAAATCTGTCACCACGGAACCTATAGGCCACGAAAAGCGAAAATCCAGGAATAAAACACTGAAGACTGTGAATTTTCAGACAAACTCTGCGAAATCTGTCACCACGGAACCTTTAGGCCACGAAAAGCGAAAATCCAGGAATAAAACACTGAAGACTGTGAATTTTCAGACAAACTCTGCGAAATCTGTCACCACGGAACCTATAGGCCACGAAAAGCGAAAATCCAGGAATAAAACACTGAAGACTGTGAATTTTCAGACAAACTCTGCGAAATCTGTCACCACGGAGCCTTTAGGCTACGAAAAGCGAAAATCCAGGAATAAAACACTGAAGACTGTGAATTTTCAGACAAACTCTGCGAAATCTGTCACCACGGAACCTTTAGGCCACGAAAAGCGAAAATCCAGGAATAAAACACTGAAGACTGTGAATTTTCAGACAAACTCTGCGAAATCTGTCACCACGGAGCCTTTAGGCTACGAAAAGCGAAAATCCAGGAATAAAACACTGAAGACTGTGAATTTTCAGACAAACTCTGCGAAATCTGTCACCACGGAGCCTTTAGGCCACGAAAAGCGAAAATCCAGGAATAAAACACTGAAGACTGTGAATTTTCAGACAAACTCTGCGAAATCTGTCACCACGGAACCTTTAGGCCACGAAAAGCGAAAATCCAGGAATAAAACACTGAAGACTGTGAATTTTCAGACAAACTCTGCGAAATCTGTCACCACGGAGCCTTTAGGCTACGAAAAGCGAAAATCCAGGAATAAAACACTGAAGACTGTGAATTTTCAGACAAACTCTGCGAAATCTGTCACCACGGATCCTTTAGGCCACGAAAAGCGAAAATCCAGGAATAAAACACTGAAGACTGTGAATTTTCAGACAAACTCTGCGAAATCTGTCACCACGGAACCTTTAGGCCACGAAAAGCGAAAATCCAGGAATAAAACACTGAAGACTGTGAATTTTCAGACAAACTCTGCGAAATCTGTCACCACGGAACCTTTAGGCCACGAAAAGCGAAAATCCAGGAATAAAACACTGAAGACTGAATTTTCAGACAAACTCTACGAAATCTGTCACCACGGAGCCTTTAAGCCACGAAAAGCGACAATCCACTAACAAAACGCTGAAGACTATGAATTTTCAGACAAACCCTGCGGAATCGGTCATCACGGAATATCCTTTAAGCCACGAAATGCGACAATCCACGAACAAAACGCAGGAGACTGTGAATTTTGAGACAAACCCTGCGGAATCGGTCACCACGGAATATCCTTTAAGCCACGAAAAGCGACAATCCACTAACAAAACGCTGAAGACTATGAATTTTCAGACAAACTCTGATTCATCTGCCACCATGGAACACCCTTTAGGCCACAAACTGCGGAAATCCCATAACAAAACACTGAAGACTGTGAATTTTGAGACAGCCCCTGCGGAATCTGTCATCATGGAGCACCCTTTATGCCACGAAATGCGAAAATCCCCTAACAAAACACTGAAGACTGTGAATTTTCAGACAAACCCTGCGGAATCGGTCACCACGGAATATCCTTTAAGCCACGAAAAGCGACAATCCACTAACAAAACGCTGAAGACTATGAATATTCAGACAAACTCTGATTCATTTGCCACCATGGAACACCCTTTATGCCACAAACTGCGGAAATCCCATAACAAAACACTGAAGACTGTGAATTTTCAGACAAACCCTGCGGAATCGGTCACCACGGAATATCCTTTAAGCCACGAAAAGCGACAATCCACTAACAAAACGCTGAAGACTATGAATTTTCAGACAAACTCTGATTCATCTGCCACCATGGAACACCCTTTAGGCCACAAACTGCGGAAATCCCATAACAAAACACTGAAGACTGTGAATTTTGAGACAGCTCCTGCGGAATCTGTCATCATGGAGCACCCTTTATGCCACGAAATGCGAAAATCCCCTAACAAAACACTGAAGACTGTGAATTTTCAGACAAACCCTGCGGAATCGGTCACCACGGAATATCCTTTAAGCCACGAAAAGCGACAATCCACTAACAAAACGCTGAAGACTATGAATTTTCAGACAAACTCTGAGGCATCTGCCACCATGGAACAACCTTTATGCCACGAAATACGAAAATCCAGGAACAAAACAGTGAAGACTGTGAATTTTGAGACAGCTCCTGCGGAATCTGTCATCATGGAGCACCCTTTATGCCACGAAATGCGAAAATCCCCTAACAAAACACTGAAGACTGCGAATTTTCAGACAAACTCTGTGGAATCGGTCACCACGGAATATCCTTTAAGCCACGAAATGCGACAATCCACTAACAAAAGACTGAAGACTACGAATTTTCAGACAAACTCTGAGGCATCTGCCACCATGGAACACCCTTTATGCCACAAACTGCGGAATTCCCATAACAAAACACTGAAGACTGTGAATTTTGAGACAGCTCCTGCGGAATCTGTCATCATGGAGCACCCTTTATGCCACGAAATGCGAAAATCCCCTAACAAAACACTGAAGACTGCGAATTTTCAGACAAACTCTGCGGAATCGGTCACCACGGAATATCCTTTAAGCCACGAAATGCGACAATCCCCTAACAAAACACTGAAGACTATGAATTTTGAGACAGCCCCTGCGGAATCTGTCATCATGGAGCACCCTATATACCACGAAATGCGAAAATCCCTTAACAAAACACTGAAGACTGCGAATTTTCAGACAAACTCTGAGGCATCTGCCACCATGGAACACCCTTTATGCCACAAACTGCGGAAATCCCATAACAAAACACTGAAGACTGTGAATTTTGAGACAGCCCCTGCGGAATCTGTCATCATGGAGCACCCTATATACCACGAAATGCGAAAATCCCTTAACAAAACACTGAAGACTGCGAATTTTCAGACAAACCCTGCGGAATCGGTCATCACGGAATATCCTTTAAGCCACGAAATGCGACAATCCACTAACAAAAGACTGAAGACTACGAATTTTCATACAAACTCTGCGGAATCGGTCATCACGGAATATCCTTTAAGCCACGAAATGCGACAATCCACGAACAAAACGCAGGAGACTACGAATTTTGAGACAGCCCCTGCGGAATCTGTCATCATGGAGCACCCTATATACCACGAAATGCGAAAATCCCTTAACAAAACACTGAAGACTGCGAATTTTCAGACAAACTCTGAGGCATCTGCCACCATGGAACACCCTTTATGCCACAAACTGCGGAAATCCCATAACAAAACACTGAAGACTGTGAATTTTGAGACAGCCCCTGCGGAATCTGTCATCATGGAGCACCCTTTATGCCACGAAATGCGAAAATCCCCTAACAAAACACTGAAAAACCACTGCCTTGAAGAACTTTGCTGCAGCGATATACCTGTAGACTGCAACAACAAATTTGGAAATTACTTGACTGTGCTAAAGTTGAATGCCTTGATCCTCGGCGACGATGATTTAGAAGCTATTACAAGCTGCCACAAAATAAAGACTCTTCATCTATACGACGGTTATTTGATGACAGACCAAGGATTGCTGAAGATTGGGAAACTCCCCTTGAGATCACTATACCTGTCAAATATTGTCCAGTCAACGCCTCTTGGACTAAACAAGCTTTTCATGTCTCCTGGTTTGAGCTCTGTACGTAAGCTAGGGCTTTCTTCATGTCAGACAGTCAGAGATATTGTTCTAACATCTATTGCTTACAACCTGAAGGATCTAGAAAGCGTATCTTTCCCATTCTGCTACAATATAAGCGTTGGAGGATTTATGAAGCTATTTGGAAATTGTAAGAATATTACCAGAATCAACATAATTAATACTTGTGATATTGAAAGGCGCAAAGATCTTGTAACAAACCTCATATGCAGAAATGTCAAATTAAGTGAGATTGTACTCTCCCCTTTGGATACATTTTATCCGTCAAATAGCATCCTTTTGCAGAAGCTGCAGTTGATGAATCCACAAATAAAAAATAGTCCTAAGGAAAGAAGATAATACAGTTCTAGACTGTTCAAAAGTCGAGCGTTTCAAACATCTGAGGTATTATCAAATAAATCTAACATTTTGGACATCTAAATAAAATTTGAAGAAAGTGATATAGTACATATCTTATTTCTAGGTATACTGGCATCTTCTTGTTAACAGAAGATATTACGTTTTAAGTGAGGAAAGTGAACTTTTATAATTCTAGACTGTTAAGGCAAAAGCGTTCAAGTAAAAAATTGTGAAAATGAGATAAGTAAATTACACTGTGTAAAAAAGTCTCTCAAAAAGTATTTTTTGATTTATACTCTCTTGCCTTAACAGTCTAGAATTTTTTCCATTAATTGTAAATTGTATTTGTAACCTAATGGAACATATTGTTAACCCACATGTTAACATAACAAGAAAGGGTCAACGAGTTTACACTTCAGCTTTAAAAATCCCTTTAGGCAGGCCTACAGGCTGAGGTAGATTTTGAAGTGCTTTTGGTTTAATTTATTGTCGCTGCGCAGCACTCTTCTTCTTTAGCCTATGCATGAAAAACCCGCAATAATAATTGCAAAAAAGAGGAAAGAGCACTTTTTCAAACATTCAAATCTCGCCTTAAATGAGAGCTGTCGAGAAAATAGTTATTGATTTGTAGAGTACTCATCAAGAGCTTTTCAATGTTACCCCACAAGACGTGGTTTCAAAAACTTCGAATTTCCATCCCCCGAATCGTTGGTGTCACTGTGACTCCACAGGGAGTACTCTAATTTATTCAAACAAAGTTTCCCTCTATACTTCATAGGGGCCGAGATATAAAGTTTTCAAAATTTCAACCCCCTCCCCCGGCCCCCCCCCCCGGGCCAATTTGGCTCATTAACGAACTTGTCCGAACTATTGGGCCTAGAAATAACATAATAAAATTTGGTTCAAATATCTTCAAAATTATTACCGCTAGCATGTAAAGATATATATATATATATATATATATATATATATATATACAAAAAATTGAACGGGCAGTGGTTTCGTACTTAGGGAAGCATGAAACGTAACGAGCCGCGGTTTGGACCCATTTATACTTCTCCAGAGGCGGAACGGGAATAATTTTGGAAAACCAGAAAGAACTGAGAGGATATTCCATATATAAGAATAAACTATGAACATTTTTATTAATTATATAACTGTTACAAAACAAAAAATTACCAAAGAGAATATCGTAGGAATAAATATAACACTGTAACACAATATATTGTCATGAGAACTGATTTGCATTTGAAAAATTCTTTCTAACATATTACCACAAAATAACTTAAGCACTAAATTGGGCATTCCGGTAAAAATCAACCGATTTGGTCCAAAATCAATAGGCTTCTTCCCATGGACGTTATAAATGTGTATACCAAGTTTTATGAAAATCCGATAAAGCGTATTTCAGTTATCGCGCGTAGAGACACACGGGCACACAGACAAACATTTTCCCGTCCACCACACAATCTTATAAAGTACCACACTGTCACTTAATAAAGAAAGATAGAAAATATACAAGAGTTAGTTGCCAATTAATCTAGGTGACTGCTTATCTATATATATAAAAATGAATGTATGTGTGTCTGTGTGTCTGTGTGTGTGTCCTTTATGCATTACTACACCATTCATCCGATCGCCATGAAACTTTGGGAAGTTGTTGGGTACATTCCCGGGAAGGTTTCTGTCATACTACATTTTTAATTTTAGCCCTCATTCGCGAGTTATGAGTGAAACACGGGCAGAAAACGTGTATTTTTTGCATTTTCGAAGCATCAGTTCTCAGTTACACATTTCAATGTCAAATCAATTACAGTAGGCTTTGGCTATTTTTGTCATAAAACCATCACGATCGCTTGAATGCTGTAGTTCACGCTGGTCGACTCATTTGTTTATTATGTCAAGGCACGCAGATATATGAAATTTTCAACCAACACCGAAGAGGATTATTATTATTATTATTATTATTATTATTATTATTATTATTATTATTATTATTATTATTATTATTATTATTATTATTATTATTATAAGAGGGATAATCAATATAGGCCTAAATATGGTCAAACGTTGTTCGATTTGGACGAAACTCACTATACAGGGGTTTTCTGGGCCAAGTACCTCGAATCTGAGGTCGCTTTTACCAGGCGACGCTATCTAATCGTGGTATGTAATTCACGTGATTTTGGTGCTAATAAATATAATGATTTAACTACTATGCTCTTAATTTTTAATTTCTGAAATAATTATCGCGGGCGATCGCTTGATTTTGTAGGTCCATCCTTGACGATTCATTTGTTTAGAATATCAAGTCCCGCAGACGTATGAAATTTTCAACCTACACGGAAGAGGGATATTCAATATAGGCCTAAATATGGTCAAGCATTGTTCGACTTGGACGAAACTCACTATGCAGGGGTTTTCTGGGCCAGGGAACTCGAATCTGAGGTCGCTTTTACCAGGCGACGCTATCTAATCGTGGTATGTAGTCCACGTGATTTTGGTGTTAATAAATATAATGATTTTACTATTATGCTCTTAATTTTTAATTTTTGAAATAATTATCGCGTGCGAAGCCGCGGGCAGACGCTAGTTAAAAATAAAAATAAAAGTTTTCTTCCCCTTACTAACGAAGAAACAAAATTTAGTAGCAGGTCAAAATCAATCAGTATTGGAAAATTATCCCAAAAATCAATTTATTTTATTTTTCACTTGACGTTGTACATATGGTTATGTACAATTTGGCAAGAATCTTTTAAAATATCTTAGGACATATCTTATAGAACTGCACAACTTGAGAGTTACAAATCTCTAAGCAGCCTGTGTTCCACTGGCTGTGACGTTGTGTACAAGGCCGCCTTAGAACGGAAACTTACCATAGCAGCCCGTAATTAACATTTCCTTTACTCCTCTTTGTACCCAGTAAATTAAACATCCTCATAGACCTGTGACCAGAAAACAGAGCACAAGCTGAATAATAATAAAAATAAAACGAGGCGCGTCCACAAAGTAAGTTTCCCTACGGTCGTTTACACAAACAAAACAAAATTTCATGTAAATATTTATTGCAACAGACATAGCAAGTGTTCAGCTATTTTTCAAGATATTCGCCACAGGAATTGAGACATTTGTCACACCGTCGGACCAACTTTTTAACATTTGTGTCGTAGAAGTCTGCCGCCTGGGATTCGAACCACTGTGTAACAATCATCTCCGCTTCTCTGTCATTCTCTGTCATTTATTGAGGTGTAGGAAAAGATGGAAATCACTGGGAGCGAGGTTCGGACTGTAAGGTGGATGTTGAAACATCTCCTAGCCGAACTTTTGCAGGAGGCTTGCAGGGAGGTGTTGAAGTCTCCACCCTACAGCTCGGACCGCGCACCCAGAGATTTTCATGTTTTCGTATCCCTCAAGAAATCCAAAATGTACATTAAGTTAGGCTACGCAGGATTTTTAATCCAAAAAAAAAAACAAATAGAGTGCTAATTTTTATAAAAAAATGGTGAGAAATTGAATATTTGCCTAATTTGTTACATTTTGTTCGCGGAATAGTCTTAATAAATCCCACACAAGAATACGAATTTCATCAATTTTTGTTTGTTTCTACCGAAGGAGTAAGCTGTTAGTTATGCTTAGACCTGGGATTTTAAGGCAAATGTCTATTTTGTTCCATATGAAATAACATGAAAATTTTTAAATATGTGGACTTTTCATGATAAATCACTTAGGCCTACATTTATAGAGTTTTATGGTGCCCTAATATGCTTATTTGGACCTTTAGAGCCTATTTTATTATTCTAGTGCCTAAAATGCCTATTTTGTACATTTAAAATAAAATTCGACTTCTGTAATTTTTACAATGAAAAGGAGAACAGCAGAGGTGGGTTTTTCACAGAAGTATGATTATTCCAAATAATTGTCGCTAAAGGAATGCTGACTGGCGGGGGAGGGGGAGGATTAAGGGGGAAGGACTACTGTGTCAAGTCACCAGTGAAAGAACATCTGTTTAAGTGAATATAGTTCGTGATGCCTAATTTTGCAGTTAATTCTGTTAAGAATAGGTATACCACGTTTCTTGCAGTAAAAAAAGATCGTGTTACAGTTTAAGTGTATATTGTAGTATTTTAAAGTCTATTTTCTATCAATTTACACATTTTAAAGCATATTTTAAGTGCCTAATTTCTCTATTAAAAGCCTATTTACTTGTTTTAAAAGCCTATTTTAGGTGCCTAAAACTAATTTTTTAGAGCCTAAAATCCCAGGTCTCCTTATAACACAGTTATAAGGGGAGAAAAACTAGTTATAGTAGGCCTGTTCAAATTGCAAGCCCTTAACCATGCCGTTGAGGTATTTAAGACCTCAGTACCTGAAGGGTAGTTATAAGTAGACCTGAGATTTTAAGGCAATTGCCTATTTTATTCCTTATGAAATAATATGAATTTTTTTTAATATGTTGACGTTTCATGATAAATCACTTACATTTATAGGGTTTTATAGTGCCCTAAAATGTCTATATGGACCTTTAGAGCCTATTTTACTGTTTTAAAAGCCTATTTTAGGTGCCCAAAACTAATTTTAGGGCCTAAAATCCCAGGTCTACTATATCCACCCTGTGAAGAGACCTTTGGCTGCAAGTCGTATATGCGTGAGTTAAATTGGTGTAGAAACTTTATAGCCCATGGCTACTCTGATAGTAGCACATCAGCCTTTACAATTAGCATTTAAATTACAACCTTCCCCATCCTCTTAAGAAAGGACAGCAAATACTACCAACCCCGCAGCCATTCAGAAACATTTCACTTCTAATTTCATTACCACTTGCTTTAATCTCTGCCCTTTACGGCCCTTAGAACGTATTCATTACTATCCCATCATGTGTAATACAACCCCTGTCGCTACTGAAAGATATACAGGGTGGAAATTGTGCAGATTTTAACAGTTTATTTGTTTGCTAGAAACAAACAAAAATTCAAACATTTTTTTCTCCCAAGTGAGTATAATTATGAGATTACCGAGGACGAAGTGAAACTCACAATCTCGAGTCGGATTTATTAAGACTGTTCTACGAATCTCTTCTCTTTTATACACAGTGTGTTTTAGTTTTTTCAATTTTCCGAGATCCGTTATGCACTTACGGCCATAGGCGTAACCAGACCGACCATATGGGGGGGTTATAACATCCGTGGGGTCTGGGGGGTAGGGGTATGGGGTCCTCCCCCGGAAAATTTTAAAAATTAAGATGCAAAATAACGAGTTTTAAACTTCCGGGGGTCCTCCCCCGGAAAATTTAAAAAATTAAGACGCAAAATAACGAGTTTTAAGCTTCCCACGCTTTATACTTGTATTAAGTAATTTATAGGCAGACTTTAAAAAATTATACAATTTTCCTTTTTTTAATCAATGGGGGGGGTTCAAACCCCCAAACCCCCCCCCCTCGGTACGCCTATGCTTACGGCACGAGTATTGCATGCTATTTTTTGCACGATGATTATTTATATTAATTGAGATATTAGCTGAAAATATTATGTAAGTTACATACAGCGCGCGCCAATAAAATTTACCTGTTTTCCTCGTTTAATATTTCGTGAAGTTGGTAATATATCTTTCTGTTCTTTTCTACACGTTGTTGTGCAAGCCAGGGAGAAAATTCCACAATGGTCTTCACTACGCCAGAGAGAATTGTAATAGTCAAATTTTATTTGGAAACAAAATGTATAGTAGAGGCACAGCGGAGATTCCGCAATCATTTACAAGTTCGAGACGCTCCAACACCAAAGACAATTCGCAGATTTCCTCTTGTGGGGCTACACAAAAGACAATGTGTATACACGACACCCGAACACAATCTGCCAGCTCAAGAGAAGAATCGAAGAATTTATTCATGCTATTCCGGTGGAAATGTGTGCTAGACTGATATGCTCACACTTTATCTTGAGCCAAAAAAATGCGGGGGTGAGGGGAGCTGATATTGCATGCAGTATAAGAGATTGACTATTGCAGAAGGCGGTGAGTTGAAATTTACGTTGTTTCTAAAGGGTTGCCAATTATCAGAAAATATAACGTGTGTAGTTTTATGGTGGGTCACAATGGAACTAACTGTAATCTGTAGCACTTCCAACTCTCGCTTCCAAACTAAAGATTTTATATTGATTCAGATATTATAGTAGAATATATCGCTGGAGAAATGAATAAAGTAATATATTTAGGCCTATTTAGACAATTTCTCTCCCGGTCTTCAGAATATAGAAAATCGTTTAAAAGTCGTAGCATTATACATGTAGGCCTACTTGAATACGCACTTTCACATGCCTGAATTGAAGTAATTTAACTAAATACCTTTCGCGAAAGTTTGCAGGTAATTAATACAACGAAATAATAAAACTTGACTTGTTCTTTTCTCCAACGACAGATTCAGCTTGAAACACATTAAATTGCTTTTCCTTCCATTTCATTTATTTGGTTCATTATTTCGCTTATTTCCGATACTTCTTGGTTTAAAGAATCTTTATTTTTAACTTCGTTGTCACTTATATCGACCATTTCCTCAACACCAGTACTGTTCTTCTAATATCCCTGGATTTATTCTGTCATTTTCAGAATAATATGATGTAAACAAATAAAAAAAATTGACGGTAGCTCAAGAATGCCCCAACGGGAAGTTTTTGGGTATGGCAATACTGGGGACGGGTCGCGATCTTCATTTTTTCGAGCGAGGCCTTCTTTATATGGACGGTTTTCAGCATTATGGAGTGTGAAGCTCAAGATAAAGTGTGCGAATAATACACAATTTTGGGTTTCGTTTGAATCGTTGTATGGGCCTTGCAGGTGGACACATTGAACATGTTGTTCTTAACAGATGATTCTCCCACCTTTGTTCTCCATGTCTCTTACCGCATGGAAATTTGTTTTGTTTCCATAGCAACAAGATTGCGTGCGGGAATGTCAACTTACGATCCACGGCAACAACATTCGTAAGTGCCACTAATTAGTTAAGTCGTGCAAAAATACTTTTTTACACTCCTTAGCTAGTAAGTGTTTCTTACGACAGTTGTTTACATGGCTCGTAACTTGACATTACCACACGCAATCTTGTTGCTAGGGGCGACGGGTGGAAAGTGAATTGTTGCTAGGGGCGACGGGCGGAAAGTTACTTTACCGCCCGCAAATGCTTATTTGCGAGCAGAAATGACCAAGGCCTCCCCGCTTTATAAATATTCGGTTGCCATAAACAATAACAAATGCGAATCCCTTTCTGAAATAAGCACCATTCTTCAAGTCTGTATTTACATAATATTTTCAGGTAATATCACAATTAATATAATTAAATTGATATAAGTAACCGTCGTGCAAAAAATAGCATGCAACACACGGACCGTAAAGGCATTTACGGGTCTCGAAAACTTAAAAACCCTCGGCTGCGCCTCGGGTTTTCAATCTGTTTCCTCGACCCGTAAACGTGCCATTCCGCCCTTGTGTCGCAATATACTATTACAAACTTCAGGCATGGGTTCCTTACACCGAAAGAAGGAAAACAGTTCATATGAACATATGTCCCATAATCCTTCTTTTCTCGTTATTCATTTATTAATGAAATTTTGCGAAACCATTCGACACCATCCCGGAGTTTTTGAAAGGGTGCGACAGTTCATGATTCTACGAGTGAATGCATGTCTAGAAGCAAGAGGAAGACATTTCAAGCATTTGTTATGAGTTTTGTGTATTATGAGTGTACCAATGTGTTCAAAAGTTCCTAACGAGAAAACAAAGGATTATGGGACATATGTTCATATGAACTTTTCTCCTTCTTTTGGTGTAAGGAACCCATGCCCGAAGTTTGTAAAAGTATTTTTGAAACACCCTGTACATATGATACTTTTTCCTGACTGACTTAATGACTGACTGACAGAGAATCAACGTAGAGCCTAAACTATAATAGGTAAAGACTTGGAATTTTGACTATAACTTCGTTTCATAATGTATGTGCTCACTAAGGAAAGATTTTACATAAATTTTATTTTAAATGCCAAAAATGTTTTTGAGTTTACTTAATACCTTTTTACATAGAATCATCATATCCAAATCACATCCCATGTAGTACAGCAGTTTATTGTTGGCAGAGTTCACAGGAAGTTTTGGAAGTAAATGATACGGGACTTTGACAAATTAGAGAAGCCATCGATAGAATTCATTGGTGTAAATAAATAATGTAGAATGAAATCCACGAAAATAATGCACAATGTGATGCAGTCACATAACTTCCTCTACCCTGGACATAGAGTATGCCATTTTCTCACTTCACATTTTGATGTAAAATAAGAGGTCGTATTGCGGGGACAACTTAATCCAGCTGGCACAGTCTGAGTAAGTTATGCCATATCAGAAGTATCTAAAAATGCTATCCACTGATACGTTATTCATAGCTGTAGGCTCTGTATTTTTAGTTGAAAAATATGGATGCCCTAAGCGTGTAAAAAGAGACAAAATAGAATGGAACATTTTTAGTCCTATGCGCGCAGTATATTATTATGTCCCAGGTTTTGGGGAGGAAAGTATGAAAGTGGTATTGAATTTATTTTTTATTTCAGTAACATGAGAGTGAGAAATAAAATATTGCGTAAAGACAATACAGTTTTATGTACCGGAAATTATGTTTCTTTTTATTTTAACCACTACCAGGCATGGTGTGTAGAAGCAATGGGATGCAAAATTCTACATCCTCTATTAGCCATAAAAACCTATATCAAGCGTTTTTTGAGAAAATAGTTTGAGTGTGATAAGTCGTTCTTGCTCATTTCAAATTCTACATACCTATTTAAGGACGTAGAGTTTGAAAATCGGAGTCCTTCTTAAGTTGATTTCGAATGTCAAAATACAAAACCCAAGAGAGGCAGGGCCTTTTAAGCTTGAACAATTTGAGGAGGAGTTTCACAAAACTTGATATCTACAAAAATAAAAATTTTCAGGAGAGATTTTTTAGTTGAAACACCTTTTCGATGCTAAAGGTATTGCATACTATCGTGGATTTCCTCCGGCCACAAGTCAGTACAGGTACTAGTACTCTAAACAAACTAACCGTAAAAACATAAATTTGCCTAATCTATATTAATAAAAGGAAGTGTCTGTCTTCCTCCGTCTGTCTGTCCGCGAACCCCAGTGAAATCTACTGAACGCAGAAAACTGAAATTTTAAATATAGGTAGTCTAAAGGGTCGGGAAATGCACCTCGAAGCCGGAATTTTAATTTTTGCTTTAATTCGTGAGTTATGAGTGAAAAATGGGCAGAAAACGTGTATTTTTTGCGTTTCCGAAGCATCAGTTTTCAGTATATTTCAATGTCAATTCAATTACAGTAGGCTTTGGCTATTTTTGTCATACCTTGGACATGAAACCATCGCGATCGCTTGAATGTTGTAGCTCACGCTGCTCGATTCATTTGTTTTTAATGTCAAGGCACGCAGACATATGAAATTATCAACCTATACCGAAGAGGATTATTAATTATTATTATTATTATTATTATTATTATTATTATTATTATTATTATTATTATTATTATAAGTGGGATAAACAATATAGCCCTAAATATGGTCAAACGTTGTTCGATTTGACGAAACTCACTATACAGGGGTTTTCTGGGCCAAGGACCTCGAATCTGAGATCGCTTTTACCAGGTGAGTCTATCTAATCGTGGAATGCACTCCACGTGATTTAGGTGTTAATAAATATAATGATTTAACTATTATGCTCTTAATTTTTAATTTTTAAAATAATTATCGCGGGCGAAGCCGCGGGCACATGCTAGTTCATAATAAGCACGTGAATGCCAAATGAAAAAAGCAATCAGTTAGGCCTATTTAATAGTTTATTCAGGATCCACGAAATGTCATGAAAAAGGCAGCTTACTATCGTATAAATAGTGGATTAATAGTGTCAATAATTAAGTCATAACAATAACAGCACACCTCACTGATATCGTCTAATATGAAGCTTCTTCATCAAGATGCACAGACGCAGCATTATCTTACCATTCTTCTAATAATCTCGGTACACCTACGTACTCAAACTTTTAGAACAGAACCAGTGGACAATACACTTCAGTTGGGTGAAAGCCCACGTGGGTATTAGGGCAAGATAGGGTGACGCGCCGCACTTTTCTTGAAATTCGTCTACCTCAAAACAGGATTGAATATTTTGAAAACTCTTTTTGAGATTCCAAGCTATGATCTTCCCTGCCTATATTTCAGCAAAGGAAATATTTATAAAATAATAATTAAACGTGTAAATACAATTACTAAATTGAAAGGCAAAGCGGGAGAGATGCCGCGTTACAGGGTGCTATGCCGCACGTATGGGAGACATGCCGCATTCATAATATTAGTTCAAATTTACTTCAAAGGCACGTACAGAACAAAAGAGAACCTATCTACACAATCTCTGAATATTGGCGAATAGCTTTGTTTCATTTTCTGTACCAAATATTCCTTCAGGCCCAAGTGAGGGTTTTCCCAATTTCCTGTGTCCGTGCGCCTACGAATAGTCCTCTCTGGCATATTATAGCAACGTTCGGCTTCCCGAATGGAAATATTCCCTGTCTTAATTCGCCGAACAGCTTCTTGTAGGTCACTGTCACTCCATAGGCCACGATGTTTAGCTCCCTCCCTTTCCCTATACCTTGTTGGCATGCTTATTGCTGAAAAGAGCAGAAAAAATCATTTTGGGGGTAATTATACTGCAAGACATTGTGCGGCGTGCCACCCTTGAAAGCTGTGCGGCATGTGACCCAAAACTCAGGGACACGCGCCGCACTCATCTGTAGAGCTTATTGTTATTGTTGTTATGGCGAACTTCACTCACAATATCTTTACAACCTCTAAATAGTCTATTAAAAATAGTACACGCAGAAAAAATGGAACAAATACAGAACAGGAAAGAATAAAGTAATGAGTCCAAAAAAGTTTCGCAGTGAAACTATTGCACTTACCTGATAAATGTCGCTACAACAATGAAATAAACACCACAAACAATGAAGACACGTGATCCAGTTACTCTAGGGAGGGAACTGGAGATGGTATCACGACAATTAGCGGTACCTAGCGTCAAATGTTCGAGTTAGAGGGGGTGCGGCATCTATCCCGGTGCGGCGTGTCACCCGGTTTTGCCCTAATGGAAATGAGTTGGCAGATAAAATGGCAAAAGAAGCTGCGGAAGATGACGAAATACAGAGCATATACCAAAAGGTTCCAAAATCTTTCATCAAAACAGAAATAGAACACCACGAACAAAGGGGCCCTTAGTAAATCATTCTTCCCTTCAATAAAGGACCGGCTAAAGAAAAAACTTCCCATGACACCGACCTTCACAGCAATAGTTTCAGGACACGGAAAAACCAAAGCTTATTTACATAGGTTTCACCTGACAGATGATCCTCAATGCACATGTAATAACCAGGCTTTAAAACTTAGTGCCCGATCGAATATGTTAACAGCAACCGTACTGTATAGACTTTGCTCGGCGTATGCCCTAGCTACCATATGCTAGTTCACGTGATAGTAAACAAACCGAAATACAGATATAGGAAGACCACAAAATAACTTCTCATTATCTAAACTCACATTACAAGCATGCAAAACGATACTTTCTCCTGTTTGTGTATAATAGTCCCTCCCAAATGTTTCAATATATGTTTGCGTTTTAGAACACTTTACTTTCGGCATGCCGAACACGTATTATAAATTTAAACACGCACAATGACAAGGTACACTGTTGACCAATTTGAGAGGCACCGTACCACAAGCGCATTCACTTCTCGGTACTACTATCAATGACTGTCTTATCAGCCTACGCAATCAACCCCACCCCCTATACTCAGGTTGTTGGTAACCGGAATCAACTCCCTCTGTGTGTTCGGGCACTAAGTTTTAAAGGCTGGTAATAACGGACAACAAACAGTGAATCATCTTATATATGAATGCAGGGACATACGGCAACAAAGGCGTACGGTACATTAATAGAAGAAATACAGAAAAATGGTGGAAAGTGGCCATTGACAAATCAGAATCTTGTACATAATCACTTAAAAGCATTTTGTAAATATATTCACTCAATTAATTTATAAACGACAATTAAGTTAAGTAGTCTTGCACAATGAGAACATACATACGTAACTTACATAGTGTATTATACTGATATATTGTAAAAATGAGCTAATGTAAAATAGGATGTTTAAATATTTAAAGCCATCAGGAATGATTCGTATCTAACTTAAATGTAAATATGAATTCAAATGTAATACTGCAAGTTAATGCATGTAATATTACGTTTGTAATGGGGCATGCAGTTAATAAATAAATTTAAAAAATTTAAAAAAAACCACCTCTTCATAAAATGTTATGCTTTTTCTCAAGACACATCGAAGTAACTTCTTTATGTCAGAACTCTTTTTTCCTCACTAAAATGATTTATGAAAGGAAGATTTATAGCTGTATCAATGGTCTTTGCATTACTCATTCTCAGCTTAAGAACTTCAACGTCAATGTGTATGTTTTCATGGATAACTGTCCCCTCTTATATCGTTAGTCATTTTGAATGGAAGCTTCTTCTTCAGAATGTCCTCAGATTTAGATTTTAAATCAAATATTTGCCAGTCTCTACCAAGAATTAGACACTCGCCATATATATTTAAATAAAGAATAACAAGTTTCAGTGAGTGATGTGTAGATGTACACTTTTGTAAAAACCCGTTGCAAGTAGATGTTAAGTTTTGTGAAAACTCCGTCACTTCATCCGCCTTTTACGTTAGTAGATATTAAGTTTAGCTAAATTTCGACTACGCCAATGAATTCAGCTGGTGCCAAAACGTAAGGATACACCAATATCAAAAATTGAAAATTTTGTAGTTGTTAAGTTTTGTGAAACCTCTTTTAATTTACTCAAAGAAGTGAGATGTTGCGTTTGGCAATAATAAAATGACAATGCGACTTGTACTTTAATTCGCTGGATTCCATTCACGAGTTTTGGAGACATTATGTTCTGCAGCTAATTTATTACTTAATATTTTTAAAAATTATACAATTCTTCAAACGTAGCGTAATAATTTATACCATTAGACAATAATGAAATATTTCAGTTAGTAGGCAACTAAATGAATTAACACAAAATTGCAATGAATGAAAACCGTTCAAATTATATTCGTGATAGCTGAGTCCATCATCCATAGGATTGATAGCGTAGCCATGGCGATTTGATCGCTGTTTTAAACGCCATGGCATAGAATATCTAGATAGGGGAGATTTCTAGGGTCCTAGGTTTCTTTATAAGTTAAATGATTTACGATATATTTCGTAATATAGCGTTATAAATTTCACATTTTCTACCAGAATTTTTATATAATAATAGTAATAATTAGGGACCGGATTCTTAGGTTTTTACCTATTTTTCCTTACTTCCAAAACAATCATGTCCATAGGATTCACCCACTTTAATTCTATGGCACCTAAAAATACCTAAATGGGGTATAAAAACCTAAATACACCTAAACGGGATATAAACCTAAAATATCTAATTTAGGCAAATTTTTTTTTTTTTTTTTTTTTTTTTTTTTTTTTTTTTTTTTTTTTTTTTTTTTTTTGTCAGTTGAGAAATCGGTATTTTGCGGAGAGACAATAATTTTTGTCGGGTTGACATTAATACCACCAGCGTTTCGTTCAACCCATTGTCGTCTAGGATGGACAGTATCTGGCCAACCATAAAGTATTTTACTCACTAAACTAGAAGCATCGGATTCGATTCCTGAGAAGGGTAGTGTCTAGATAGGCCTACAGTATTAACCATTAACTAAGAGATAACAGGAAGAACTTCACAGTTGATCTTGAAATATATTTAGTGATATACTGTAACCAGTAAATGTGAGGCAATCTTGTATAATATTGTCCTAAAGCAAGTTTACACAAATTTGAGTCAATTTTGTTAAGTTAAACTTTACAAGTATTATGTATTGAATCCTATGTAGCACATTCAAATTCATTAAACCAATTATTTTACTCGAAAACGATATTTTGGAGACAAAAACCTAAAAAAAACTATTTCACCTAATGGAAAACCTAAAACGGTGTTTTTAAAAACCTAAAAATCCGGTCCCTAGTAATAATAATAACATAATTAATATGTACCGATGACGAAGCACTGAGGAGGGAAAATCTAACATAGTGCACGCCGCTTATTGTGATCACTTCGGGACGCAACTAATCTGATAATATTAACCGATTGATAACAGTAGCCGAAGGAATTAAATGAAGGATATTTATTCATAAAATAATACGTAACTGTGAATCATTGAACCACTCATAGGCTAATAGACTAATAGACTGCAAGCAACTATTTTTTCAACCATTAACAAAGTTTTTAATTGTTTTTACCTTCCTTTAGGAGTCCATTAACCAATACTCCATACTCAGTTACGAGTGTTTTTGGAAGTCTATACTGATCTGTGATGAACACCGCTTAGCAAAACATACAATGCCTGTCTGTTCAAGTCTTTTCATTTTACACTAGCCATCACTGCATATCAACACTGTTATTTCCATAAATCAAAAGCTGCACCTTAACTGTTGTGTGAAACATGTTTTATTGCTTAAAAGAGAAAGTTAGGTAATGCCACCCCTTCGAACTGGTCATCCTGTGAGCTGGGAACAGAATTGCTACTTCCGGTACAACACAATACAGTTGAGTAAATTATTAAAAACGAAATTTTGAATGATGTACATTACTTGGAAATAATGCCGCAAAAAGGAAAATGTGATAACATAAACCGAGTCTTTGATCACAATAAACAGCATGACTTATATACGAATTTCAGAACATATACATTTTGATTAAGATATGAATGATATTCTTCTGTTGCCCATAGTAACAAGAATATTATAATCTAGATATTGTTGTGAAATGTAGTCTGTTTACCACAGTCACTGCCTTCTTTATTTCTTACAAGCCATGATGTTAAATCTGGCAACATCGCATCGGTAGTCCTATCGGCTATGAACATGTCGTAAATAAAGCAATGTACTCCATCAGAATTATCGAAAAATTAAGCATATTTCAGCTTAAAGTAATCCCAGTCATCACCTATTGTTTAGAGAACATCTGGATACACCTGAAGAGCAACTGGAGAGCATAGAGAAGGTAAAAACCGTGTACACAATGAGAGATTTATATACACCGTCACCTCTAATTGAGTACACCAGAGAACAGTTTTTCACAGAAGAATTTCGTGTTCATCAGCTACAAACGAATACCAGAGTGAGGTACGGTATGATATTAGTGTCCTTAAGGAAGAATTGACTGGTATTAAAGAAGAATTGAAGAGAAATAGAGTCACTTCTACTGGTAAGATCTTTTATCAAGCTGCTCACAGTAGGCCTAATTCATCTCAATGTGGCAGACGCCAAATCGTATATATGCAATCTCCTATCCTCCCAATATTACTACCAGCGTTTTCCTACGGGATTCAAACCTTAACCTCAAAAGTGCTGGCGAATCAACACAGTTCACCACCGGAGGATGAACGAATGAATGACTTGACAGCAAATAACGGAAAGCTGAGTGTTCCCAAGGAATTAGGCAAAGTTATTCTTTTCAGTGACAGTCATGAGCGTAGTCTTCCACAAAGTGCATGTGACAAGAAAAGAGATATCAGTACTCTAGGTTATATTAAACCTGGGACAACCAGCTCAGTGGTGGTACAAAATGACCCAGAGAAGTTTAGCAGCTTAATAAAATATGACTCTGTTGTGGGTCAAATAACAGAGCTCGTAGGCCTAACAGGATAAGTGAGGTTATTACCAATAAAATAAGAAAAAACGCGACATCATAACGTATGAGGAAACACTGAAAACTACGAATTCCTTCAGATAGGCTATGTGGAGTCACCGCGCATTACGTTATTATGCACATCACAAGTATATGCTATGTAATATAGGCCTACTGATTTCGCCTAAATAAAATCGGTATTTGTGAAAAAGAAAATCATCTGCAATATAAACGTATTCAAATGCTTCCCACAGACCACCACAGATAGGACTACCTCCTGTGTTGTCAGATTTCAAGCAGCATGGCTTGTAAGATATAGAAGGCAGTGCCACAGTCGTAATGAACACGCTATAATCAATTAGAGCTAGGTGGTAGTGGGTAATAGGAAAGAGGTCCTGGGTTCAAATTAAACCCCGTGGACACTCAAATTTACCAGTAGGCTCTTGTAAATGACTCATTCGTGCAGCATTTGCTTCTTTCTTCGGCTATATCTCAATGTATCCTGTATTTTTGCCTTTGAGATTGAGGAAACCATGCAAGCCCCAAGTTATTATTGTTATTAAGTGCCAGTATGGTACTTATGAGATTGTGTGGTGGACGAAAAACTGTCTGTCCGTCTGTCTGTCCGTCTGTCCGTGTGTCTGTACGCACCGTAACTCAAATACGCTTTTTCGGATTTTCATGAAACTTGGAAAACACATTTATAATGTCCATGGGAAGACGTCTATTGATATTGGATAAAATCGGTTGGCCAGTACCGGAATAACGCCCAATTGCACATCAGTTATCATGACAACATAGTCAATTGTTTTACTGTGATCTTATAAGGCTTTGGCAGTTAAAATACAGTTAGCTATGACAACACTAATGCTTTAAATGCGCTTTCTGCATATCATAACTGCAATCATAACTGATTAAACAAAAACATACTGGCACTTTGTTATATCAGTTTACCTGATTTTATTATTATTGTTATTGTTATTATTATTATTATTTCATGGTAGAAGTATTGGACATAAAGATCGACTATTACTATAAATTTTAGACACTTTTGAAGTGAAATTTGCCCTCTTTCTCTAATATCTTTAACGTTTAGGGTCTATTTCAAACTGGTGTTGGAATAATCAGTATTAGCATATGTATGAGCTATTTTCATTCCAGGTAATTGAGATTCGAGATCAACTCCAAAGTGACGGACAGGTCGTCAGAATAAAGTTAGGAATATGAGAAAGATGCGAGACGATCTGCATTAATGAATGGCTACATTTGCATGTCTGTGCACAACATTAACGCTTTATGCGGGATATAGGAGGCCATGTAGCATGTTATTTCCTATCATCTCTGCATGAATACAGTTACATAGACTTGGCCGTCTGGTATTGAGAAATACAATCCGCCCCTTGATTGAAGAACTGAAAACACAGTGGGCCATGTCCATCCATAGAGAAAAATCAGATGAACTGTCTTTCGCTTAATGATCCATCTCCATTTTATCATAGGTAATCCCACGAGAGTTGAATTTATTAAGACTATTCCTTGAATAAAAATGTAACGGATTATACAAATAATAATTACTTTCGTGCTTTGTTATATAAAAACAAAACCTACAGCTGCAAGATCACGGCCTACTATGAATCAACATTCCATGAATCAATT
The DNA here is from genome assembly GCA_964059195.1 of Ectobius pallidus. Lineage (NCBI taxonomy): Eukaryota > Metazoa > Arthropoda > Insecta > Blattodea > Ectobiidae > Ectobius > Ectobius pallidus. The sequence continues at coordinate 9,020,661 of CAXKWD010000004.1, read as the reverse complement.
CGAGTTACCATGTTGTCACCAGTGCTACCAATGGTGCTTATAAGACATAGTTAACTTCATTCAGTTAAGCTAACGGCAGAACAGAATAAAAGCACACGAACTGGCTTGCATCGAATCGAAATTGTGTTCTTAATCAATGTACATTTCTCTTATTTCAATTTCCAAACAAGTTATGTTGCATAAAACTAGTAGGTGCCCGTGGCTTCGCCCACAATAATTAATTGAAAAATTAAGAGTATAATAACTATTAAATCATTATATTTATTAACACTTGCACGGGAATCATTCATAAACTAAGCCATTAATAATTAATGACACAGCTAAAATTCCGGCTTCAGAGTACATTCCACGATTAGAAAGCGCCGCCTGAAAGAAACGATCTCAGATTCGATTATGCAGTTCCAAAGCTAACTGTGAACACATAGGCTAATACGTATTGTTTCTCAGCAGTTTGTTGACAGTTGAATATGATGTGAATTTTATTTGATCAATTCAGCTTAATTTTCAGAAAATATATAATGTTTCAAGGGAAGGAATGGTTTGTTTGGAGTTTTATTATCAGCGATATTTCAAGAGTTAAACCATCAGTATTTTACAGCTGGTGCTCCCGGCTTCGCCCGCCATTATTAATTGACTCCAGGATTTTAAAGAAATTTACACTGGTAGTTTATTAAAAATGTGTGTGGTTCAGAGCTATGAAAACTGTAAGTAAAAATAAAATTAGAATATTTGTTCATTGTGTTCATTTCACTTAGGCTTTATATAATAAAGAAACGGTTTTCCTAATTTTGTACACTTCGTGAAAGTTTACCCTGCCAGAGACGAACATCGCCGAGTTTTCCCGATGCTTCACGAAGCGGGCGAGCGAGTGAGCACGCTATTTAGGGCCATTGAATTGTATAAGAGTAGATAATCTGATGTCGTGCTGTTTAACGTCAACCTGTGACGTAATAATCACTGCACACTGATGCTTACGTGTCCAGAAACGAGCAGACGATTTTACTCTGTACGGGCAGACGCAAAGCTCCGCTTAATACGAATATGATAGATTATTTTTTTTAAATGTTGATGGGTGACACAATGTGCAGGCATTCAAAGGGAAATAGATTTACTATTGTTTTGAAATTTGTACGACATCAGCATGGGCGTACGGTGAAATTTTGTTCGGAAGGGGTTCAATGTAAATTCGTATCAGCTCCATGTCCTTGCGCACATTGTGAATTAATACTTTTTTTTAAATTACTCAACAGCTGTATTGTGAAAATTAATACACTGTAATAAATTAATATGCAGCTCAGTCTTTGAAACTGTTTTTCTTGAGATTTCTATCAATTTCTCGTTTAAGCTAGAGTCATTTATAAGAACTTTTTTTTTTTTTTAATTATCATAATACTCTATGGTGCATAGGGCACTTTTTTAAAGTCATCTGTAAATTCACCGGTGGAAAAACCCAATTATACCGATTACTTCATGATAATTTTGTGTTGAGCTCGTGATACTTGGCTTTAAAAACAGGTTGATGGATTTTGGAGGGAATATTCGAGTTGTCGTTTGACAGATTCCAAAGGGATTTTTGTTTACTAGTAATACAACACTGTTATTAAGCTGAAAAACTATCAACACCATGAGGTTTTGAAATTTGGAATAAATTACGATAAATCTTAAATAATGCTTTGATATGGACGAAATTGTAAAATGTATCAGATATTTCGGGAGGGGTTTCAACCCCCTGAACCCCCCCTTACCGTACGCCCATGGACATCAGAGTAGCTGTAAAGATGAGCTTCAGCTTGAGGTAATGGTGACCTCTGTCCGCCATTTGACCTCCTGGGATCTTATTACGTTAATGTTGTCGTTAAACTAGACTTTATGTCGCCATCACAGCATCGAATAGCTCTCCAAGTCTATCTGTCATTATTTCACTAGCAGAGTGACTTAACACTCACTCTTGTTCTTGCTGAAGAGTCTGTAGATTGTTTTTAAGCAGTTATGTGTGTACTGCAGGCTGTAAATGAGAAAAAATGCAGGTAAAATATTTCCTTATTATTCATTAACACCCTGCAATGTGACTAGCAGGTGCCCGCGGCTTCGTCCGCGATTATTTATTCAACTGCTAGATGTTTTGTTTAAATCATTTATTTAACAGAAAAATCATTAAAACTTTACGTAGGCTACTTTTATTTTTAACTAGCTTAAAAGGCCCGGCGTCGCCCGGGTTTCGTATTTTGTATATTAAATTAACTTCTGGAGGAAGTTCTAGGTCCTTATATTATTTTTTTATTTTTTTTTATTTTTATTTAATTTATATTTAATTTAATTTATTTAAATTGCATTTACAAACTTATGTACAAATACAAATACAAATACAAAAATACACAAATAAACAAAGAACATTTACATATTTCAAAATTAAAGTACAGAAAAGAAAAAGAAAGAAAAGAACCATATATTTATTTAGAACTAGCGTGTGCCCGCGGCTTCGCACGCGATAATTATTTCAAAAATTAAAAATTAAGAGCATAATAGTTAAATCATTATATTTATTAACACCAAAATCACGTGGACTACATACCACGATTAGATAGCGTCGCCTGGTAAAAGCGACCTCAGATTCGAGTTCCCTGGCCCAGAAAACCCCTGCATAGTGAGTTTCGTCCAAGTCGAAAAATGTTTGACCATATTTAGGCCTATATGGAATATCCCTCTTCCGTGTAGATTGAAAATTTCATACGTCTGTGGGACTTGATATTCTAAACAAATGAATTGTCAAGGATGAACCTGCAAAATCAAGCGATCGCCCGCGATAATTATTTCAGAAATTAAAAATTAAGAGCATAATAGTTAAATCATTATATTTATTAACACCTAAATCACGTGAATTACATACCACGATTAGATAGCATCGCCTGGTAAAAGCGATCTCAGATTCGAGGTACTTGGCCCAGAAAACCCCTGTATAGTGAGTTTCGTCCAAATCGAACAACGTTTGACCCCATTTAGGGGTCGCGTGGTAAAAGCTACCTCAGATTCGAGGTACTTGGCCCAGAAAACCCCTGTATAGTGAGTTTCGTCCAAATCGAACAACGTTTGACCATATTTAGGCCTATATTGATTATCCCTCTTATAATAATAATAATAATAATAATAATAATAATAATAATAATAATAATAATAATAATAATCCTCTTCGGTGTTGGTTGAAAATTTTATATATCTGCGTGCCTTGACATGATAAACAAATGAGTCGACCAGCGTGAGCTACAACATTCAAGCGATCGTGATGGTTTCATGACAAAAATAGCCAAAGCCTACTGTAATTGATTTGACATTGAAATGTGTAACTGAAAATTGATGCTTCGAAAACGCTAAAATACACGTTTTCTGCCCGTTTTTCACTCATAACTCAATAACGAAAGCAAAAACTAAAAATGTAATATGCCGAAAACCTTCCCGGGAATGTACTCAACAACTTCCCAAAGTTCCATGGCGATCGGATGAATGGTGTAGTAATGCATAAAGGACACACACACAGACACACACACATACATTCATTTTTATATATATATATATACAGCCGAATGAGCAGACTGCTCGTGCTCGGGTGAGGATTCAGAAAATCAGAGTGGAGAAAGAGGAGAAACAAAAAACAAAATGAGAAAGAATGACACACCTATAAAAATGGCGAAAAATGTTAAACAGATCTAGAAAAAGAAAATACAACTTTATAAAAAGGAGACAAAAAATATTAAACACAAATACATACAATAAATAATAATAAAAATAAATGACTTAAAGCTAATAAAATTACAAAAAAATGTTTTACATACTTATTAAATTTAAAAATGGGGTAAACTGCTAGATTGGGGTATCTATAGAGTTATAGAAGCGGGGACCAAAATTAATGATATGGTTTAATCCTGCCGATGTGAGACATTTGGGTTCTGATAGAAGTAGAGTATTATTTCTTCTAGTGCTGTATGCATGATCACCCGATGTGTATTTTGCATGATGTTTGTGAAAATATTTTAATAAAGAAAATTTGTAGAGTTGGTCAAACTTAAAAACATTAAATTCATATGTATGTAGAATTCGAAATGAGCAAGAACGGCATATGGCGCTCAGACTATTCCCTCAGAAAACGCTAGATATAGCTTTTTACAGTTCATAGAGGGTGCCGAATGTTGCATTCCATTGTTTCTACACACCATGCCTGGGAGGAGTGCAAATAAGAATAAAAAGAAATTCCGGTTACATAAGATTGTATTGTCTTGACAGAAAATTGTATTTCTCACTCTCATATTACCATACAACCGTTTCGGGGCTGAAGTAAAAAAGAAATTCAATATCACTTTCATACTTTCCTTCCCAAAAACCTGGGACATAATATAGTGCGCACGTAGGACTGAAAATGTTCCATCCCGTTTTGTCTTCTTTTAGATGCTTAGGGCCTCTGATCAACATTCCTAGGCCTATTTCTCAACTAATAGAAAGCCTACAGCTATGAGTAACGTATCAGTGGATAGGATTTGTTACCGACTTCCGATATAGCATACTCACTGGCACACACTTAAGTTGTCCCTGCAATACGACCGCTTATTCTACATCAAAATGTGAAGTGAGAAAATGTTTCCATGTCGAGGGTAGAGAAAGTTATGCGACTGCTTTATTTTCGTGGATATTATTCTTCAAGAATTATTTTCACTTATGTAGGCCGATTACTTACAACGATAGTATCAGAATCTGTTAAAGCCCAGTGTTATAACTTAATATAGTTTCCAAAGCCCTATGTGAACACATTAAACAATACTTTCGTTATGTGAACAATTGACAGCAGAACTCTCTAACTGTGCCTCACTTCACATTTCCAACTTTTCCCGTGGATTTTCCAAAAGTTTCTTCCATACAAACCTTATCCTGACAATTACGAATACAACAAAAAAAGAATCAGCCAAATCGGTCGAGCCGTTCTCAAGTGATGCTCCGTCATACATTTTAGAAATTCATTTTTATTAATATAGATTATATTGTTTAACGCTAAAAATGTAAATAATTAAAGGAACAAAACTAATCTTATGCTGCCATATGGGCATACAAATTCGAAATTAAACGATAAAAAATGAACCATAGATTCATGAGTATTGCCCAAATCATGCATAAACAATTTTATTATAACAATTGATAATTTAAAAAAAAAAAAAAAAAAAAAAAAAAAAAAAGCTTCGAGGTGCATTTCACGAACAAAGTGCGCCCGGGGGGGGGGGGAGAAGACCCGATTCGATTTCCCTAGCCCAAAAAACGCTCAATGATTTCGTCCAAATCATTCAATGTTTTCCCATTTAGGCGTGCATTCATGATCCCCTACTGTGTAAATCAGATCTCTGCGAATCGTAAACAAATGAATCAAGATAGCGACCGAGCAAGGCCATCTTGAATTAATTTCACAATTGAATACTGTTTTCCACAACAATAGAATTGCTCGTGTGTTTCTTATGGAAGGTATTTCGTCACCACGAAAACATTTTATTATCAGCATTAAAAATCAAAATTTTGCAAATTCCTTTCATTATGAAACGAAGGTACTGTCAAAATTGCAAGTATCTTCCTATTATAGTTAATCAGCCATGACAAAGCCGCTTATATAGGCTTATAAACGTAAGCTATAGAATAAGGGAAGAAAATTCGGTATTGCTTTAGCAAGAGTATAACGACTGGTTGATTTATACACTATTTCGGAGAATTTTGTTCGTGAGATTTTAGTATTATTTTTCTGTAGCTGATTCATTGTTTAAGCAAAGAAAGTTCTACTATTACCAAACATAATGTAACAATTACCACCACATAACAAAATACTTAAATATCTAGTCCCGTATCAATAGGGCTGTAATTAACACAGAATTCCAATGACTGTGCTGTTGTAAAATGAGACTTTTGAACTGGATGAATTCGTGAGCTTTTCCTATTCTGTATTTTATGTGTCTTATATTGAAATGAGGAAGAAAGACTTATCACACTCAAATTATTCCCTCAGGAAACGCTTAATATAGCTTTTTATGGCTCATAGAGGATGTCGAATTTTGCACCCCATTGCTTCTACACAGCCTGGTAGGGGTTGACATAAGAAACAGAAATTCCGGTAACATAAAACTGTATTGTCTTTACGGAATATTTTATTTCTCACTCTCATGTTACCATACAACCGTTTCGGGGCTGAAATCAAAAAAGAAATTCAATTTCACTTTCATACTTTCCTCCCCAAAACCCTGGGATACATTAATATACTGCGCGCGTAGGATTAAAAATGTTCCGCCCTATTTGTTTCCTTTTAAAATATTAGGGTCTATGATAAACTTCACTATTTCTCAACTAAAAATACAAAAATACAGCTTTAATAGAGATATACATTTATTTACAATCTTTAACGCAAATGTTTCCGCGATGTTTAGCTGTTTCAAGCAGTGATTTGTTTCGAACAATTTGTTGCCAACTAAAATTGCCTGAATTCCACTACAAGAGGAATTTACCAAAAATGTTTTTTGATTGCTGCTATAAGCACAAGCGAAATTATTTTCGTTTCAAAATATACCATCCAATATAACATAAAACTTCGTACGATGTTCGACCGCTATAAGAATTTAACAAGCCCACACTAGCGTTCGATTTGCTAACTTCAAATCTCTATATACAGTATATAAAAGGCTTTGTCCTGACTGACTGACTGACTGACTGACTGACTGACAGGAATCAACGTAGATCCTAAACTATAACAGGTAGAGACTTGGAATTTTGACAGTACCTTCGTTTCATAATGTAGGTGCTCACTAAGAAAGGAATTTACAAAATGTTGATTATAAATGCCAAAAATTAAATGTTTTTGAGAATACTTAATCCCTTTTTACACAGAATTATAAAACCCAAATCACAGAACATATTGTTGCTAATGGTATCAGATGGCTTTGGAAAAAAAAATGCAAGTTTGACAAATATGAGAAGGTATCAATTTATAATTCATGTTATAAATAAATATTAAAGAATGTAATCCACGAAAATAATGCAGTCACATAACTTTTCTCTACCCTGGACATAGAGAAAACAATACGAGGTATGGTAATATGGTATATTATTATATCGCAGGTTTTTGGAGAGAGAAGTATGAAAGTGATATTGCTTTCTGCTTAATTTTAATTTCTTAATAGTTTTATGGTAACATGAGAGGGAGAAATAAAATTTTCCGCCTCGGTATTACAATTTTATGTTACGGGAATTTCTGTTTCTTCTTAATTGAAACCTTACCAGGCTTGCTGTGCACTGTACAAGCGATGGGATGCAACATTCTAGATCCTCTATGAGCCATAAAAAACTATCTCAAGCGTTTTCTGAGGGAATAGTTTGAGTGTAATAAGTCGTTCTTCCTATTTCAGATTATAAATACCTATATAAGGACCTAGAATTTAAAATTTGAAAGTCCTTCATAAGTTCATTTCCAATTACAAAAGAAAAAACCCGGGCGACGCCGGGTCTTTTAAGCTATTCTATATAAAGGTCATATTTCGTAAATAACTAGCCCACTAGCGGGCTTTGATCAAACAAATTAATTTCGTGAAGAATATAAATTCTAAGCCTGCTGTGACCGATTCCTCTCTGAACTTGGGCTTTTGAAGTCGATAGTTAAAAACAGAGGGAAATTTGTGTGACTGATGAAAAATATATATTTTTTGTGTTACATAGTGAACATGAATGACAGTTGAGGATCATCACTTTGAAGCTATCGCGACTGAGTTCTCTATGAACTGGGAAATCGATAGTTTTTTCCAGTTCGATTGCAGATAGCTTGTATCCGATTCGGATAGCTTAAATCTACTGTTTCTGACACTACAAAGGGAGTACAATCGAAGTTGTTATTAAATTATAAGCACACTTATTTCGATATTGAAAATCTCTGCAGACAGATTTCCGTTGGAAGTATAGAACCATCTGTCTAACAAAAAATTTACTTTCATTAAAATAGGTCCAAATGAGTGGTTTCATTTTTAGGGAAAATTCGTTTTGAAACTTAAGTATTTTTGTGCTAATTATACAGACTAGCAGGTGCCCGCGGCTCCGTTTATTTACTCAACTGCTAGATGTTTTTTTAAAACATTTATTTAACACAAAAATAATTAAAAGTATTTATTAACAATTATTAGTGGATTATTCAATTTAAAAAAATAGATATTATTTTGTTTAATCAGTGATAATTGCAATTATGATATGCAGAATTTTTTTGACTGATTTCCAAGTTAAGCTGCAGATTAATTAATTAAGCAAGATTTACGGAAGGAAAAAGGTCTAGATTTTTTTTTATCAGATTAAAATCAGCTGAACTATACATATTTTTGATATCTTGACAATCGCACAATCACATAAGAATACAAAAAAAATGTAATTCGGCTGGTTTCGCGATTTGAACCACAGACCTCCAGAATGCGAGTCCAAGACGTTACCATCTCGACCACCTCGCTCACTTTAATGGTCTAGTTTGATAAGCGTGTTTAAAAGAATACTGTTATTTGTCATAGCTAACTGTATTGCAATTTCCAAAGCCGTACCGATATATGAACACTGTAAAACAAAAGGTTGTCATGATAATTGATTTCAATTTGATAAATTCTTTCTAATATATTACCATAAAATAGGCACTAAATTGGGCATTACCCCGATATCGGTCAACTGATTTGGTCCAATATCAATATGCTTTTTCCCCATGGGTGTAATAAATGCGTATACCAAGTTTAATGAAAATCCGATAAAGCTTATTTGAGTTATCGCAGCTTTCTAATATATTACTATTAAAAATAGGCACTAAATTGGGCATTGCTCCGGTACCGGTCAACCGATTTGGTTCAATGTCAATAGGCTTGTTCGCACGGACATTATAAATGCGTGTACGAAGTTTGACGAAAATCCGATGAAGCGTATTTGAGTTATCGCACGTACAGACACACGGACGGACAGACGGACAGACACTTTCCCATCCACTACACAATCTCATAAAGTACCATTCTGGCACTTATTAATGAAAAAGCTTAAAATTCACTTCGAGGGGCATTTCACGATTAGAAAGCACTAAAACTACCTCAGATTCTACTTTCTTGTCCCAAAAAGAACTGCATAGGGAACCCACGACCTACCACCGTTTCACCACGTCTCGAACTATTACTACATCAGTTGGTAGAGTGGCAGCAGCAGAGGAACCTCTTTTTGAATCCGGTGTCAGTGGAATTTTTCTCGTAACCAAGGTAACAGACATGAGGATGCACTATTATAGGCCTTTCTTTGCATGTACTGTATTCGGAGATAGGAAAAGTGGTGACGGTACGGGATTTGAAGCCAGGCTGAAAATAGTGTTACCCTCAAAATCGTCACGAAAATAAGTGAGGTGTAACGGAACGGACTGCACAGAAAACAATCAACTCAATGATTAGGCTTATCCAAAATTTTTAAAATCCAAAAATTAAAAATTAAAATATCCAAAATTTAAAAAATCTAAAAATCTAAAATTAAAAAATTGGAAATCCAAAATTAAAAATCCAAAAAATAAAAATCAAAGATCCAAAATTTAAAGAATCCAACATTCAAAAATCCAAAATTCAAAAATCCAAGATTAAAAATAAAAAAATGCAAAAAATAAAAAATCCAAAATTATTAAATAGCCTACAAATATTTAAAATTTAAAAAATCAAAATTTTAAAAACATCTAAAAATAAAAAAATAAAAAAACCAAAATTTTAAAAAAAATAATAAAATTAAAAAATTGAACATCGAAAATTAAAAAATCCAAAAATTAAAACAGGTTTTACTTCTGTCGCGTGGAGTTTCACGCACACTTTTTTTCCTCGTAACCAAGGCAAAAGATATGGGGGAAACACTAGTATAGGCCTATCTCTCCCTGTATTGTAATCGGACATAGGAAAAGTGGTGACGGTACGGGATTTGAAGCCAGGCTGAAGTCACTGGTTATGGGCTGGATACCATCTCGTGCCGGGTGGTTACATCGATCGCTATCTGCTTGTCTTGCAACTCTATTCTCAGCTATTTGCTATATTTATGAGACTTTCAGTGTCAGTCCGTATTCATGTCCAGGGCATGATTCAGCGTGTTTGTCAATGCCCATTAGTACGATTTCATGTCTTCTGCATTACTTATGACGCGAATTTCTATGAGGATCGCTTAGATTCTTGCTCTTAAATTACAATTTTTACCAGTATTTAAAACATTAGAAATCTAACCTGCTTTAAAACTCTGATGTGAAAGTCACATAACTTCCTCTGCCCAAATAATAGTTAGTAATATTCACATATCCTTGTAGAGAATCGCAAGACACAATTTTACGCTAATTATCCTTTAAGCAGGCCCGACGAGAGGGAGGGGCAGCCGGGGCTGCAGCCCCGGGGCCCGGGCCCAAAAGGGGGCCCGGCCGACCAGGTTTTATTTTTTACTTTCTAAATTTACTCTATAATAAAATTGGTTAAGTCAATAAAAAGCTTAAGTTATGTTTTATGTGTTTATTTTATCTGCATTTTCCTGTCGTATAACGGTGACATGGAATTAATCAGTTAATCTGAAACGGATTATTTTTTAATAAAAATTGCTGTTTTTGAAAAGTAGAAGTAGAAATCCTTTAGGACTCAACAGTAACATTCGGCATTTAAAATCATAATTCTCAAAGGTTAAACTGGCACATACAGATAAAATTGTTCCTAATTATAGCATTTTAATGTTTCTTCCGTTTCGTGCCCGGCATCAGTTAACCGATTTGGTCCAATGGGCGTCCCATGGGCGTTATAAATGGTATACCAAGTTTTATGAAAATCCGATTTAGCGTATTTAAGTTATCGCGCTTACAGACACACAGACAGTCAGACGGACAGATATTTTCCTGTCTACCAGACAATCTCATAAAGAACCGGTACCATTCGGGCACTTAATAAATATGTAATATCATGACATAATCTTTTTGTTGCATACATTGTAAAGGGCGAGTTGAGTAGTGAATTTAAAATTTGACAGGGGCCCGGGAAAATTTGTCCCTGGGGCCCTTGCTTTCTATCCACGGCCCTGCCTTTAGGTATTTCTTCTTTCAATGATGCGACTAAAAGCGCAGGCTATATAACAAACTTAAACAAAAAAGTGACTGCAGTCGTTTATTGAACTTTCCGCCGTAAAGAACAATTTCCGAAATTTATCGAATATTTCCCTCGGATACTTCTTTACTCTATGCATGGCCAACAATACATATTTCTCACTTCACATTCTTATGTAGAATAAGAGGCCGTGAATTCAGTTGTTCACCACCCAAGACGAACTTTCTACAAACAGTGGGTGAACAGTGGGTGGCTTGTAACTACCCTTCAGAGAATTTGTTCGAAAAAAAGTTTCAAATAAAAGTGTAGCTCTTAATATAAGCAACCCATGTGCAAAATTTAAAGAAAATCGTTAGAGCCGTTTTCGAGAAAATCGCGAGAAATGAACATTTCTTCATGTAAAGTCCCCTTAAAAATAAAAGAAGCTTGTCGCCAATCTTCGCCTAACATCTTCAGAAGATACCTGACCCAAATAGGAAATGTTGTTTTCATACAATTTTCCGTTTCGGAGCTAGCCTGTTCACAGACATCCACACAGACAGACAGACACACACACACTGACACACAGACATGTTTCCTTCGTCCACCTCGGCCACCTCGCTCGGTCAAGGATTACTTGTATCTCAGCCAGTTCCAAGGAATCAGTCATACATAACTAGACCTGGGATTTTAAGGCAAATGCCTATTTTGTTCCTTATGAAATAACATGAACATTTTAAAATATGTGGACATTTCATGATAAATCAGTTATATTTATAGAGTTTTATAGTGCCCTAAAATGCCTATTTGGACCTTTAGAGCCTATTTTACTCTTTTAGTGCCTAAAATGCCTAGTTTGTTCATTTAAAATAAAATTCAACTTTTGTAATTTTTACAATCTTATAATGGACATCCCTCAATGAAAAGCAGAACAGCAGAGGTGGGTTTTTTTTTCTTCACAGAAACTTGATTATTCCAAACAATTGTCGCTAAAGGAATGCTGACTGACAGGGGAGGGGGAGGATTACTGTGTCAAGTCACCAGTGAAAGAACATCTATTTAAGTGAATATAGTTCGTGATGCCTAATTTTGCAGTAAAAAAAAGACCATGTTACAGTTTACTTTAAGTGTGTATTGTAATATTGTAAAGTATATTTTCTATCTATTTACACATTTTTAAAGCATATTTTAAGTGCCTATTTTCTCTTTTAAAAGCCTATTTTAGGTGCCTAAAAGTAATTTTTTTAGAGCCTAAAATCCCAGGTCTATACATAACTTAGAGAAGGTTTTCTCCGAATACAGACGGTAGGTCTAGCTTGTGATGATACCTGCGTACGCACTGGCTGGAACATTGACCCCATCCATCTCACGGAAGCAATTAAATTGAATACCTTTGTACATTCCGTACTTTACATTCTCTCGGGACGTCAGTTCTTTGGAGTTACTAACCAATAATAGCGTTTTCGTGACTTATGTGAAATTCTGTCGAGTCAATATTTCAGCTTTAGATTGCACATAGCTTAACTGCTCCAACCAGTAATCACAATAATAATAATAATAATAATAATAATAATAATAATAAAATCAGGTAAATTGACGTAACCAAGTCCCAGAATGCTTTTGTTCAATCAGTGATAATTGCAATTATGTTATGAACAAAATAAGTTATTTTTGTAATCTATCTCAGAGTTAAGCTCCAGATCGATTCATTAAGCTTTAAGCAGGGCTTACGGAAGAACAAAGGTCTAGTTTGATAAGCATTTGTGAAGGAATATGTGGGTAGTGTTATTTGTCAAAGCTACCTGTATTGCAACTTTCAAAGCCGTATATGAACACTGTAAAACAATATGTTGTCATGATAACTAATTTGCATTTGATATGTTCTTTTTAATATATTGCCATTACAATAGGCATTACTCCGGTACCGGTCAACCGATCTGGTCCAATATCAATAGGCTTCTTCCCATGTGCATTATAAATGCGTATAACAAGTTTCACGAAAATCCGATAAAGCGTATTTGAGTTATCGCGCGTATAGACACACGGACAGAAATTTTCCCGTTCACCACACAATCTCAGAAAGTAGCATTCACTCACTTAATAGTGCTTTAATTATATCTGAGTTTTACCTCTCCCCTTATAGGATTTACGCGACCCAAGCCGCCCGGGCCTTACAGGGCCGCGACCTGTCGGGAGAGGGATTATCTTTGGATCACATACATACTTTTTTGACCAGACAAGGACATGGAGGGCCTCCCCGGATGAGTGATCAGCCCAATGCCGGGGCCACCTCCGAGACAACACGAACACATAGGACTATACACACCATTCACACACACACACACTCACTCAGAACAAGGCGAGGATGGGGATGAAGATGATAATGACGGTCAGATGATATCCGGGGACCACAAGGGCCTAAAGTTACCTGACATTTGTCTCACGGGTGAGGGAAAACCCCGGAAAAACCTCACCTAGGTAACTTGTCCCGACCAGGAATCGAACCCGGGCCCGCTGCGTGAGAGGATTGAACGCATCCCCTGAGCCACAGCGGTGGACCTGTGTCAAACAAATGATTTAAATAAACCATCTAGCACTTGAGTTAATAAACGCGAAAGTACTTTGCAATAAGAGGATGTGTTTGTCTGTCTGTCTGGGGCAGGCAGAGATCTCAAAGTCGGATATTTTCCCTTTCGTTTGCTAATTAAGTTATGAGCGAAATAGGCCCTACTAGTGATTTTTCGCTATGGAAGACTTAGTTGTGGCTACGATTGTAAAATTAATTACAGGTGGCCATGCCTTGCAG